>CM068714.1:1965112-2565112 GCA_035079005.1 Fraxinus americana | reverse complement strand
TTCAAATTCTTCACATAGGTATTACATACAAAAAGTACCCAGACCTAGTTAACATCTTAGTATGTATGCAACCTGAGGTTACTTGTCTGAGACACGGACAGAAGTGATTATTCTATGGGATTAAGAATGTGCTAAGACAGCTAAATCCATCCTAGCCTGTAACATGAGCTATTGAGGTTTACCTTGGTAGAAACTCGATCAATATGGACAGATTCTGGGGAGTTGTTAGAGCTTCCATGAAAAGAACAACATTTGGATGCTTCAACTCCAACATAATATGAACCTACATAAAATGAATGACAGTGAACAGAGTTTGAGCATTTACCTATTGTTCCTAAGGTATATAGTGCACAAGACAAAATGAGCTAAATTCGCACTTACTTGGCATTTCTGAAGCTTTTTCTAATGTTTAAGCTGTTGAGTTGTGATCACTGCAGACACAGAAATTATTACTTCTATTAAATTTAATGTACAGTGATGAAAGAAAAAGAAATGCGAAGTGTGAATCAGATATAGAAGTCTTTAAGAATGTTAACACGAGAATGCTGTTATAATTTAAATATGGTGTAAATGTTGCACAATGAAAGTCTAAAGATAAAAAAATGAGATGTAAATGGTAAATAATAATCTGGATATAGACATCAAATACAACTTGGATAAAGTTATACACAAAACTTTTATGTAGTAGATGAAGATATAAAGAAGTGTCTTTATTTAATCTTTATACGGTTTGTATTCAATGATGGGGATAGTTCTTTATAGTTCCATCCTTGGAGCTATGTAGAAAAACTCCATGCACTGGATGGAAAGATGGACAATTACTTTCATTATTTTTAAATAGAGATATGCTATACAAATGTGTTTATCTAAAGTTGGATGTATTTTTTTGTCCCAGGATAGAAGCATTTTTTCAAGCTTCCATGCAAGGATGAAAGGATGAGAAAATGTTTGCATTTGTTCCAGGATAAAAGCATTTCTTTCAATCTCCATCGAAGCATGGAGGCATAAGGAAATGTCTTCATTTGTCTCAGGATGGAGGTATTTGTTTTTGTCTGCATCCAAGTTTGGAGGTAGTAAACAATGTTTGCATACAAGCTGTGTCTAAGGTTGGATAGAAGTAAAGAGAAGTGGTTGTTTTATCTAGTGTTCTATCTATTGTATGGAAACGTGTTTATATCTCTTCATTTACTTTGTGAGGGATATATCTGTGTACCTCCAGGTGGGCAAAATTTAAAAAAATTATAGAAAGAAGTACTTCCAAATCATAATAGAAGTATTTATCCTTGTCTTGATCCTTGGAGGAAGGGACGGAAAAGTGTAGTGAATGGAGGCATTTTGTTATTGGATGGAGGCAATCCTCAATGCCTCCACCTCCATTGAAGAATGGAGGCATGGAATATTGCCTCCATCTAAGCTTGGATGGAGGCAATCCTCCATGGTTCCATCCTTGGATGGAGGCATGCAGGATTGCCTCCATCCAAGCTTGGATGGAGGCAATCCTCCACGCCTCCATGCTTGGATGGAGGCATGGAGAAATGCCTCCATCCAAGCTTAGATAGAGGCATATTCCATGCCTCCATCCAGGATGGAGGCACAACATAAAACAGAAAAAAAAAACTTATAATGAAGGCTTGACTGTGCGAGAAAAGAAGAAAAGAAAAATTGAGTGTTAAAACATGGTATCTTGGAGCCTCTATCAAAGATGAAGATACAGCAAAAAAAGGAAAAAAAAAACTTATAATGAAGACTTGACTGTGCAAGGAAAAGAAGAAAAAAAAATTGAGTCGTAGAGCATGATATTTCGCTCCAAATAGAAAAGATAAAAAGGCTTTTGCAAAGTAAACATTTTTTTTTTGAAAAAGTAAGTTTAAAATTAAATCTAGTAATAACTAACTTATCAGAAAGCTAAATGTAAGATACAGTATGAAAGATGAATGTTGGTTTATGATTTTAAAAAAAGTTAAAATGTATCCAATGAACTATTGATTTGCTTACACTATTTCATATAATTTATCTATGATGTTAACCAAGATAGATTATACAATAATTCTATTAAAATTTAACTCCCACAACAGGTTTTAGTTAAGAATAACATGCAGTACAGGAAACGTCCTTATAAGATTCTTATATATCTAGCAACCACGCAAATGAAGTTTTTTAGAAAGGAAAAATCCTAAATTTGGAGGTCTGAAGTTAACTGATGTAATGGTCACTAAAGAGATTGTAGCATGCATGATCAGCCAAGTCTATTACTGAGTATAATCTTCTTCTAAAATAAGCCATATTTTGGTGATAAAAAACGCTACCTCCTATAATTTGTCTAGTATTTTTATTTAAATAAGGATAACTACAAAAACATAAGGTATTGAGGAAGGAAGAAACCTAGTGAAACGTTCCACCAAGACTTCGTTAAATTCAAAGAAATATGAACAGTATACCAAAAATATTAAACTTGTATTTTTTATGACAAGAACAATTATTCAGTTAACTCACCTGAAACTTGGATTTTTCTTGATTGTTTATATAAGCAAGTAGTTTGTTTTGCGTCATGAAAGCTTCATGGACATCCTGTTCAATGGAAATTGTAGTAGCAAAAAAAAAAAAAAAATTAGTAAAATAAAATAAAATAAAAATACTATACAACTGCTCTTTGCAAAGCCATTACTTAATCCAGTAATTTTGTACTCTTGGTTATTGTTAATTTCAAATTCTTCACAATAGGTGAAACCTCAATCACTATCTCTTTGACTAAACTGGTGTTGTCTTTCTATTAAATCCAAAAAATAGAGTTCTATATCACAGCATTTATGATGAAAACAGTACTTGCATGTTTTATTTAAGTGAAGGGTCAAAGATAAACTATGAATCTCATTGACGACAGCTAGGCTAAAATGTGCATATCTAGTCCAACCATGTGATGCATATGTTATGATTTCGTGGGATATCTCCAACTCAGGTTCTTTCATTTATAAATAGGCAGTAGAATTAAGAAAGACACGATTCTGTGTAATAACTTGGCCTTATGAAAAGAGCTTCAACAATTTCATTTTTCCTACCCACAGGGAAAACGAAAAAAGAGAAAAAAGGAACTTATAAAACAGATAACACACAAAGGTATTACATACAAAAAGTACCCAAACCTAGTTAACATCTTAGTATGTATGCAACCTGAGGTTACTTGTCTGAGACACGGACAGAAGTGATTATTCTATGGGATTAAGAATGTGCTAAGACAGCTAAATCCATCCTAGCCTGTAACATGAGCTATTGAGGTTTACCTCGGTAGAAACTTGATCAATATGGACAGATTCTGGGAAGTTGTTAAAACTTCTATGAAAAGAACAACATTTGGATGCTTCAACTTCAACGTGATATCAACCTATATAAAATGAATGACAGTGAACAGAGTTTGAGCATTTACCTATTGTTCCTAAGGTATATAGTGCACAAGACAAAATGAGCTAAATTTGCACTTACTTGGCATTTAAATTGTGCGAGTGCATTGCCTGTGATGTCTTGTTTCATTAATTTTTTGACAGCAACTTCCTGTCATGAAATAACATTAATTTAACAAAAGTACTTCAAAATAAGCTATGATATGCCTAATATCAGCACAAGGTAAATAATTTTCTATGCAAATGAAGATATACAAACACTACAAAATGTTAGCCATGTCTCTATCCTGGATGGAGGTGTCTCACAAAGGCAACAAAAAAAAATAGTGCACGGAAGTACCTCCATCCAGGATGAAGACACCGTTGTGTTTTCATCCCAGATGGAGGCATGAAGAAATGTCTCCAAGAAATTCCTCCGTTCAACTTATGAACGGAGGCATGGAGTTGGATGGAGAAATTTCTCCATGACTCCGTCCACTGTGGATGGAGGAATTTCTCCGGAGGCATGCAGAAATGCGTCTGTCTGCTTGGATGGAGGCACAAGTGGATGGAGGCATCTCTTCATGCCTCCGTCCTTGTCCCTATGTTATTATATTCTCAGAACTTGAATCGTACAGATCAATTTTGACTGGTCTTTTGTCTTCAGATACTCCTATTGCCTGTGAAAATGGTACCAGGCAATTCACTGTCAAAACGCAGCTTCCATGTTCTTCATCCAAAGCTCTCAATTTGATTTTGCGAGGGCCTAAAAGAATCATTTGTATCACATTTTAGTATATTAACAAAGTACAAAGTGCAAAAAAATCATTTAGTAATTAAAACATACGTAAATAGACAATAATAATCACAGTTAATTTTTGCTATAGGCTGAATCAACCATGGAAACTAATGAGAGTTAATTTAAATGGGTTGCAAAGCAATTTTAATTTTTCAAGAAGTATTGACGGATGGAGACATGAAGAAATGCCTCATCCTTGGATGGGATGTAGGAATTGGAAGCATTGGAGGCAAGGATGAAGGCATTTCACCTTGCCTCCATCCTTGGATGGGATGGAAGCATTGGAGGCAAGGATGGAGGCATTTCTCCTTGCCTCCATCCTTGGATGAAGACATCGAGAAATGCTTTCATCCTTAGATGGGATGGAGCCATTGGAGGCAAAGATGGAGAAATATCTCCATCCATGGATGCGATGGAGGCATTTCTCCTTGCCTCCATCCTTGGATGGAGACATGGAGAAATGCCTCCATTCTTGGAGGCATTGGAGGCAAAGATAGAGGTATTTCTTCTTGCCTCCATCCTTGGATGGAGATATGAAGGAATGCCTCCATCCTTGGATGGGATGGAGACATTGGAGGCAAGAATGGAGGCATTTCTCCTTACCTCCATCCTTGGATGGAGACATGGAGGAATGCCTCCATCCTTGGATGGGATGGAGGTATTCCATCCAAGGATGGAGACATGTGTCCATCCATGTCTTCATCCTTAGATGGAGGTATTTCTGTAGCTGAAATTAAATTATATCTAACGCACCTGAATCATCATTTCCCCAAAGCTGGTCTTCGCCTTAGCCATGTTCTCTTCCTTTTCCCATCCTTCCAATAAAATGGCAAATGTGTTTGCAATCGTAAAGTTGCCATGATAGAAGAAAAATAAAGATTCCCTACACATTATGCATTCAATATAGATTTGTTACATTAACAATAATATAGTCCATATAGCTGATGAAACAAATTTCAATGAGAAAAATAATTTGTAGCTCTTATTTGCTTTCAAACCACAGGAAAAGAGAACCAAATATTAACATGCAAAAAATATATTGCTTTGCTCATACCTATCCTCTAAACCTATTTGTTTGTACAAAACCACATCAACATCTTACACATTATGATATGACGGTCTGCACATCCTCAATTTTGAAAAACAAAATAGTGCTTTTTATTAAAAGCATCAAATATGCTATCAACAAATAATTACAGTTAAAAGACAATAGTTAGATATTTCTAATAGGTCTCTCCATATCTATCTGAATGTTAGTTTCTAAAAAATTAAACTTGAGGTGTAATCTCTTAAGACATAAAAGATATGTTCCTGTAAAACTCAGTATCATTGTTTAATTATCCATATGTTCAGATCTGATAATACCATACCATATAAAAGGTATAATGCTCAAGCAACCAGACTAAACATAAATAAGTCATTGGAGTCATTGTAAAAATCAGCGACAAAGGGTTTCCCTTTCTTGGACGAAGTTGAGGTTACAATCTAAAAGAATGGAACTTAACCTTGCAAAAGGAAAATCTTAGAATAAAATTAATATAATTTTTGTACCTAAAAAGAAAATTAAATTGTCTTATGTACATCTAAAAACCAAAGCAGTTATTCTTATGTATTTACAGATTACTGCATCTTGAAATGGAGTTCTAGTTTCGATACTAATTACAGAATTTTAAGGACACTGAGTTGTGGATATTATCATCTGGACTAACAGTTTTTTTTTTTCTTTTCTGGCAGTATAGGCTTTTGCTTGGAGCGAGAAGCTACGTATGGGATTCAACATCAGCAAAGGGTGTCCGTCTCAGATAATTATTAGCCACTCTTTTAAATTTTGCAGAATTTTTCCATGCAATAGAATTTTAAAATCCTATTTAAATACTATCTCTATGTCCATCAAGAAATTATAGGACAAGGATGGTACCTAAAAAATTAAGTAACACTAACAATAATGTTATTGATGGGAATGAAAATCAACTTCACAAAGAATCCAGCAGACCTTATAATTAGAAACCCAATTGTTATTTAGGTCACTACTTTTGTGAATTCTACACATACATAAAAACGCATAAATCATATTACAATCGCAAAATTTAACCTTCGATAACAGAACTTTTGGTTTGTAAAATGAAAATACAAGAATTGTACCTTTACGATTAGACTTGTCTAGAGCTTCGTAGATTCTCTTCAGATTCGCCACGTGTCCCCTTTCCCCTTTCCCAACATGTAAATTAATTATACGATTTTATACTTTGGTTTAACAACAAGCTTAATTTCAATTCCACCTATAAATCAAACGAGAAATATTTTGTAAATATCTATAAAGATGTTATGAAAGCAAGAATTTCTCGATAGACAATATTTTTTGTGCATGTAGTATGCATATTAGATTTATTTAATGGCTTAATCAAAACTTTGATAGTTTTACTTGTTTTTGCTCTTGACAAAGCAACATATAATTGTCCATGAGAAAATACAGATTCTGGAAGATATAGTCCAACAAAGTCTAAAGTTTGACCTTGTGATTTATTTATTGTCATTGCAAAACATGAACGAATAGGAAATTGAGTTCTTTTGAAAGGAATTGAACTTTTGTCACTTTCAAGTGGTATAAATGGAATTCTAGGTAAAAATATTCGTTTTCCACGGTATTCTCCAGTAGCAATTTCTGCGTCAATTATATTTTTATCAAATCTTCGACAAATAAGTCTTGTGCCATTACATAAACCTTCAGATGGGTTAATATTTCGAAGTAACATAACAGGAGAATTTTTTTTTAAAATAAGTTCATGTGGTGGAATACCATTTGGAGTTAATGTATTTAGAAAATCTTCTTGAATACTTTGTTCAGATTTATCAATAGATTCATCAAAGCTATAATATGTAAATATTTCTCCTGGAATTTTTTTGAGTAAAATATTGTTTATTTGATCTACATATTCATTTTTTGGGGTTAATATAACTCGATTAATCATACTATCTAAATTTTCCACATAATTTTCTATATTTGGGAAAACAATGTCAATTAAATTTTTTAAAGATTGAAATTCCTCCTCAAATTTTACTGTTATATTAGCTGGAAGTGTAATCATTTGACATGAGTGTTCTTTTTCTGTACCATTTCCAATCCGAAGTAAATAATTACAAAATAATGGATCGAATTGAGCTCTCATATTTTGTACTAATGACAAACGAATAAAAGAAGGCCATAAATATGAAAAAACGAGACTTGCTTTCATTACATCTCCTTTGTTACCTTTTTGAACGATTGGTAAAACTTGTCTAAAATCACCACCCAAAACAATCACTTTCCCACCAAATGGTATATCAACTTCATTTATATCTCTTAACATTTTATCTAAAGCTTCTATAGTATAACGATTTACCATTGGTGCTTCATCCCAAATAATTAATTTAGTAATTCTAAAAAGATCTGCTAATGCATCGCTTACTTATTGAACAAAAAGTATTATCATTTATATCTAAAGGAATTTTAAATCTAGAATGTGCGGTTCTACCACCTGGTAGCAAAGATGCAAAGAACTCGAGAAGAAGTCGTAGCTATAGCAATATAATTTTTTGAACGTACATCTGCTAAGAAAGCTTTATATAAATATGTCTTACCAGTTCCACCAGGTCCATCAACAAAAAACATACCATTATCATTATTAAAAATTCGATGTAAAATTATATTATAAGCATACAATTGTTCTTTATTTAAAGAAGTTACATCAAAATTGTTACTTTGAATGTTACTATTTTTCAACTCCTCAGAAATCATAGTAGCTAATATTTCATCTTCTCCTCGTATTTACATGGAATGATACCAATTTATAATCATTAATGTTTTTATTCAATGGTTCTAATATAGAATGTATATATCGTAATGCTTTAACTTCGGCGTTGTGTAATGACATACCTTGATGTACAAAATCTTCAAACATATAATTTTTGAACTTATTCCATAATAATTGTGGATTGTTAGGATTACAAAATGTTAATATGGTAGTAAATAATCTTCGTAATGAAAGAGGCATTTGATAAACAATTGCTTCAGCTAGACATAATTCACGCTTATTATCTCCGCTTAATAAACCATGTGAAAGAGTCGCTTCACGAAAATTTGGACATTAGTATACCATTTACATTTCGTAATTGCTTTGAAAAGAAGTCGATCCTTTAATATGGTTTAATAAAAGTCGTAAGTAATATCTTTCTCCTTCGGATGGATTAGCTTGTAACTATTCTACCTATTACATTTTTTTGCTTTCGTGGAGTCCAAATTGCCTATTTGCATCCCACACAAAATAAGAAGGAAAATCTTTATATGTAAGTGATCTACTTTTTCATTTGTAATATTAGTAGAAAAATATTCGGTTAGTGTTGTTTTTTGTACATAATCTCTATTTATAATTGATTGTAAATTATCACTATCACTATAAGTAATTAATTGATGGTCTTCAAGGTGTAATTGTAAGGAAAATACTGATGGAGACATTTCAGATAATGTAAATCCATAAATTCTCCACATCGCTTCCGGAGGAGAAATCCACCTAGCAGTTTGATACCTTGAAATTTCGTCAATCTCAACATCTTTCTCATTCTCATTTACAGAAAAATTTATTCGATCATGTCCTTTGTAAACATATTTATACAAATATTTAACAGCTTTAACAGTTGAACATACTTCAACATTAATATGACAATCATATTTAGATGTTAAATAAGGATTGTAAGGTACAATCCATCTATTATCTAAGAAATGTCCTCTAATTTTAACTTTTTGACCATCATTACGACGTTTATATCGTGGATATGAATCGTTACCAAGGGAAGTTATATTGGCGTATTCTTTAGGATATTTATTTTTGCATTGTTTATGATTTGACATGCATACATTATTTGGATTTAATATTCCACATGGACCATGAAACATATGTTTTACAACAATAGGATATAAATGAGGGTAAAAATTTTTGTCCGGAATTTCACAACAAACAATGTTATCAACAAAATCAACAGAAGTAATTTTTGAACCATATTTAAAAATTAACAAAAAATGAACATGTGGTAAACCTCTTTTTTGAAATTCAACAACATATATATATGCAACAACAGGACCTAAAATATGTCTTTTAAACAAGTCAATCTTTAATTCTTCTAACTTAGCTCTAAATATTCGTGCAAATAAATCGGGTCTATTTTGTTTCTCATCATTATGCATTAGTTCTTGTTCTATTTCTAGCCAATTAGGATTGCAAGTCATAGTTAAAAATACATCAGGTTTACCATATCGTTGAACTAATGCCATTGCGTCCATATAACGTTTTTTATTATCTCTAGGACCACCTATAAAGGAAGAGGGTAAAACAATCCTTTTACCAATCTTATACCCTCTATTTTCACCTATGTCAACACTATCAACAATTCATGGATACAATTCAGATCGTTTTTGTTTATGTTTATTACTAAAAAAATCAAACCTAGAAGTTTCAATTTTTACATACATATCAACAACATATTGTTGAAATAATCTACCCGTATGAAGCAAAAAAGATGTACTGAATCTCGAATTTGTAACTTGTAACAATAATACTCACGACAAGACACGTATAACCGCGTATTTCTTTTCTTCATAACTACAAGGGAAAAAAATAGTCACAATATAATATAATAAGCAAAATAAAAATAATAAAAAACGAATGGAAAAATAATTAACCTTTAGTTTCATTTTCAATCAATTCATTTGGAGAATTTATGGTATTGATGTTTACATGATTTGTTTCAGTAAGACAATGGTAATTCTGTTTATTCACTCTTTCAATACCTTCATGCCATCCAGATTGACCAAAAGGGAATAACAATGGATATTGAAGAGGATCATAACATCCAAAATAATAATGTACTCTATATGAAGTACCAGAATAACCATAAATCGATATATCACGAGTTTTGTTATTTGTAGTTACATCATCATCAACCCAAACTGACTACTTGTGATGATGTTGGAGTGTTGTATACTCTTTGATCTAAACCTGAATCACATTTTATTTGTATTCGACAATTATATAAACTATCAATATTGCTCAATGATCGAAAAAATTTAGAGTAAGGATTATCGCTTAAAATATTAATTAACATCTGCAGAGTTGATTCACAAAATTTCTCAGAAATATTTAATCGATTTGATAATTCATTTTTAGTATCATAAAAATATAATTGTAAATAAGTTGGATTACTGTCAGATGGTAACAATTGGTTTATATAATGATAAACTTGACCTTGAATTCTAAATGTGTAAATGCCTTTATTTCTTTTACACAAGTCTTTGTCATACTTCACACCAAAAGACGTAAATGCAAAATGATTGTTATAACTTCTTGCAATATTTTTAAAATGCAATGATTCGACAGAATTTGAAGTAAACAAATCATATAATTTATTAGGTACATTATGTATGTGTAATTTAATCTTACCATCTGAACAACAAAATCCTTTACTTTCTCCATGGAATTTTTTTGCACCACAATGTAAACAAAATGTAGGCTTTAATAGCAAATAAGATTCAGTAGGAATATTTTGCGTGGTTAAATTTGGAGTTTGTCGATTATTTTGTGCGCTCTCATTATCAGATGTAAATTTATCTTCCACATAACGACTATTGAGATTTCCTCTAGAAATTCTAGTGGTCAAAGATATATCATCACTACAACCAGTCACTGCAATAAAAGATATTTGAATTAAAATTAATAAATACAAATATTGTTATTTTCTAAGGCATAAAACCAGTTTGTTAAATATTATCTCCATGCAAGTAAAATAGCAAAAAATCTTTATTATATATATCATAAAATAAAAAAATTCTTAAAATGGCATGCATATTTCAATACCCTTACAACTAAATTACTAAATCATATAGATGAACAAAATGGAATCAAATTCAATAGAAGAGCTACATTAAAAAATATATATATATAAAAATATATATATATATATATATATATATATATATATATATATATATATATATATATATATATATATATATATATAAAGATAAAAAAATGTAACTATACAAGGAAAACAACATGCTTATCTCAATAATTTTATAACTAAATCACTAAACTATATACATAAATCTTGTAATAACATCTTATAAAAAAGGGAAAATCACATGCTTATTTCAATATAGTTTTACAACTAAATTACTAAATTATATACATGAATAAAATGGCATGTCTATTTCAATAATATTACAAATTATACACATGAATCAATTGAAATAAAATTTAATAGAACAGCTACATTAATAACATGAATATAAAATAAACTTTTTGAATAAATCCTGTAAATTATTTCTGTATATATAATACCTTCACCTTGAAGGTATTCTGATTGCGCTAATTGCTGTTTTGATTGGGCATACAGTTGTCGGCGGCGGGAATTTCGACTATCTTTTATTTGGGGATAAATTTCTCGCCGCCGTTTTCTTCGTAATTCATCACAACTATCAGTGCAATCCATAAGATAAACAGCTGAATATAATAAAATATAGCTTTAATAATAGATAAAACAAATTCCTCCAATTCTAACAAAATAAACCATTCAGTTTCAATTAAACATAACATGGATACGTAAAGCATAATCTAAATTTACGATTTAAACAATAACATATATAAACATAAAGGAATCAATTAAAAAAACTACTTCAATATAAGTTACAATTTCATCAATTGAAAGATATGATTTAAGCTTCCTCCAAACTATTCAACTAACCTGCAATAGATTGAAGTCGATAGTTCAAATTTGTCACCGAAGCACGATTAAATACAGCCGGTTCAGAATAAAATTCACCAAAGCAGAAATAATGCAATCGTTCTTCAGAGTAAAAATTGGTAACTTATCGCAATTTAGGATTTTTTGGGTTTATATTTTGACACCCAATTGAATCGATGAAATTCCCCTTCGCAATCTTCCCAAGAAACCAAATAAAAAACAATTTGTAGAAAAATGATAGACAACACACCGGAATCAAATTTCTCTGCACACAAAGCTTTCGAAATCGAGAGTAAAATCACGTCTTCATATTCTGTAGTTATATCTTGAAACAGAAACCTTTTTCAGCCAAACTTTGAAGATATTGCCGATTTCCACCGTCAAAAGAAGTGATAATTTTTTCAATTTAGATTAGAGAAAAGAAATTTCGAGAAAAGAAGAAATGGGAAATTAAAAGAAGAAACGATTGGATGAAGTTGAGAAAAGAGGAAATACCAATTGAATTGGATTTTGGACAGAGTAAACATAAAACCCTAGATTTCAATGCTTCAATCTAAGACTCGACCACTTCAACAAACGAGCGCTTAACATTGCCTCGCGAAACTCTCCTTCCATTTTCTGATCTGATAATAGATGGAGAGAATGGATTGGTTTTGGTAAGAGATGCAGGCGGTGGAATTGACGAATTGAAAGAAAACACGCTGAATAACAAAACGGCGTCGTATTGGGCGACGATGACGTGGCAAAGTGGCTCTTTTAGTATAGTTAGGATAACCTTTTAAAATCCATTAAAATCTCAGTTGGGGACAACTCATTCATGTTTCTAAAAGTACAACACGTTATATCCCTTTTCAATGGTTAAACAAATAAAAATCGATAAATTAAATATTAACTTGCTGTATATTAAATTTTTCAAGATAAACACGATACATGTAAGCTACTTAACATATTTTTTCAACCGTCGACCAAACAAACATAATTACATCGAAATTAACTTGCTATAAATTTGAAGTTTTTACGATAACCACAACACATACAAGTCACTTACTTTTTTAACTATGGGACAAAAAAATAATTAGATTAAATATTATCCTACGCTATAAAAAAAGTCAGTTTGGAGGCACTATTCCTAAGCCATATGGCCATCATAAGACATTTTTTGGCAATCGGCTCAGTTGTACAGCCGCGTTAGAGAAGTTGTGTGGGCGTTTTTGCTCCTTATTTTGTTTTTCACCTTTTCAGTCGCAAGTGAGCCCTTTTATTTTATTATGTTCTCTCTGCGTGAACCGTGATCCCTGTCGTTCTCTCTTCTCTCTCTCGACAAGCGTCGCTGCCGTAGCAACAAATTCCAGAAAGTCTGAGGTAATTGAAACCATTATCTTCGCGTGCAGTCGACTAAAACCCTAATTTCCCTTGTTCGCCTCTTTTTCCCCTTTTTCCTCATTTCTGAAATCAATGGAGGTGTTTCTGTCTTTCTTGATCGCCTCTGCCATGGAGATTTTGTCCTATCAATGGAGGTGTTTGTTAATTTTTAGACTTCAATGTTTGGAAAAAAAGAGAGGGTGTGTGCATTTTGCTTTTGGCACAGGTTGCATAGGTTTTTTGTGGTGATTATTGTGGTGGTTTATGATTTTTATTTTATCCTTTTTTATTCAGTTTCTTCCTTTTTCTATACGTTTCTTAATTTTTTGCCTTTTATTTTTAGACTTCAATGCTTCCCAAAAAAAGAGGCGTGGAGAAGTACAGATGAGCAGTGGTGAATTGGATATTAGTCTACAAACACTAAAGAGAAAATCTCAGCGGCTTGTTCAGTTAGAAGGTAGTATAAGAGAAGAGAAAACTTATTACTAATTACATTATTCGAGGTTTTATTTTCCTTTCTTGTTAGTGAATAAATTATTAGTATGATATAGAATTTTTTTGTGAAGTTTTTCTATCAATTTTTGTAGCTATTGTTGGTGCAACAAATTTAGCTTCAAGTACAGTGTTCGTTGATTCCGAAAATGGAGAGGGTGAAACAGGTACTAAAATATATACATTGAAAGAACGTCTTGATGGTAAATCTAACGTACAAGAGCAGCAAATTGTAATTGATGAAAATATTGAGAATGATGATTTTACTTAAACATTTAACTTGCATAATATTCCGACTGAATCTTATATTCTAACTGAACCTACTATTTGTAAATATTGTAGTGCCAAAAAATTTCAAAGAGAAAGTAAGGGATTTTGTTGTTCTGATGGGAAAATTAAATTGTATATCCATCGTGTGCCCAGTGAAATACATCAATTATTTACTTCAAATGTACCCGAAGCACTACATTTTTAAAAAAATAGCAAGAAGTTATAAAAATCATTTTGCCTTCACGTCATTAGGTGTAAATTATGACAATGATTTATGTAAGATGAATAAATGAATTTATACATTTCGAGTTCAATGACAGGTTTACCACTACATAAACCCATTGTTACCGTCTACCAATAATCCAACTTATTTACAATTATACTTTTATGACATGACAACGAACTGCATAATCAATTGAGCATTTCGGAAAAATTTTGTGAACAAACTTTACAGATACTTATGGATATATCTTAAAAACTAATCCTTATTCTAGGTTTTTCCACTCTTTAAGTGTTTTGGATAATTTGCATGATTGTCAAATAAAAATAAAATGCAATCCTGGTTTAGATCAGAGAGTTTATAACACACCAACTACTTCCCAAGTAGCTGATGAAGATCCATCTACAAACAATAGAGATCGTGATATAACTATTTATGGTCATTCTGACACTTCACACAAAGTCCACTATTATTTTGGTTGTTATGACCCCCTTCAGTACCCATTGCTTTTTCCTTATGGTGAATATGGATGGCATGAGAGTATTCCTAGATTGAATAAAGAGATCATTGAACATTCTTCTGCATAAGAGAATCTTTTACTTATCAACAATATAAGTTGTGCAAGTGAATTAATTGACAGGGAAAGTCAAGGTTGATAATATGAATCATCTTATGTTTAGTTCTTTCTCAAAATTGAGCTTCATTGTTGTTTATATTTCTCCGTGGTGTAGTTATGAAGGAAAGCAAAATGTCATCTATATCTTGTCGAGAATATTATTGCTATAAACTACAGGTACGTGACTTGGATAATTTAGATAATTTTATCTTGCTTCATGCTGGTAGGCTTTTACATCAATATATTGTTGATATGTACGTCAAAATTGAAACTGTTAAGTTAGATTATTTTCGTAGTAATCAAAATCTGATAAGAGCATAATTATGTTGGATAAAAATAGAGGTGAATCAAAGTATATTAATCAACCGAAGGCCCGTGTTCACACGGTTTCCTTAAATCGAATTCGCCGCCTCACCGGGGTGCACGAGGTTTTTATCGGTGTTCGATTCCCAGGATACAATCGGTTATCGGTCCACGTTGCACTACGTTACCGACCTACGAACTAGCCGTGACTATTCTCTCAAAGGATTTCAGCAAAAGGGAAAAAGACAAGAAAATGAGGATGGAACGGAGGAGGAAACGGGAATTTTCTCTCTATGTTGTGGTTGTTGTTTTGTTGTTGTGTTTCCTCCAACTATCAGCTCCTCTATTTATACTAGTGGAGAAAGAGCCATCAAATTAATGCATTGAATGAGGAGTTGAGGAATGAAGAGATGAATGGCTGAATTGATTTCCATTAAACTGATAAAACTGAAAAAATAATGTGGCGACCGAAACTGAAGAATCTGAAGCTGAAGGGTTGGCTGTTGGCTTACAACCTGTTGAAACTGAATTTCCATTCATTTTCCAACAAATTATACCAAGAAATTGTTGATAGTGTTGAAATAGGTGAAACTAGAGGTTACAAAATTGGTCGGAGAATTATTTTACGTTCGTCGTTTACAGGAGGACCTAGGAATAATAGAAAGAGATATATGGATGCAATGGCCCTTGTTCAAAGATATGGTAAACCAGACGTGTTCTTGACAATGACCTGTAATCCTAATTGGCTTAAAATAAAACAAGAACTAAAATATAATGATGAAAAACAAAATAGACTTGACTTAATCGCAAGAATATTTAGAGCTAAATTAGAAGAACTAAAGAATGATTTGTTTAAAAGACATGTTCTAGGACCCGTTGCTGCCTATATATACATTGTTGAATTCTAAAAGAGAGGTCTTCAACATGCTCATTTTTCATTAATTTTTAAATTTGGATCTAAAGTTACATATGTTCCTTTGGTTGATAAAATTGTTTGATGTGAAATTTCAGACAGAAATAAGTACCCTCATTTATATTCTACTGTTGTTAGACATATGATGCACGACCCTTGTGGAGTGTTAAATCCAAAAAATATTTGTATGAAAAGTAACCAAATATATAGAAATAAATACCCAAGAGAATATACATCAACAATTTCACTAGATAACAATTCGTATCTATTATATAAACGTCGTAATGATGGTAAAGAAGTTAAGGTAAGAGGACATTTACTAAATAATAAATGGGTGGTACCTTATAACCCTTACTTAACAGCAAAATATGATTGCCATATTAATGTGGAAATATGCTCAACTATTAAAACAGTCAAATATTTATATAAATATGTTTACAAATGACATGATGATTTTTGTTTTTCTGTGAAAGACAGTGATACAAATGTAACTATTGATGAAATTTCAGAATATCAAAATGCAAGATGGGCCTCTCCATCTGAAGCAATGTGGAGAATTTATGGATTTATGTTATCCGAGATGCATCCATCTGTTGTTTCTTTATAGTTGCATCTTGAACACCATCAAACAGTTACTTATAGAGATTCTGATAATTTACAGTCACTTATTACAAGAGATAATACACAAAGAACAATGTTAACAGAATTCTTTCTCACAAATATTACAGACAGCTAGAACTCTTTTGTATAGAGATTTTCCTTCTCATTTTGTATGGGATGCAAACAAATGGATGTGGACTGTCAGAAAACAAAAACATGTACTTGGAAGAATAGTTACAACACTACCATCTGAAGGTGAGAGGTATTACTTACACCTTTTATTAAATCACATTAAATGACCAACCTCTTTTGAACATTTGAGAACAGTACATGGTTTTTTGTCATCTATCTTTCAGCAAGCATCACTTTTACATAGTTTATTAAGAGAAGATGATAATTGTGAGACATGTTTAGTAGAAGCAATTGTTTATCAATTGCCTCTTTCATTACGTAGATTGTTCGCTACTATATTAATGTTGTGTAGTCCTAATAATCCACATTTGTTGTGGAACAAATTTAAATATTACATGTTTGAAGATTTTATAAAGCAGGGCATGTCATCAATTACCGCTGAATTAAAAGCATTACAGTGTATTCATTCCATATTAGAACCATTAAACAAAAATATAAATGATTACAACTTAGTTTCATTTGAAGTTATTATTGAAGAAAATGACAAATTAGCTACTATGATTGCTGAAGAAATGAGATTTGATAGCAGCGAAAATAGCGATTTTGATGTAGGCACTTTAAATAAAGAACAACGATATGCTTACGATGCTATTTTACACCATGTTATGAATAATAAAGTGGTATGTTTTTTGTCAATTGACCTGGTGGAACATGCAAAACATATTTGTATAAAACCTTGTTAAGAACTGTAAGATCAAGAAATATAATCGCCCTAGCTACAACTTCTTCTGGAGTCTCTGCTTCATTATTACCAGGTGGCAGAACTACACATTCAAGATTTAAAATTCATTTAGAAACAACTGAAAATATTGTTTGTTCAGTCAGTATACAATCTGCATTAGCAGATCTTTTCAGGCTGACTAAACTAATCATATGGGATGAAACACCAATGGTGAACTGTTACACTGTCAAAGCTATAGATAAAATGTTAAGAGATATTAACGAAGAAAATGTACTATTTTGTGGAAAAATAATTGTTTTTTGAGGAGATTTCCGTCAAATTTTACCAAGAGTACAAAGAGGAAAAAAAGAAGATATACTAAAAGCAAGTTTAGTTTCTTCATATCTATGGCCTTCTTTTATTCATCTACCATTAGTTGAAAATATGAGAGCTCAATTAGATCCAACCTTTTGTACATATTTGCTTGGTATTGGAAATGGTACGGAACAAAAACATTGTTATCAAATGATTAAACTTCCGTCAAATATAACATTAACTTTTGAAGACGAGTTAAAATCTCTAAAATATTTGATTAGCATTTTTTTTTCCGAATCTAGAAAATTACACTAGCAATTTAAAAACGATTGTGAATAGAGTGATTTTAACACCAACAAATGAATGTATTGATCTCATAAATAATATTTTACTAAACGAAGTACCTGGAGAAATATTTACATATTATAGCTTTGACGAAGCTATTGATAAATCAGAACAAAGTATCCAAGAAGATTTCTGAATACATTAACTCCAAATGATATTCCACCACATGAACTTTTATTAAAAGAAAATTGTCCTGCTATGTTACTTCGAAATATTAATCCATCTGAAAGACTATGCAACGGAACAAGACTTATTTTCAAAAATTTGAAAGAAATGTTATAGATGCAAAAATTTCTGTTGGAGAACACTATGGGAAACAAGTATTTCTACCAAAAATTCTGTTCATATCACTCGAAAATGATAAAACTTCAATCCCTTTAAAGAGAAGTCAATTCCCAATATGTCCATATTTTGCAATGACAATATATAAAGCACAGGGTCAAACTTTAGACTTTGTTGGTCTTTACCTTCTAGAACCTGTATTTTTCCATGGACAGTTCTATGTTGCTCTGTCAAGAGCAAAAACCAGTGCAGCTATCAAAGTTTTAATTAAACCATAAGAAAATGCTATCGTACATAATACATGTACAAAAAATGTAGTTTACAAAGAAATTCTAGCTTTGCTACAATCTGTATAGCTATTTTTCTTTACCATGATGGCTACGAATGTAGTTTTGTTTACGATAGATTGAAGTTTAAAAGACTTTCCACTATAGTTATCTTAATGACTGCAGTTGCTTAGGTATTAGTGTTGTTTTCGATGATATGTCTAAGAATGATGAATATAATTTCTATGATACAAAAGATTCTTTTGGAAATTTTACTGTTGAAGTTAGGTATCATAAACTTACTGCTTCTCTTTTTTTATTCATGCTTCTATGATAACTTGCTTTCAAATTATTGACAGATAATATTTGACTGAAATTTAAATACAGTGTGTTTGAGGATTTTCAATTTCCGCAGACTACAAATTCTGCTGTATATAATAGCTACAATTGACATTAATTGATTGATATCTGAAAGAGGAAGGTTTGAAGGAGGAGATGACACGACTCTCCAAATATGAGGATAAGCTGTAAGCAAATAATGTCTTAAACCTTTCTTAACCTTTTACAACAAAAAGCACGAACACATTCATGCACTTGGAACTATTTCTGTGCTTCTTATAAAGTTCAAACAAGTTTATTTCTGATGAATCTTACTGATGATCAATTTCTTGGTTTGGGGTAAATGCATACCTCGATCTGTAGGTTGGTACACTCTTATATGATGTACCTTCAAACAATTTTCTATGTTGCAACGTTTGTTGTTTTACAAGATAACAAGAGAGTACGTTTCTTCTTGGAGAAGGTACCTAAAATCAATCATATTCAATGAAAATTCTATATTTCAGAGGTGGTTTCACACACCCTATGTACGATTATGAAATTTATATTGCTTCAATAATTTCTACCTCAACTTGTTTGCTTCCCAAACAGTAAAGTAAGATATATTCTTTCTCAATTTTTTTTCTTTGTTAGAGTTGTTAACAAATTTTCTTACAATAAGTATGCCAACACCCTGCACTCATTGCCTATTATTGTAAACAAAAGAGCTGGAAATTTTCAGGTGACAGTAACCTTAAATCAAAATTTTCGGACAAACCTGTTCAACTTCATCCAGTTGAAAGTCTGACTAGAGAGTTTGAACCTGAGGAGATATTCTAGTGCAACAAAGTGTGTACAACATGTATTTATAACAACTACATTGAATAAGATGTATTAGCTCTTCTATTACATGGCAAGATACATTAACTTTCTTTCTGCTATTCTCAGGTTACAAGAAGCATGTGCAATGTCATCTTTCTTAATATATGCTGTGACCAATATAGAACAGTCCATGTACAAAACTTTCGTAATATATAGTGAGCCCGCCATGGAACAATGCATGTACAAAGAGATAATCGTGACGACTATGGAACAATGCATATACAAAAAGGTAATCTCGAGTACTTGTCCAAACTTAGTTGAAGAAGTTATGTATTCACTCATTCCTACCACAAGTATGTCAATTTGTCCGCTCATAATTTTTATAAGACCTACACATTTCCTTGATTATACACATTAATTCTTGATTACAGCCTATTATTCTCCCTCTCTACCTCTTTCTAATTGTTTCTTCTCAACTACATGTGATAAAAAAAAAACATCGCTCAATTGGAAGAATTTGTCAGCAAATAAAACGTCCTTTATTTACTTAGATTCATGTTCCATTTAATTTGGATGAGAATGTACTCATTTATTTAATTCTCACTTTTACATTCATCATCGATAACATCGTTTCTTTCTAACTCAATCCATATATATACTTGTTGAATCTATATATAAATAAAGAAACTAAAGGTTGAATATAAATGTCAGCTACATTATGCTAAAGAAAATAGTCTCTCTTTGCTCTTACTTTTCTACTTGAATAATAATTTGAATTTTGAGCAATCATATTTGCCTTACCGTTCTAGGAAAAAAAACCATTACCTAAACTCTATAGAATACTTTACTCAGTTAATTTACTGTCTATTTCATTCACTTATCTATTTCATGTAGTGACATGAAACAACTTTTTCAGAAAAAGGCTTTTTAGCAGCTTTTTAACCTTTCCTACTGACAAAATTAAGTGGGTATGGACATTGACCATACTCATCTCCACATGTCAAATCCCCTCGCAATACTTAACATATTTTTGAACATACATACAAGTACATGCAAAATTATTAAGCTACAAATATAGCGCGCGTGCGTGCACACACACACACACAAACACACATATATGCACTATAAATATGCTATTAAGAAAAACAGATAAACACTTCAGTTTGAACACTTGAGGACGACAACAACTTCTCATTTCTTCATCCTTCAGGTAAATACATTAAAACATCACAACATAAATAATACTTGTTTACACACACCAGATTTTACTACTTTCTCATTATTCTTCGTATTTGTCTATTCTTTCTTTCAGCCTTATTAACATGGCAGTGTTTATCTCTTCTCTTTTTCAGCCTTGTTAACATGGCAGCAAACTTTAAGTTCATACCACATATTAGTCCAACAGAGAAGAACTGGGAAACAAAAGTGATTGTTGTTGAAAAATTCTCACCAAAACAAGCAAGACACAGCAGTAGTAGATATCAAAATATGGTGTTGATAGATCTTCAGGTAAACATCTTTCAATACATAAATCTAATTTATAACTCTACATTCTTTGCTTCTATAAAGAATCCTAAAAAACAAACATTTTCTTTCATTTCCATTCATAACTGTCGCAGGGAAACATAGTGCACACAACACTATATGATTCCAATATTACAGCTTCGAAGATCAACTCCAACTGAGCAAAACGTATGTTATTTCAAATGCTCTTGTCAAAGACACGAAGCCTGAATACAGAGCATCAAATGGTAATGTCCAATGGATAATTTCTGGGAAGACACGTATTGAAGAAGTGAGTGAAAATCACATGGAATTCTTGTTTTCAACGTACAGTTTCACTCATTTCCAGAGCTGGAAAAACATATGGATTCCAACACTGATATAAGTAATTTCTAACCAATCATTTCTTCTACTTTTTCACAAGTTACATTTTTGCTTCACGTAATTCGAAACACACATTCACATAATTATGAACTTCTAAACAGACTTTTCATGCATAACATCTTGCCGGCATACTTGCAGTTGCTATTGACATACGACCAAAGAGACTCATTCAAACTCGATTTGGGAACCAAACTTATGTACAGGATATTTTCCTGATTGATAGAACTTTCCACACAATCATTTTAACAATGTGGGATGGCTTTGTGGAGAAGGAATGTGTTCTAATTGCAGAAACATTGCGAAAAAACCTATCATTTTAGCTAACCGATTGAAGGTTTCGTCGTTTAATGGTATAATTTCATATATGTACTTTACAGTTTATAACTACTCATATAAAGCAACATTATACTTCTATACAAACAAGAAACTGAATTTTATCCATACTATACAGGTCTTACACTGTCCACCAAAATCAATAGCACCTTTTTCATAGATGTTGGTTTCAACGAAGTTGCAGAAGTGAAAAAATGGTTAGTACAAGAAATCTATGTTGTATACAAAATTAGTCACTCCATTATGTGTTAACTGTATCTTCACCTTTTACTGTTCTACAAACATTTACTGCCAGGATTGAGGCACATAAAGAAGAACTGAATGACATTACACTAGATAAACCGAATTAGATAGTGACTCCCACGAAATTATCTCCTACCCCACACAAAAAAAATACAGAAATACAACATCTAAAAGGAAGACTACTCGGGGTAACTCATTTTACTTCATTACATATTTCTGGTCTATTCTTCCTATCTTTACAAAGACATTTTACTTTTATTTTTATTTACGATACGAAGTATTATATCTGTCAACAGCGGAAATACTATTGGATCAAACCTAGACCGTCCATTAAAACAACAAAACAGACTTTTTGGTACATATCTTGCAACAATTGTAATAAAGTCACTCATGCTGATTTTCGTGAAATGGTCCTGTGTATTTACTGCAAACATACTGCTGCGAAAGCTGTCCCAAGGTAACATTTATTACAATTTATTATTTATTCTAATCACCAACCTCAACTCTGATAGATTTTCATTCTTTTCCACCATACTTAAATATATTAATTCCTTATTTCCATAGAACAAATGCCACTGTACAATTGGAAGATGGAAGTGGAACTTTAGATTGAAGTGCAATTGGAGACCCTGCAGAGACAATATTGAAGCAGAGTGCTGAGGATCTGATAAATTTTACATAAGCAGTAAGAAATGATTATAACAACCATGCTATATCATTTACACTTCTAATCATAAAAATATATAAATAACAGTTCTGCACTTTTATTTTCAGCAAGAAACATATTCATCCTGTGCCGCAATATCCTTAATGAACATTGAAGCAGAATACATTTTTTACGTCAAAGTTACTCAGCTGGAACAGAACACTACCTAGTACAGATATGAAATCATATTTGTTCTGAATATTCTTCCTATAATTACAGATGCGATTGAACAACAAACTGCTGAGAAAGAAAAACGCTCCTTTAACTTTGCTGAAGAAAACAAGAATTCTGAGAGTGAAGAAACGTCTACACCATCGGCAAAACGAGTGTTCTTCACAACATCTGCTAAGCCAGTGAATCCAAGAAAGTTTGATTAACTATGGATACATATTTTTGTAGACAATACAAGTGCTACAACCTAGAAGTTAGTTTTGCTCATTTTGCTACTGTAACTCCATAATGAACAACTATGTTCTATTTTGTAGCACATGTCTATAACTACTCCCATAAAGACTAAGCTCAGAAGTTCATGGTTTGAAGTTTGAATTTCCCTGTATTTTGTAGTAAAAATGTTGCACATGTTCAGCTCCAGGGAATATTAATATTAATGTACCTTTGTAGTTTGTAACTTTGTTCAAATTCTGCTTATCTTCAGGCTACATCAATACTTAATACTTCTGCTTCCTTTCTACTTTAAATATTACAACAAGATATCAGTTTATGTATTAGTTAAGATAATTTCATTAGCTCATAGAAGCTTCTTGTACTTCGTTAAACCTTTATTTGATTGAATTTTTTTTATCCCGTCAAGTAGAATTTGTTTCTATATTACTATCTTTGGAAGTGTTAATAGTTTCATTTACTTTCTTCCTTTACCTATCTTAAAATACCTATGTTCAAAAAACTTCAGAATTTAGTTGAAGGAGAGTATGGAATACCTAACAATGTCAATTGCACTTTCATTTCAAACAATCTTCATGAAATATGCACTATGCACCCGAAAAAATAAGTCTAGAAAGATGAAGATAACGTTTTTGATGTCAATGACCTCTAACAGCTAGCCATTAAATTCTCACATCCAACAAGCCCAATATAATCAGAATACATTTGTTTATATATTCTGAATTAAATTGTCCGCCAATTATATACACGATAATTATTGTATATATACTTAAACATTCTGTCAAGTGAAATTTTTCTCATGTAAAAATTCTGTCTAATTATGTGAAATTAAAACTTGCATTAAAACATTTACCTACCAACCCAAACATTCATTGTAATTCATTCTCATCCATCCCCAATTCAATTCATCCATCCCCATTTCATTTTCTTAAGCAAAATTACCACCACTACCTAAAAGATACACCGTCACCACCAACTCCCTGGAACAAGGTACGTTGTCTTCCACCTCATATTGTCGACAACTACTTCACACTAAAAATAAGGAGAGACACCATTTTCGTGCCTCCGTGTCTGCGTGAGACTCGACAGCATGTTCTCACCGTGCTTCCCATGAATCACTGTCTCGCGAGACAAGGTCTTCCCGTGTATCACGCAGATACGTTATGTGTCTACGTGAGACACGACAGTACGATCTCACCGTGCTTCCCGTGAATCACCGTGTCTCGCGAGACAAGGTCTTCCAGTGTCTCACGCAGATACTTTCTGTGTTTGCGTGAGAAGCACAGTTTCACCGTGCTTCCTGCGAGACACGGTCTTTCCCGTGTCTCACGCAGATAAGTTCTATATCTACGTGAGACACGAAAACACGGTGTCGCCATGTCTCTCGTGACACTGTGTCTCATGAGACATGGTCCTTTCGTGTCCCACGCAGTCAACAATACCGTGTCTCACGAGACACACCCATGTCTACGTCAGACATGGACACACAGAGTCACAGTACATTTGTCACACATCGTGTCTCTCTCACGCAGACACGTCCGTCTCTTGAGACATGGTGTTTCCATGGCTCACGCAAACACTTCAGTCTTTGGCATGTGTATACATAAGATACGGTCAGACCATGGCACCGTGTCTCCCGTCAGACATAGTATGTAATGATACAAATATATACTTCATCAATTTGTCCAATTTCATAAAACTCTATTCATGTGTTCTTAGTTTAATTTGTCACACAATAACTTCTTGTTTATATTGTTGGTGATCGTATTCTTGCATAATTGTTCTTAATTTAGGTCCACACTTATGAATTTATCATTCTTATCACGTCATCTTCCTTGAATCGAATTTAATATCCTCAACTCTATTCAGTTATATTCCAATTCAATGTCCTAAACTCTATTCCATTGTATTTTGCAGATATCTTTACAGTATATAGTTTCACCAGATCAGTGGTTTTCCGTCGCCATTACTTAATTTCCAAATTATCGATTTCTCAAAGATTTTGTTGAGCTAATACACGCAAATCAACAATCCTTCTTGTTGAGTAGTAACTTTCATGGATTTATATATGAAATAATGTATAGAGAAGAAGAAGCACAGTTTAATAGTAAATTAATTCATGAATTCATAATGAGATTTATAGAATGTGGTAAAAACAATGAAGTCTGGGTTAAGCTTGACGATTGTTTCTCGCGCTTTGGTTTACAAGAATTTTGTCTTATCACAAAATTACCTTGCCATAACATATCAGTTAATCTTAACTCCCATAATAATCGCCTTACAAACCAGTATTTTAATGGTAGAAAAAAATTTAGCATGCTCATGCTTTTGGAAGCATTTCATCTCTGTAATCATCAAGAAGATAAATTTAAACTTGGGTTAGTTATGTTGGTAGAGTGTGTGTTAAAACCAATAGGAAGAATTATTGATTACAAAGTTCTAAGCATGGTTGAAGATGTTAACAGCTTCATTGACACTATTGAGAAAACTCATCAAAAACGGATGCAACCTTGTTTCAACTGAGTATGCAATTCTTGATTTCGACTTCGCAATAGAATGTGATGTGTACTCTACAACGAAACAAGCCATAAAAGATGGAACTGCAATCAAAGACCAACGTTTTCTTGATATCCGTCGTTTACAAGAATACATAATTGGCAATAGACCAATATTTGGTCTTCCGTGGGTAAAATGCAATCATGTACCGATTCCATGTTCATATACAAGCCATGATTGGTATCTCTTTCACATGAATCTCAGGGAGTGGAAATTTAGGATATATGATTGTAGCAACTATACTCACTTGCCACATGAAGTCATCGAGCGAGCAAATTCTTTATTGAATATCCTCCAGTATTTGTTACTATCTTCAACCTTCTTCATCAGCACATATATAATGAAAAATAGAAAAAAGAGGATCGGAGTTGAAATTGTACCAAACTTATCGTGTGCAAATAATGGGTAAGTAATATATCTATTTCCTACTACAATATTACATTTCTTGTTTACATATCTAATACTAATGTAATCTAACTTACAACATTTTTCTTACAGGCCGAACTGTGCAATTCTTGTGCTCAAGTATATAGAATGCTTAGTTTTTGGACATCGGATAGAATCAATTTTACCTAACAGAATGACGATGTATAGACAAAAGATTGCAGTAGATATCTGTTCTAATAACTACTTCATGTATCCTCCTTCGCACATATAGCCATTTTTATTTCCATTCTTCAACAAACTATAAATAATTGCCCTTCTTCTGTCAATAAAATCCTTTCCAATTTCTATTCTTCAAGAGACTATGAATGATTACCCTCCTCCTGTTAAGAATTCTACTTAAGATGCTGCCATATATGTTTATTATCACTTCATATTGTTATCGTTCACTTGCATACATCAGCCAACTTCATTCTCATAGAATCCGGGTAAAGCAAACAATATTCTAAGCATGAGTCATTGCTAAAGTCAAAGACTTTAGCAAAGACTTTATGATTAATTGGTTATTTTACAAAGTTCGTTCTCTAGATGAGAAGTCATCAATTTAATATGTTGCTTCCTCACTTTTGACTCCAAGTTGCACATATAGAATGTTAGACCTTGTGATCACCTAATGTCGGGAGGTGCCATGGAAATTGTTAAACCAAAGGTTTGTTGAAAGATTATTTTAGACTCCAGTCCTGCTTACGACTAATTTAATGCCAAAATAGTTCTTAGTGGCACGAGTGTGAAGGTTACTCTTTTTCATTCTTGAGTTGTTGGATATTTGCATCCCACGTTTCTTTCAATACCTCTTCTTCCGATTTTAATTCTTTTCCAGTGAAACATTTCATTCTCATTTTTATTAGTCTGTATTTGCTATTATTTATTGGGGGTTATAGGTTGAACGAACTTAAACAGCAATGATTTGACCAATCTCACTTTGTATTTCTATTCGAAAGGTTTATTATAGAATATCGCTATTCTCCTTGCTGAGAATGAATCTTGTTTATCATGAATTGTAGGCCTTGTTCATAGATATGAACTTTCAATTACACAATTTCTTATCTAAGTAAAAACGAACAATAGTAACCAAAATAATGAAGAAGGAGAAAGGCGAGAAGAAATAGAAGAAGGGGAAAATGAAAAGTAAAAAAAATCAGACAGATGAGAGAGAAGAGAAGCAGGGAGGAAATATGTCTGTACTCATTAATCAAGTACGCGAAATAAAGTGCATAAGCTCCCTTTATGTAACGTTTTAGTTAATCTAATATAATAGGAAACAATTAAAGAAATACATGAGCTACTAGAAAACCCATAAAATAAAATCCTACTACTTTTCCTAAAATAAGTACATAAATGGGAAAGTTTTCGATATGATATATCTAATAGGATCTTCAAAAATTTATATAAGAATGAATGGCCCTATAACCATCACTTTTTGCCTTTTTTTAATGATAAAAATTTTGCTTGTAAATGGTCTGAATATCATATAAAAAATTATTTTGAGGTCTTTCCAGTTTGATTACTCAAATATCTTGCTTGTAAAACTACCAGAGTCTAAAAGTGCCAAAATTGAATCAAATTATGTAACGTTCTGCAAATGTGGTGCAAGCTTTGGAGTTTTAAACCTGTAGTACATGTTTTGTGTTTAAGTTGCCATAATATTTGCTTGTATTGAAGTGTCACAGTTGATTAATATTATCTTTATGTTTTCCTCTGTATATTTGAAATCATTTATCTGGCTTCAGACTACTGATGGTTTGATCCAACAAGTGGATAAAGAGGTTGCAATGTTTTGCCCTCTGATATGTCAAGAAGTGCTACAACCAGGCATAGGATACTCTAGAATTTATGACATCTCCCTTCCTCAACGAGTTAATACTTCTATGTTGGGTTTTATCTTTTCTTTTTTTCATACCAAGGATTTTTCTTTGGCTTGGAGGTTTTCGGGGGAAGTGGTTGGAACAGATGAGAGCACCTGCAATTTTAAGAGCCTTTTCTAAAACGTCAAGTGGAAGTGGAATATAAAAAAATCAATACAATTGTCTTAATAATGAATGCCTATTTAAGATTTGTGTGAACAAGTGCAAATATATATTACACACATTGTATGATAAGATTATAATTGTAGTTGTACTTTTACCCTTCCACATTGGACTTTATATTAAAAACTTGTACTTAGGTGACTTACTGAAGATGCTGCTGGTTATAATAATATATGGCCATAAGCATATGACCCATTTTTAACTTCCCATGGATTTAGTTATATCAGTTGATTTTTTTTTTTTTTTTGATATATTTCTCTATTCCCTAACTTGGAAATTTCTATACAAAGGATTTACCTCTTCAATCAGATAACAGTTAGATAACTACTCAAACTACAGCAAAGATTTCTGCTGATTCTGAAGCCCTACGGAAGGATACAAATAGCAAAGGCAACGATAAAGAACAAAAAGACAAAAAAAGGACCAAAGAACCTACAGAAAGAAAAACAAAAGAATAGTGAAAGAAAAATAAAAAAGGAAAAGGAAAAAGTTAAAGGTCTTGAAGGAAGAAATCTTGATGCTTTGCTACAAAAGCTTCCAAATCAGTCTAACTGCCAGAACATTCAGATAATTAAGGAAACACAAATTTTACACAACGAATTGTTTTCACAAAATGAAGACAAATTTAGTGCTTCTTAATAACTAGACATCAAACACAAAAAAGAAAAATGTAGATTTCATGCCAGCGTCCAACTTCCATCTGTAGGCGAAACTTTGTAAACCATGAACATTGGAATTTCTTCGTTCTCAAGTTTGAATACACACGTGTCGCCCATTTGAAGTTCTTTTTGTGTAACATAAGCTGACCACCCACAGTCAAACGTTGCACATCACCATTTATTCTTAGATTTGTTCACACTGCCAATCGCGATGTGAATGATCGTGGATTTGGATAGTCTGCACATGTTTTCGTAGATGTAATTGAGCAAATGCTCCAGGTACATCATACAAAGTAGGGTTAATACCCTAAATAGTCACCGAACTTTGCCAAAAGTTCCCAAGAGGTCACCGAACTTCAAAACTTCCCTAAATAGTCACTGAACTTTGCAATAAGTTCCTAGATGGTTACTGAACTTCAAAACTTCCCTAAATAGTCATTGAACTTTGCAATAAGTTCCTAGATGATTACTGAACTTGAAAACTACCCTAAATAGTCACCGAACTTTGCTAAAATTTCCTAAGAGGTTACGGAACTTTGCAAATTGGGAGCCCATACATCAATGGTTCGGTGACCCATTAGGAACTTTTTGCAAAGTTGAGCGATTATCTAGGGGAGTTTTAACAAAGTTCGGTGACTATTTAGGGTAGTTTTGAAGTTCAATGACCATTTAGGAACTTATTGCAAAGTTTAGTGACTATTTAGGGAAGTTTTAAAGTTAGATGACCTTCTGGAAACTTTTGGCAAAGTTCGGTGACTATTTAGAGTATTAACCCTACAAAGTAAATTGACAATTTAATACATAACAAAATTATGAATTATGTCACACAATAAACAGTAAAAATAATACAGACACATAACACACAAAGGCAAGGACACACATTTTCGAAAATATTTACTTTGAATAGGAACTTACAATTTTTCGTTGACTATCTCACTGAGCTTCTAATGCTACTCGAAATATTGGATTACCATTACATGAGGTTTCATCCTCAAATGTATTTGACTCATATGTCACTTCTACACCTGAATCCTTGAATATTGAAACATTGAAACTAAAATTCCCATTGTATTCAAAAACGATAACATAGCCATCTTGTAAATTATGATGGTCAAAGAATTGTGATCATCCACCAGCAAGATATATATCACCATTAACCGTTTCCAATTGTATATGGCAAATAATTCCATCATAACCGATTAAAAGCACCGTATCACTGAGGTCATATCCTGAACGACGAACAAAAGATCTAGGCGGTAACCGTAAGAGAAAATAATTTTTTTCATAAACATGTTATGTACTTTATATACAAATGTATTCATAGTCATTAAATGTTGACAAAGAAATCATTGTAACACATACCAAACGAACACTGTGCCCCAATGAAAGACTTATCAATTGAATGAAACGGTGTGATACATCACTTCAGTTTCACATAATGTTAACAAGACATTTTAGCTTCAACAATAAGTTTTATTAATATAGAAATCAATAAGCAAACTTATGACACAGCGTTAGGATAGTAGATATACAAAACTCTTCAAATAAGAGGTCAACGTGCAAGAGTTTGCCCTTCGAGCTTTAGTGTGGCATTTAATAAATAACTGTAAAATCTAAAGTCCTTGTACAGTCAAGGTGAATCCAATAGCTCTATCTTTATATCCAAAGGGCTATCAACATTTACATTATATTCAGGATACATCACTAATTTATCTCTACATCACTTTAGATACAATATGAGCCCATACTCTATTATTATGACATCATATTATCATTCATCAAAACCTTTACAAATCTGTTATCTGTATATTAAATTTATTACAACAATTCTAGCTTAGTAAATTTCCCAAGATTTAAAGTACATAATCATTTGCAATCAACCAAACCTAACTTCATATTATAATTTACACTACCTATAACCTCCATCTATTACCTCTGTTGTTCATCTTCGCTTGTAGAACTAGACATTTTCAACCTCTTTCAACTTCTATCTACACAGGAAAAATATACCGCAGTCTTATCATTTCTACTTATGAGCCGAATGGAAATTCAATACACAGATTATGATACGTTAAAAAAAACAAATTTGTTTTTTGCGGTTTCAAAATGTTCGAAATATCGACATCAACGAAGATTTTGTCCGTAACACAAACAATTGATTACTCAATACATATTCTATGTCAACAAGCAGTAGCAAAAAATAAAATAAACAAAATTTCAGTTTCAAAATGCAAATGAAATTTCCAGCCTCCATCTGTAAAAAAAAAATCCCAGAAATCTATCGAAGTATCGACCACTTAAATCTGAATAAAACCTAGAAAGAAATAAGCACAAAAGTATGAAGTCAGTGAGAACCGTAGAAATTTATTTCACTTTTTCCCTTTTTTTCTCCTGTCCTCTATCGTCGTTTTGCCTTCAAGAATCGTCCTTCCTCCGTTAACATATTAAAAAAAATAAGAAATCGATTCGATTGCCAACTAAGTGGATTACTAACTCAAAATTTCAAATAAGTCCATCATTTTCCAAATAATGTTACAATCGTTTCACTTCTAATTATTTTTTATCCCTACGAGATAAATAATACCATTCGAATAAAAAACTTCAAGACAGCATACAAAACTTTGATTCAGCAAGATGTAAAATTAGTTACAAATTAGTTGAAAGTGCTAGACTGTAGTTCCAAAATCACCTTAATCAACATGTATAGCACTACAAAAACGACTAAAGATTCGTGTAACCGCTAAGATATATTTCATTTTGTTTCAGTATAATTACAAATCACTTCCAAAAGTTAGCTATAAATAGCTGAAATCTTACATCAAATATTTTTATCTCTAAGCCATCCTCAATTTTTTTTTAGCTAAACATCACACTATTTAGTAGCCAACTACACCACTAGCACGTGCATCGCATGTGCATCTAACTAGTTTTATTATAAATTGCAATTTTTAAGAGAACATGATGCGTGTATGTTACTTGCGCTTTTCTACCATCGAACTACTAAAATTCATTAAATCAAATATTAAGTTTTCAGGATAAATACAACACGCACTACTATAAACATTATATTGGTGACCAAATTACAATTTTTCCAATATTTCTTTCTATATCTCCCTCCTTTTCATCATCAAGGTTTTATATATTTTCCCTCAAAAACTACGATATGTAAGTTATAACGGTTGAACAAAATAAAAAACATGTTGATTGAATATTAACTCGTATAAATTTAAAGATTTTAAGACAACACGACACATGTAAGTTACTTATTGTTTCAACTGTCGACCAAGCAAAAAGTCAATAAATTGAAATTAATATGCTATAAATTTGATGTTTTTAAGATAAGCACAACACGTGTAAGTCGCTTGCCTTTTCCACTATTTTGCAAAATATTATTAGATCGAATATTAACTTACTATAAGTTGCAGTTTTTAAAAGAAGTATGACACGTGAATGTTACTTGCCTTTTTAATTGTCGAACAAATTAAAATCATTAGATCAAATATAACTTGATATAAATTTATAGCATTCAGGATAAGTACAACAGAGACAAGTTCTTGCCTTTTCAACTGTCCAACAAACAAAATTCGTTAGATCGAATATTAACTTACTATAAGTTGCAGTTTTTAAGAGAAGTATGACTCGTGTAAGTTACTTGCCTTTTCAATTGTTGAACAAATTAAAATGGTTAGATCCAATATAACTTGATATAAATTTATAGCATTCAGGATAAGTACAATACTAACAAATTCTTGCATTTTCAACTGTTCAACAAACAAAATCTGTTAGATCGAATATTAAGTTACTATAAACTTGAAGTTTCCAAGATAAAATACAACACGGGTAAATTATATAACTCTTCATCTGTAAATATGTTAGATCGAATATTAACTTGCTATAAATTTAATTCTTAAGATTAATGGAATATGGATCATTTCAACACATAAATCAGGTTCAATCTGCTAGCGTGGCACTCGTAACAATCCCGTTCTGGATTACCTTGATACAGCTGCCACTGCCAGTAGACGAGCAAGCTTGAAATGACTAAATCACCCTCGCAAGATTTCTCAAATGTCCACTTTTTTCGATTAATTTCCTCAATCGAAAAAATTCCACCTCTCCAGCCATGCTGTATACAGAGGAGCTCGTGTTTGTGTCTGCGTGTGCGCGTCTGTGCGTGTAAGAGAGAGTTCTTTCAGCCCGTTCTTCAGTTTACAGGGAAAAAGAAGAGATAAAAATCAAAGATTGATTACAAATTGACTCCATTGAAACCCAGATTCCGTGCCAGTATAAAACTGTACAATTCTCTTAATTTTTCCTGAATTAAATTTTACTTGAAGATAAATCTAATTTTTATATACAGATTATTTAACGTGTATGGGTATTTAACTTTGAGAATTTGTTAGGGTATATTGGCTGCGAAATTTTATGTGGGTTTAGAGAATAATTGATAGTTCTAGGGTTTTGTTTTGAGAGGGCGGGTTACCGATGGGGAGCACAGGTGAAGCTGGCAGAAAGCGACGTCATTTTAGCTCTATATCACCCAGTGACGCTACTGTGAAGAAACATTCCCTTGTGCCCTTATCCGAGGATAAAAAGGTGAAATTTTTACTCAATTTATTTATTTTTAATTCATCAAGATTTATATCTTCCCTAACCATGATGTGTAGAATGGGTTTATGATTGGCTCCAATATTTTCTTTCCCGTAGTTATTTGCACGGGTAGCTAGTTTCTGACCTGTATAGTTTCTATCCTGAAGGCTTGGCCTGGTCTGAAGGTAGATCTTGTAGAAAAGGGAATTGGGGAGGTAACTTATAGGCATGAAAAGATATGTCACGATGATATCATCTTTGACTGTACAACTCCCCATGGTGTAGATCCGGCGTTCAAAATAGCCAGATTTCAGCCATTTGCCGCTATTCTACATTTTCTTCTTTCAGTATTATATTCTTATCCTTATTAGTTTGCATTAACTACCTAAAGTGCTCGCTGGCTCTAATGGAAGGAGTTGGTGGTGACTCGTGGTAAGGCAACACCTGTACCATTGAAATGATTCGAGCTAGGGGGTCTTAAAAAAGGTTCGTGTAGGGGGTTCTCTTAAGAATGGAGAAGAGGAATAGATTGTTATCCATTTTACATTAATAGAAGTCTTGGATCCTATACCAAGATGGCCTAAAATAATGGAATATTCATCATGTTTTCTAATCATGTATTAACTTTTTCTTATTCTGATTCTTTTGGGTTCCTGTTACATACTAATATATTTTCCACGGTTGCAATAAGAGTTATTCTGTTTCCATTATTTAAATCTTTGAGCTAGTGGGATATATGATTTGTGTTTTTCTTCACCATGTCTTGTCCGAAGGAATCTTGATTTATGGTGCGTGATAAATTTGGACTACGCACACTCATGAATATATATTACATTGAGGAATAGTCCGAAGGAATCTTGATTTGAGGTGTGTAATATTTGGATTACGCATACTCATGAATATATGTTACAGCGAGGAATACTGTTTTCAGAAGCGAAAGTTTATGGAGAATTAGAACTATATACTAGAAACCAAAATTCTTATCTTTAGAATTCTAGAAATATTGAGACGAAATTCTGAATAGGACATTTGGAGATGCTCTGAGCCATGCAGATACTGAATTCTCTGTTTATGCTTGACTTATGGGTTCTCACTTTGTATGCTTTGCATATATTGAACTCGATAATGTGCCTGTTGTTCTAAGCTTGGGTCATGAGCAGGTCCATCTTACCACTGAGCTTCCTGGGAATCTGAGAATTTGATTGACCCAGGGTATTACCTGATGTGAAATTTCTCCCTTTTTGGCCTCTTTAGCAGGCTCTTGTGACAATCTACTTCCTCAAAAGAACATTCATAATTTCAAAACTTGGCCAGTCATGACTTCCAATGCTTTTACCTGTGGCCATTCTGTTTAGCAATGGTGCTTTCAATCAAACAATATTTCCAGACAAAGGGCATAGGTTTCCTTAAGCCCCTTGTCTTGTAATATTATATAGTCTTACATTTATTAACTCTTGCATTCATGAACACTGAGTTATCCGCGTTCTCCGGAACACTTGGCATGAACGTTTGGAAGAGAGAGTCTTCCATGAGTATAACGTGAAATTGCAAATAATCAAATTAACATCAATTATAGTCTAGCACTAATTTGGTGATATGTTTGATTATAGTGCATTTCATATTTACTGTGTAGCAACATATTTCTTCTGCTATAGTTTGGCTGAAACTGTTGACGCTAGCTGGTGAGCTAGTTGACATCAACAGACACGTGTGATAGAAGATATTTATAAATTAGACAGTATAAAAGAGTTAATATCACTGGCATCAACACGGACCCGTGTAAGTTGTTATTATAACTGAGAAATAAAGAAGTGGGTAACTTTGTATAAAATATCATTCAAGGAGCACATTTCACGGCATTATGTGGCCATGTTTGTGTTAGTCTTTTTGCAGTCCTAATTTTTACACAATCAGTTCTCTTTGTTTCTTATTTTTCTCTTTGAGCACCCCACTTGTTTGATTCTATTTACTAAGATATTATGGCCCCGTTCGGGAGGGATTAAAAGCCAATTAAAATTGAAAATATGGCCGTTAATGGGTCCCACTCGTCTAATAAAAGTCAACAATAACGGCTATATTTTCAATTTTAATCCGATTTTAATTCCTCCCATACAAGGCCTATTTTCTTCAACTTTATGTTTTCTCTTTCTCTTGTACTGAAAGAATTCCGAGAAAGCACAGTCCCACCCTCCCCCGCTGCAGAAAAGGGAAAAAATAATTCATTTAACTCTATAATAGTTTGGCTGATTACCAATATGCACAGCATTCATATTTCCTAAAAATGAGGACTGCTCTGAATGATAAGCTGGAGTGTCAAAGATAATTTTGATGTACTCTCAGCTTAATGTGGAGGATAAAAAGTCTTTATTTTGTTGTAATGCTTTCAACACATTTAATCCATCTCGACTTGCGCAGACATTTGGATGGATTTTGTAGTTCACTGGCTCAGATTGGTAATATTTTTTTCAGTTTCTTTTGAAGCTTCACTTTGACTCTTTTTCAACAAAAAATGTTATTTGTGCACAGAACAGAAGTGGTACCTTTGTAGGCATATTTGTGTTGCAGCTTTGATTATTTCAAAGTGATGTATGGTTTTCTTTCAATAGATGTATACCATAATTAATGAATATTTCAGAAGGTACGATGAATAAATCACTGTATGGTGACTAGTAGAATTAAATTGTTTAAGAAGTCAAATGTCCTTTTCTAGAGTTCTATACAAATTATTGCTGAACAAAATTATTATGTCATCTTCATGTGTGCTTGACAAGTTTCCCTTGCATATTGAACTTCAATTAATACGAGCTGCTAGTGTACCAAATTTCAGGATGCTTTTACATATTCACTTGTTATTAGGTTTTAATGCTACTTGACGAGCATTGATGTGGTAAACATATCTTCTGTACAGAGGGAAGAAATTTGTCCTGAAAGGATTTGCCCACTTGGGTTAGCTGTAAACTTTCTATCAACCAGTGACCTTCCATCATTTTTGGTGTTTGTTCACGTGAAAGTATTACTTAGGCTAAATTTAGACTTTTCCTATTATATTTGAGTAAGTTGTTACATCATTTCCTTAAAATTTAAATTTTCTGTTGCTGTAGCTCGATGCAGCAGTACTTCAATTTCAAAATCAGAAACTTACCCAGAAGTTAGAAGCTCAGAAGGTTGAGATCTGTGCTCTGCAATACAAATTTTGTCAATTAAAGGAGAAACAACAGTCACATGAGAAGTCTTTGGCTATGGTTAATAATTCATGGGAAGAGGTATTTACTTTTGACATGAATATTTTTTTTGATATTATTCTTTTACTTTTGCTTATAGACAGTGTTCTGGGCCTAATGATTGTAATCTTGGTTCCACTTTTATACCAGCTGGTTAATGACTTGGAATCTCGTTCTACTCACGTAAAAGACTTGGTGACAAGTGGACGAGGTTTTGAACATCAAATTGTCAAAGGTGGTGAGAGATGCCTTGACTTACACAGAATCTTCCCCCTTTATTTATTTTCTGTCCTGATCCCTCTTAGTAAAGATAAAGTAGTTGTAATCTCAATCATGTATAGGCACATTTTTATTTTAATACATGTCCTACGTATGGTAATTTATATATATCATGTATTCACCCAATTTGCCGATATGTGGCAGATGACATTTTTAATTTGTACGAATTTGACCACGTACCAATATTAAATAGTTTTCCCTTGTGTTCGGCAAATTGATAACACCCGCATCTTTGTTTTATCCATCAGGATCTACTTCTTTGTCTCTATTTATTCTTCTACTTCATTTCATATTTTTACTTCAGGACGAAGCAAAATCTGAGTTTTAACTCTTAAAACCTGAGTTCGATATTAAATAAGATCAGTCTACTTGATATTTCTTTGTATGATAGACATGGCATATTGATTTTGATTGATGATTACTGATTTGGGTTTCCATGAATTTTCAATTTTTTTTAGCGTGTAATTGATTGAACAACATACAAAATGTGTTTCTGAACGTTTAGTTAAGTGCAATTAGTTTCCTGTGCTTGGTTTATATTGGTTCCGAAAAACGATCCCTCTTCAGGCCAGGAAATGTGTTCAGTTTTTGAGATAGGTAAGTGTTAGATACTGACGTTTCATGTTCTTTCTTTCTCTCTTTTTTTTAAATCTATATCTGGCATTTCCTCTGCTGCACCTCAGCACACATCTTTTAGCCCTTTCTTTATCTTTATTCGCCTCCACCTCTTCATTATATAAAATCCAGTTTGTCTATTAATATTTTGTCCTGATGTGGACTTGTAAATTTTACTCGAGAAAGGAAAGTGGCGAATATCATGGGTAAAATTGAATGCAATCTTTAGGATTTTTATATAGTAGCCAACTCCATAAATAGAATTTTTTTACTGCCCTGTCTACTGGCGATTACCTACCTAATATTTTATTCTCCTTCAATATTTGTTCTTAGATGTTTGCAACAGCAAGCATCTTTATGCTACAGTAGTGTTTTTCCAACTGATTTTCGGAATTTATTCTTGCATATAATTAGAATCTGTTCTCTCTCTCTCTCTCTCTCTCTCTCTCTCTCTCTCTCTCTATATATATATATATATATATATATATATATATATATATATATATATATATATAACCTGACCCTCACCTGAGAAGCCAGTTATAGAGCATAGCCAAACCTCTTCTCTCCATGATAGCCTAGTCCCTCAGAAAAAGTCAAAGTACAAGTTGGAAGCAAGTGGCTTATGTCTTTGTCTTTAGGTTTAGGGCTTCCACTTCAAGTTTCCTGTCTTCAATAGTTTTGATGAAGCAAGTCAGCGCAATTTTACGTGCTATATATATATATATATATATATATATATATATATATATAGTTTAAGAAGAAGGAAAAGAGACTGAAACTGAGAAAATCCCCTATCTCCGTAAAGATTCATTTGTTTGGCATTTGATTTAATCCTACTGAAATTTTATGTTTAATGTCTTTACCAATCTTCTAAATCACATCTTTTATACGTCTTTTCATAAGTTCCTCTCTAATATCTACTCTGGTATAGTTCTGCAGTGGTAATGCTATTACTGTGAGATTCCTGGGTTATTTAACCTCAAAAACTGCTTAATCGAGTATATAGCAAGTTGTGAAACAGATGACTCTCCTGCATTTTTTTCATTTTGAACTACTTTGAGTTGATGGGCAAACTATAGATGCATGAAAATTGTGTTTGCTGATGTTTAATTATTTGTTTCTTAGATGGTGATTTACCTCCTGAGAAAGCATTTTTAAGCCGACTCTTAGAAAAGGGCGCAACTGAAAGTAGCTCAGCCATCACAACCATATTTCTGACTGAAGAAGATAGACAAATTGATGGTGAAAAGACAAAGAGCATATTGCATAACACAGTCAATGCATGTGAGGATTTGAGTAATTTGAAGAGTAGCATGTCTGCTGCATGTTTAAACGCGCTTCCGTCTGATGGTAAGACCATACAAAGACCATGGATACATCTTTTAAGCTTTTGAATATAGATCACCATTTTCTTATCGGCATTCTAGGTGCCGTGTCTTTGAAATTGATTGCTTTGTTTTCTTTTCTTTCTTTTCTCCTACCATAGGATGGAGCCAGCAGGAGGTATCCTGTGATTTGCAGGCGGAAGTTAAGAAACTGAGACTGGCTGTGGGCAATCTTCACTTGAAGCACAAATCAATGGCTGCTGAATTTCAGGGCAATCGAGACACTGACACTAAGAATAAAGCTGACCTTAAAGGTTTGAAAGGTATTTGATTTATTCCCACTAAAATCTTTACTTTTCTAGGTATATACCAGATCATTATGTTGTGAGCATATTGGTGCTTTTAGGACGCAATTCTCTTTAATGGCTTTGACTAATATCTTTCAGCTCTAGCTACATGGGGCTAAGTTCTCAGCTAAAATTTACCTAGGGTCCAGGTTACATCGAGTTGAGTAGTTGAGTAGTCCAGGGTCCAGCTAAAATTTACCTAGGGTCCAGCTGGTGGAAGTATTTGTTGCTCGCAACGACTCTTCATCAATGTGTGTATTTGGTTTCAGGAATTTGTTTGGGTGCATTTGCTTTCATAAGTATGTAATAATCATTGCATATATGTTTTTGTGAAGCTGCTTAAGTATAAAATCTTCCTTTCTTTTTTTTCTATTAATTTCTGACCTGTTGGCTGCTTATATTCTCTTTAATTGGATTTGCGCTGTTAAAGATGTAACAACTCTTGAAATTTGGATTGGAGTATCCATCAAGTAAATTTTGAAGCACGTGCAAGGTGTCTTTTGCAAACTTAATATGAAATAAGTTCTTTTTGAAGTATGTTTTTCCACATCTGCAACATCAAGTGTATGTACCCATCAGGAGTTATTAATTCAAATCTTTTTGCCAAATTGTTCAGGGAGCAAAAATGAACTGTTTTAACTTATTTAAGGAAAAAGAATCAGCTGGACTTGGGGAAGTCTGAAAACTAGGTTATTAAAGTGCCAAATAGTTACTGATGCTCTTGGTAGCTTTCTCTATTCAGTCTGCTGTCTCTCCTTTTTACAGTTGTTTGTATTGATATTTTCTTCACAGTTTGTGAAGAGAGAAAATGTAAATTATATCTCTATATCAACCCCCAAAATTGAAAGTACACAATTTTTTTCAGGTAGCACTTAGTTGCCTATAGTCTTTTGCTGCAACACTCTTCCTGTATGCATGCTCTGAATCTTCTTAGTAGTTTCTATGCTTTTTTAACTGATCTTATGGATCAGTACAGGGAATCTATTTTGCACCTCTTGCACTGTGCTATTGAATGATTTGAAGCATCATAAAGATTTTCGTGCACCTATTTCTTAGAGGAGTAATTTCAACTTTGCTTTTTGCATGTTATTTCGAGTGGCAAAAATATTCATCTAGCCGACCCTAATTTTTTTGAATAAGTCTTAGGTGTGCTTCTGCTGTTGTCTTGCATCCTATTTGGAAAATCCATGACATTTGCTTGGGAATTAGGAAGGACGCTGCCATATTTTAAATTTTAAAAACATCAGTTTCCTTGATCGTATTCACCACTTGCTTGATGCAATGTACATTATACTGGTGTCACTAAAAGTGTGGTTGTTTTTTCTCAGAAGCGATAATGTCTGTTTGAGGGCTTTTTTATAATTTTCTTTAAAATGTGCTGGCCTCGCACGTTCTCCACATTATTTGGTATGCTTCATGTATGCCTGCAATGTCCTCGTGAGGGGTACTGTAACTGACATATTTTGGTTGTCCATATAAAGGAGAGTTAGAGAATGCAATTTCAGAATTGGAAGACAGCAACCGTAATTTGGCCATCATAAAAGTGGAGATAGATCTGGCAAAAGGAGCATCTTTTCCCGTCCTAAATCGACGAAACAAGCATGTCATCAGTAATGATACCAGAGACAAACAAGATGATTTGCAAGAGATGGAGTTGACACTAAAGGAGTTATTGGTATTCACCTGCACTCTGTTTCCTCTAGCTTATGTCAATTGTGTTTCCACTGGTAAAATGGTCTAAGCTAATTTGTGCACTTGTGCAGAACCAATCCTCTTCTCGACTACAGGATCTCAAACGTCTTCACGAAGATAGGATAAAGATATTGAGTCAGTTATCAAATTTGCAGGTTAATTCTTTTATTTGCTTCTTCTCATGTTCAGATTGTTGTTAGTCTTATATGGTGTTTTCTGACTATGGTTTTTCTCGTACTCCTTTTACTAGTCCATAAATTGGGTTTTTGTTTGACAGAACAATCTGAAGAATGTGAAGGGTATTTGTTCTTCCCAAGCATATATCCTGCTTAAAGATCAACTTGTGAAGTCTAAAGCAGATGTAGTTCAATATCAAGCTCTTTATGAGAAACTACAGGTTATTAGTGGTTGATAGTTTCAAGTTTAACTTCATTTTTGGTTTTTAAAGAATATTTAGTGCCCGTTTGACACCCGTTTTTTCACAAAAATTTTCATTTTTCTACAGTTTCTTTTTCAAAAAAGTGGGACCCATCACCCAAATCTATCATATTCTGTCAGAAATTGTCCCTTCCCACTTGCATTAAATTGGTACTTTCCAACAATTAAAATATTTGTTCCAATAATGCCCTTTCATAGTATGAATAAGTTGAAAAGGGATGAGTGTATTTGTGGAAAATTGTAATTAATTTGTCAGGGCAAAATCGGAAATAATTCTCAACGGGAAAATGGGCATTAATTTGGAATCTGACACAAAGTTTGACTCTAAACATTTTGTCCTCCTTTACTGTTGTAGAATGAGTTTTACAACCAAAAAACGGATGCCAAACGGACGCTTAATCTCTGTGCTGACTCATCAATTTAATTCAGGTTCAGAAAGACAGTCTTGCTTGGCGTGAAAAAGAAATTCACATGAAAAATGAATTGGTTGATGTTTTATGTCAATCTTCGATGGTGGCCAAGTCTAGAAAATCTGATCTGGAAACAGAGATAAAAAATTGCTTTGAAGAAAAAAGGGTAATTGAAGCCAAGCTGGAAGAAGCATCTAGAGAACCTGGTATTCCCTCGTATCTCACGGCATCCTCGTCGCTTCTCTGTCTAAGTGTCACACGGCTATATTGATTTTCTTAACCTCAGGTAGGAAAGAAATCATTGCGGAGTTCAAAGCTTTAGTTTCTTCGTTTCCTGAGAAAATGGGTAACATGCAGAATCAGTTAGTTCAACACAAGGAGACTGCTTCTTACATTCATTGTTTGCGCGCTGATGTTCAATCTCTTACGGACATTCTTGATGGCAAGGTGGAATTTGTTATACTTGCAGTAATTGTTTTTTGAAATTATTTGTGGTGCTGGTTAAAACCATTCCTTAATATATGTATAGGCTAAGGAATTGGACTCGTTGTCCTCCAGATCTGCTCAGCAAAATGCTGAAATACAGAAATTACAAGCTGTGGTATGATTTTTGCCTTCTGTTACATGAGCGTATGGCAACATATCCCATGTTATATTAAGTTTACTTGTCAAGCAATCATTTTTCGAGACCTAAGGTGCAAAAAAGAATGTTACTCTGATATGTGATTTTACTTGCTGCTCTTGGCCCAAAATTTTTTTACCTAACAGTGCCATTTAATGGACTGAAAAGAAGGGTTTATTAGCTCTGTTGGAGGATCTGTTGTAGGTTATCTAACATTTATTGCCCAAACCCACTTTGACCATTAATGTAAATAGACAATATATATAGCAGTCTGATGCATTATCTAGGCATACTGTAAGATGATCTGCCAGATTCTCTTTTCATGATTTGTGGTTGTGTTTTCACTCTGAAATAATTGTAATAGCTATCATATATCGCTGTAGCTCAGGTCTACCTTTTGACATGGACAGCAAAGTTTCTGCAGATGAATTTTTAAAATAAGGATGAATTAATTCAAAGGTTTTGTAACTTTGATTTCTTGGTGTAGCTCCATGATTTGAAGGAAGCTGATTCAGACTTGAAGCTTTTTTTGGAAATGTATGGACGTGAATCGACTGATTCAAGGTTAGCATTGAAAGTTCTTGTTCTGATTGTATTCAAATAACTTCTGGTTCCTTCTCTTCTTAAACTGTTTCTGGTTGATGGAAAATGCTTATTTCAGAATTAATTGTAGAGGAGGGAATTTCATTTATCTAGTGCTGCAACCATCATATTACTCTCTGCAACATTCCAGCTAGTTATTGTTTATTCACTTAACTATATTCCGTGCTTTCCGATTTTGATTAGCAGACCAAACCCCGTCTTTTACCCATTAATTTTTTTTTCCACTTGATCAGGTGATCAGGAAGCATAGTGAAAAGCAAAAAATATTTGAAAAAAATTTCATTTCATGAAGACTGTACACTGAAGAACCAAAACTTCTCATATGGTGTGGGGTGTCACTGGAAATGTCAAGGACACGCTCCATTTTGTAAATTATTGAATATAAATTGGAAAAGTTAAATTATTAAAATTTTTTTGTAGGAAAATCTACGAATTTCACGTGGAATTAGTTTTTTATATACTATACGTATTTTCTCTTTCTTCTCTAGAATTTAATATTACAAAAATCCTCTTAATACAACAAATCGCGACTTCTAATTCAAAATATTTCACCTGGCAAAATTCAAAATCAAAGCTAAAGAAGTATTAAGTTCAATAAAAATAATGATATAATATGTTAATTCATAATTTTGAAGAATATAAATTATCTTGTCCTTGTAGTGTCTGCTTGTGTTTGGTTGAAAAATTATGGTTGAAGAATATAAATTTTCCTTCTTCACAGATTATACCTTAGCCATTGTGTGGGAGGGATCTAGTGATTTTTTATATTTTTGTAGAATGCGTGGTTAAAAAGAAAGAAAAAGTTATGGGAAAATGTGAAAAATAAATTTTTTTTTTTTGGAGATGTGGTTGAAAATGAGTGTGGGGAAAGTGATTTTCAAAAAATCACTCCCACACAAGGGCTTAATCGAGTTATTTGGAACTTCTGGTGTCCCTTCGTGAATTGCGTGACAGTGTGTGGTAATGACAGCACTATTGATAGCAGTAATTTTGAGAATATAGAGGGGATTTTGGAATTTTTGTCCAGCATAATATAAATGGAATTGCGGTGATAAAATGTAATCATAAACCATTAGTAGACCTGTAGCACGTGCCAGTGGTTTGTGTTAATTGTTACATGAAGTCATTGATGGTTAACCCCTCTATTTGGGCCCTCCGCGCATATGCATCAGTTACTTTTTGATGATGGTGGTGGTGGTTTTATTTTTTTAATTTTTTTTTCTGGCTATGGCATGAAGTTTATATGACTGTCATCGCAAATAGTTCTAGAGGGTCTGGACGTTTTCTATTTCATTTTATTTCTATTTTTCTTGAATAATTGGGAATATGACTTAGTTTAGCATTGTTGTTTGTCCTTTATTCCATGTTTCCCTTTTTCTGAAGCTCTAAGGTTAGTTCTCCTCTTTCTTATTTTTCTGTCTTTATATAGTTATTTATACATTTACCTATTCTATAATGTACAAGTTTCGGAAGATTAGAAACTTGACTTGGTTGTCCCATCTCAATTTGAAATCTCCTCCCTATGCATTAGAATTAAAAGATTTGGAGGTAGAAAAGTCAGCGCATTGTCTTTTGCACTTGTGTCAAAATATGAAGGCTTTTTGAGGGTAAGAAATGTGAAACTGCTGAATTTTGTGATTACACCACTTATTTATATGCATGTAGACCCCCTGTATGATTCAACATATTCGAAGAGAGAGTTTGGAAAATGCTTGTCATCATAGATAATTTAGAGTTGTGTTCTCTTTCAAAATGTTTTTAGTTTGTAACTAAAACTTTCCTAAATCAACTATCTTGAAGTTGAGTGCTTTCTAACCTTGACATGTTGAATGTAGGGAAATTGGTGAAGCCAGAAATTCTGAGATCAAGGCATGGGCACGTGTTCAGAGCCTGAAGACTTCTCTTGATGAACACAATTTGGAGTTGCGAGTTAAAGCTGCCATTGAAGCTGAGGCAAAAGCCCAGCAAAGGTTAGCTGCTAGAGAAGCTGAGATTGCTGATCTGAGACGGAAGTTAGTGGCCTCTAAAAGGTCTGTTCCATATCATGCTGATTTTTGTCTAGTAATTTAGCCTACTGTGCTTTCTGTGAGTTGAAATTTAGACATGGTTTAAGGTTGTGTTGCCACCTTCACATTTGCCTATCTTTGGCTGCTTTTGCAGCTTTTCCATCCTTTTGCTTCCCTTTTCTCTAAGTCTCTCTTCAACGAGTACTGAATGCTTGAATAATTGTTGCATTTTCTATGGTGTAATTCTTGCAAAAGAATTGACACTGTTTATCTGCTTCATAAGAGTTTATAATTTCTAATTACTGGGTTACTGTTGACAAATAACTCATTTTTAACTTCAGCTGGATAGTTTTTACCCACATGCTTTAATTTGAGATATGATTTCTGGTATTGATGAATGCGTATATAAGATTTTGATCTCTTTTTGTTCCTATTTTGATGCCTGCTTTCTGTGTTTCTTGGACACATGGGGGGACATGAAATCTTGAAAAGGACATGAAATGGTTCATGGCTGTAGACCTAAGTTGAAGGAGCATAAAATAAGTAACAACCATAAACTCCATTAACACAATCGGATTATGCATTGCAAAGGGGAGAGAAGAAAAAGGCCTTAATAAATAAGATGAGAACTGAAATAGAAAGATTAACACTTGCGAGTCATGTTATCAGTGGCTGATTTTGATGAGAAACTGGGAGTTGCAAAATTGGAGGGGAGGGGAGGGGAGGGGGTGGGGTGGGGTGGGGTGGGGTGGGAGACTTGATGATCATGTGGTGACATGGAAGAGTATTTGCCTTTGGTCAACTGATCAAAGACGTAATATTTAGCATTTTAAGGTTTTGGCGATCAAGTTGAAGAACTTTGGAGTGTCAATGGAAATGGGAAGTGAGGGTGAATCTAGATGGTGGTATGGGTGATTATTTGGTATCCACCAATGGTCAAAAGTGGTGGCTTGGGGGGTGGGGGTGAGATTTTGTTTAAATTGGCTGGCCTGTCAAAAACTGCAGTGCATTAGTTTGTAGCTTACCATCTTAAGTTCTACGCTTGTGTATATTTCCTTTGATCCCGCAACTTTAAGTACAAAAATTACAACTGTATTCTAAAATTTTGGCTTATTTCTATTGCTTGTATCCAAATCATGTCTGATTTTTCTAATGGGCTGTCTGACATATGTTGAAAATGTGTCAAGTGTGGGTTAGTGACTGAGACTTAATGGACAGATATCCTCTGTTCTGGCATTAACCATATATGAAAGTTAAATTAACAAGAATAATTACTGAAAACTTATATATAATATATGTCGGTATTCACTTTAGCAGGTCTAAGTTGCTTCTGTTGCCTTTTGAGCATTCTGAATGATTGTTCATCACTTCATCGAATGTGTATTTCAGGGAAAAATCCGGGCTTTCTGATGTCCTAAACTCCAAACATGAGGAAACTGAGGCCTATCTTTCTGAGATTGAGGTTTCTATTCTACCAAACTGTTCAGATGGATGACTCCTTATTTAAATTTCTGAAACTGGCCTAAAGTTTTTGGCATTATTTTCCAACAGACCATTGGACAGGCATATGATGATATGCAGACTCAAAACCAAAAACTTTTGCAGGAAATCAGTGAAAGGGATGACTATAATATGAAGGTAAGTAATAAACCAGGTTTCAACTATATGGAAACATTTCCAACATCAAATTTTTTTATCTTAAGTAAGTTTTCCGAGAATTTTTTTTCATCTGTTTCTCTCATTTGATCAGTGGATTGGCAATAGACCTTGAAGGCACCTCTTAAAGTTTCCAATACGTCAGAACCTTTCCAGACAATTAATTAGTAAAATAGTAAAATATTTGGACGTGCAGGTCATTACGTATATCACATGCCTTACATGTTGGACAACTTATGCTTGACATTGGTTGCAATGTAGAAAACTTGTTTATTGCGTGGTTTATTATAAGATCTTTTTGTGCCGTTGATTTCACCTGTTAATTTTGTAATATTTTTTTGTGCTTTGACTTCACTCGTTAATTTTGCTCTTTTTCTGAAATTTATATTTTGATTCACTTAGTTTTATACTTTTCCGTTTCTGTTATTTTTGCCTGTTCCAAACCCAGGTAATGGAGAAGGGTTGCATCAGGTTGACAGTTAACGCAAAATCTTTTCAAATCTTGTGACTGGAATCCACTTAATTTTGTGCTTGATATATATTGAATACTTCACTGAGTACCTGCTTCCTATCATGATGAACTCAGTAATTGCTCGGTTGCAATAACAGAACATGCAATATACTAGATAGGTTCAGTTACAGATTGTTTTCTATGTTTTTCATTGGCCTGTCTTAGCAACAATACCCTTTATTTTTTTCTAGAATTGTCATACCATGTGACTGTCAGTGCCATTCATGTTGCCGTGTCCATGTCTTTGCAAACATAACCTGGGGTTATGATGCAACTAAGATCCATGATTTGTACTTTGAAACTATTGATCTTGATCTTTAGAATCTGTTTCAAATGTATTGGTTTTGTGTTCAAACTCATTTCAGCTGCTGAGATTCATTCAACGATATCCACTCATAGCAGTTTTTAGATAGCACTGCCCTGACTGTTGCCTTACATCATTTCTTATGTCTGTTGATACTAGATAATGTTCAATAGCTTACAGAGTGCTTCGTCTCCTCCAGTTATTATTGAGAAGTCCTGTTCTCTCTTTTCCTGAAGGTTTATATACTTGTTTATTTTCTCATACTTGTTAAATAGTTACCCGGTCATAATCCGCACCTTAATAGTAGAGATCAAGATCAGATATTTCCTAGAATTCTTTAATTTTGTTTTGGTTAGGCTGAAATTCAAGCAACGTCATTGCTGGCACTGTCACAAACTATGGTAACATATACATTTCTGCATTTTTAACCTAGCTACACGGAATTGCATCTTTCTTTATTTGGAGAAAGACCCCAAACAAATATATATTGCTGTTCAGTGCTCGGCTTGGCTGTGGCTCTTTTAATTTCAAGTGGACCAGAGTCCTTGTATACTGTTTTCAACTTCCTGGGCACTGTAGTACCTGCAAAGCTCTGAGGAGAAAGCTCTTCGAGCTTCCCTTTATTCATTTCCTGCCAAGGTCTCAGGTCTAGTCAGCCCGCTCTTTTCTGAAGAATCATGGCCTGGCAGGCCTTTCCCTTTCCACTGGCCTCTTTCATGATGTCAACCTCGTAGTAACATTCTTACCAAAATTCATCAATTTCCTATTTGGGTTTTGAAGATAGCAGGGTAAAGAAATTGCAAGGAAAAGGAAACCAACATCCAAGATAGTTGAAATTCCAGGCTTGTTTAGTTGTCCAAGTAAAACAGCGAGGAAAATGATTTTCCAAGTGGCTTTCATTTGGTTGATTTCAAAACGGAGAAGACAAATTTAAAATGCAATAAGAACATAGAGAAATATAAGTGGGCTATGTTAGTTCAGTGTGATTTCGCACTTCTCCTCATCTCTTATGCAGGTACTTGTTCTTCTCAAAACAATTAGAAGTGTGTGAGATTTTCCCAAAGTTGCTTTTCCTTGCTAATTTGTCTGACAAAAATGGAAACTTTTTGACCTGGTATTTGCACTTGTTTTCCTCACTAGAATCCTCATTTCAAATAAAGCATCGTCTGTATTTATAAACTTTAACATGTGACAGAAGAATTCTTGTCAAAATTTTGTTGACTTGCTGTCTGATTTGTTGCTTATAAGCAATACAACAATCCTTGCTTGATAATCCCCCAACTCCTCACCCCATGAAATGGGAAACAAAAATGTATTTTTGCATTCAGTTGATCTTATTTTTATACTGTCATCTACTTAGTTTTACTTCTTTTGCAGCTTGTTTCTGAGGGGGTGCAATCAAAGCAGATGGGAGATAATCTACTTACGGAGAAGCATTCCCTGGAGAGAGCCATACAGCAAACCCAGACATCTGTTGATTTTTATGACACTAAAGCAGCTAGAATTGAAGATCAGGTAATATTAGTTGCTCATTTGCATATAAAGTTTCTAACACTGCCTAGTCCGATCAAAACCATCATTATGTGTGTTTAGAACTCATCATTTTGATATTTCTTTGCAGTTGAAAGTGTGCTCGGATCAAATTCAGAGACTTAAAGAAGATAGGGTCCATAAGATAGCTACTTCAGAAAATACCCAAAAGAGACGGTTAGATGTGAGAAAGTCATCGCAGCAATTGATTGACACTCTTGAAGAAGCACAAGACAAGGTTGACAGGGATCGAGTGGATCTTGCCGAGATGCAGATAATGCTAGAGAAAGAAAGGTGGTTGGAATTTCTCTCACGCTTTTCAGTTTACACAAAACTAGAGAAAAAAACTTGGTTGGAATCTTTATTGCACTTTTCCAGTTATATGGAGGTGCTTTTTATTTTTCTTCGTTTTTGGTTTTTTTTTTTTAAATATTTCTTAAACTTTTTCTCCTTGCTAGGTTTGAGAGAAAGAGAGTAGAAGAAGATCTAGAAACTTTGAGAAGGAAGGCTGAACAATTGAAGTCTCATGCTGATGGTTCATCTGAAGCTGAAAAGCTTAAGCAGGAACTCGGGGAATACAAGGAAATACTTAAGTGCAGTGTTTGCCTTGATAGGAGAAAAGAGGTAGGCCTTCAATTCTCTTCGTTATATCTTCCATCATCAACGACTTTTGTGTCATGTAAGAAAGTAGCATTTGCAACATTACCGATTTTTAAGTTGGGCATGGGTTTTCGCCCACTTTCCCTCTCTTTTATTGACTTGGGTAACTAGGCTGTTCAGGTCTTTTGGTGTTTTGGGTTGTAAGGCCACTGGGTAACCATGGTCATAATGTTTTTTCCATATCTTCTTAAAAGCTTAAATTCTGCTATATCGGTGTACTCGCATGCTATATTTCTTGAGCTTGCAACTGTTATTTTCAGGTGGTTATCACAAAATGCTTCCATCTTTTTTGCAATCTTTGTGTAAAAGGAATTCTTGAAACGCGTCACCGCAAGTGCCCAGTATGTTCAGCAAGTTTTGGGCCTAACGACGTCAAACCTGTATACATCTAACCAGGAGTTGGAGCCTGGCAGTGATACTGCACTGCCTCAGATGAATTTCAACTCAGGTAGACCAAGTGGACAATGTTCACATGTATTTATGTTAGATATTCTGAGACCAAAATAGACATAGCAGGAATTTCTAAAAGCTCCTCTTCTATCATTGCAAATCAGATTGGGTTTGCTAGGCCTCGGTTTAGATCATTGGGACATTTCTCTTCATGTTTTCTATAGTATCTATATTTACTGCTCAGAGCATTTAGATACTTGTTACTTTGCAGTGTTAGGCATGAAGTTTTGAGTGACCATTTCATTAATAAAAATTTCGACCCTATGCCCCATAGAAGTTAAGATTTCTGGCCATCATGTGAGGAAGGACATTTCCAGACCTTAGGAGCATTAATTGATTTTGCCGCCACAGTTTTAGATGCCATAGTGTACAGAATTATTTTCATTTTCATTTGAAAGTTGTTTATTGTGTTTAGAGTGAGAGATGATTGAAATGTAACTTGGAATTCTTAATATATATAGTTCCTTTACATGAGATGGTAATTAGATTTTTTGATTGTCTTTAGTCATCTAAGGTGATATTTGCTCCTCTACGTCCTTGAATGTGTGATGTGGTTCCCCTTGCAGCAAGACCGGATCACTGGCTGCTTGATTTGATATATTCTCACTTGTATTTAGGATTTTTGGAAAGTCAAAAGTTGCTATGCTAAGAAATTGATTTTGGACTTATTTGGATAATGTTCTGGAAGCTTTTAGAGATTGTTTCTCAAGTAGTTTTCCATATTTTCCCATACAAGAAGCACAAGCTTGCCAAACGGGCTCTTACTACCCCTTCTTTTGGGAAAGACGCCGTTGAATTGGACTTTGTCACATTCGGTTATAGCACCACCGTGGTGCTACATAACATGTTGGAAAAAGTGGAAATTACAGCCATCTCCTGTTTTGAAGTTCCTAATTCAAAGTTAAGATTTAAAGTTTTTTTTATTCAAAAATCAGATAATGATACATGCTTTAAATATTAATAATAAAGTTATAAAATTAAAAACAAATCTGGAACCTGACCCCCACGCAGCAAAAATCTCACCCAATCCTAGCATATCCTCTCTCTCTCTCTCCCCCCTTTTCCATCCTCTTTTTGACAGCTGGACCATGGTCAATGGATTGTCATCGAGCAGCGCGATTGTGCTGCCATCATAGGGTGCTTTCGTTGCTCATCCGTATGCTTTTTTCTCTTGGAGTCTTCTTCACAAAGGGTGTAGCACTGCGCTTTTGGGGATTTTTAGTCTGCTAGCAGTGATGCTGTGAGCTTGTGAGCATTGTTGCACGTCCTGTTGGTTGTGGTGTGGTGGATTTGTGGTGGCGGTGATGGTTTGGGGATTTTTTGGTGGGGGTGGTAGTGGTGGTGTGGTGGAGATAGATATAGAGGAGACCGTTGTGATTTTTTGTTTAGGTGATGGTGGTGGGGTGGCAGTGGCGACCATGATGGTGGGTTGTGGTGTTGGTGTGGTCATGGCGATGGTTTTGATAATTTTGGATTTGACTTTTTTGTGCTGTTTGGGTGGCGGTAATGTTGGTGGTGCTGGTGCGATGGCTATTGTGGTGATTGTGGGTGGGGGTGTGTTTGTGTCCAATTATTTGATTGATTGTGACCAATAATTAATATGTGACATAAAATGTAATTGGTATTCACAATTTATTAAGTAGTGATGGAGAAATAATTTGTGATCAATTAATTTGATAAGTTGTTAGTGAAATAAGTTGCAACTTATAAAATTTGTGATTGATAAATAAATTGTGACCAATAAAATGTTTGATTTGTGATCGAAAAATAATTCGTGACCCATCAAATTTTTGATTTGCAATCGAGAAATAATTTTTTATTAATTAATTCGATAATTTGTGACAAAATTGTATAGATTTGCGACCTTAATATATTTAATTATTAAAATATATTTTAATTATTTTTTTACAAATAAAATTTAATTAAATCTGGTTTTTGAAGTTTTTAAACTTTATTTCTTAGTTTTAAAATAGAGCATACTTTATCTCTTGGATATGAATTTTTTCCTCGGGAAAATTGTCATTTTGAAGGGTTTAATTGGGGCCGGGTTGGGCAAATGAAACCATGTGTTAAATGTTGACGTTCAAATAATAAAATTGGTCCCCTTTTTGTCTTAATGATATGTCACTTGTTTTATGTACTATGTTATGTTATTATATAGTTAAATCTTGACAGCAATAAACCAACGACTATACAAGAACGTGATAACCCTTTTTTTGGCCTCATCTCCATTGACAAAGAAATAGAAGGCGATGTAGTGATATTTACGTTGATTCACAAAGAATATCGTAAAATATTCGTTGGATTTTTGCAAGAATATCGAAGGTAAGATTTGATTAATTCGTGCTTGTTTACTAATTTGGTTTGAAAATTGAAAAGATCTCAATAATTAATTTTTTATTTCAATTAAAAAAAATCTCCTTTGCCATTAAAGTTATTTATAACAACTAAAAAATTTAATTAATGACTAATCTTAATTAACAAATAAAATCTAAATAATAGAAATTAAAAATCCGTATCGAAATTGAATATTCGTTGATTCACTTGCAAAATATAAGTTGATTCTTTGTAAGTTACTGAATATTCTATTTGATTAACAAACTCATTCTGTGTGCATTTTGTTCAATGATTATAAGGCATTGTTTGGATTGCAGGTAGTTGGCCAGTTGCTTTCGTCTCATTTTCTAATGTCTATTCACAAATTAATTTGTTTAGCGTGGAAAAATAATTAAGCCATAACGAGTTATGCAGTAGATTGGACCAGTCGAGTGCTCAAAGTTTTCGACCATAGTACATGATGAGTGGAAGAAAGCAAAACACGATCATGACATAGTCGAGTAGTGAGGTTCTAAGTCTTTTCCATTAGAAGATACCGTTTTTACGAATACTCACAAATTTCGTGATTTTGAAAAGTAACACTATTAAAAGACAAACGTCTAGACAAGACATTGGATTCTAAAGTAACGCTATTAAAAGACAAACATCTAGACGACATTCTATCCAGTTGAGTGCTCAAAGTTTTCGATCATAGTACGTGATGAGTGGAAGAAAGCAACAAATAGTCGAGTAGTGAGGTTCTAAGTCTTTTCCATTAGAAGGTACTGTATTTACGAATACTCACAAATTTCGTGGTTTTGAAAAGTAACACTATTAAAAGACAAACATCTAGACAAGACATTGAATTCTACAATCTTTATGAAACTTCCATTGAATGTACGAAATTAGACTTGCTATGTACAGTTGTTGTGTCTGAAATCTTGGCATTTCTTTTCAGAAAAAAAAGTCTAGAGAATCACAAAATTTCTTTTGTGTAGTTTCAATTTATTTATATTATTTATGCTGCCCAAAATATTTAGTTTTGTGGTTATGCATTGAAATCTTGAAAAAGAGATGAAGCTAAATGATTGGGGATGGACTTCAAAGAGATAATGATGGAAAATACAATTCCTTATCAATAAATAGTGGTCTAAAGTTTTTACTTTGCGCTTAACATTTCTTTTAAGTAAATTCAGATTTATTTTTCGGTCCCTGTATTATTATTACTTTTTAAAATTATGTTTTAGTTTGGTACAATTATATGTAAAACATTTTGGTGTTTTAAGTATTCATAAATGGAGTATTTTACAAATTATATTATTCAATCAAATTTTGACACATCATTATTATTTTAAAAGAAAATAAGATTTTTATTACAACTAATAGTTAGAAATCCCCGTGATGACTTCTTTGATGACCTTTTGAACCAGAAATTTCGTGTACCGTACAATGCAACAAAGTCTTTGTCTGTATATGGCAAGCAAATGGAGGATGGAGAGGAGCATATTCAATGAAATTGCGCTAATTGTGTGTCACATATATAAGAGAGAGATGAAGTAGAGAAAGAGCCTGGAAAATTTTAAAAATTAAATGGAGGAAGTCTAACACATCTTTCAATGGAAATAAAGTTTAAAAAAAATAATAATAAGTGGATGATATTTAGGACACCCCCGCCTAACATTTTTCACATTTTTTCTTGCCATATACGCATTTTGGGGTTGATGTGAGACACTTTCTGAAATAATCTACAGTTTCATTGGAAATGCTCTGAATACTACTTATTCGAATTACGGGGATCAAGGGTACAATTGATGTGAACCCACATAACAATTGAAAATCGAAATCCACGACAGATTAGATCAAACTCAAGAAAGTCAAAAATCAACGTTTGAAAGCTCGATCTAATAAATTATTGAATTAAAGAATCAAGACAATCGCCAACAATATCTTGGCCCCATAATCACAAAATTTATGAATCTTATTTAAATTGATGAACGCTACAAGAATTTAATTCTTGATAAGTTCATAATTAATTGAATGAAGAACAAGAAGAAAGCAATAAGCCTTGTAATAACATCTCTCAAATTGTGTTTTACAATGAAAATAATAACCATATTTATATGAAATCCCTAAAACTCTAGTAAAAGGGAATTAAACTTTAAAATAATAAAAGATATCACAAAATAGAGTTTTAATCAAAATAGAAGATTGCGCGAAATTTGAAAAATTCGCTGTTGGAAATAGTCTATGCGGCCGCATAGTGCAATTCTATGTGGCCGCATAGATCAACTGATGTCATGTTCTTTGGTTTCGATAAAGGGGCATACGATCGCATCCCCTGAACAACTATGCGGTTGCATAGTTGTTCCTTCCTCTTGAGCCATTGCTTGAATCAAGTTGCTCTACTTCGTTCTTCCTCTCATGCCCAACATGAGACTTATCCATTTACTTGTCGTAATCAATGTTTCGTCCACCGTGACTTGAGCAAGTAGTTCCATTGCTTTTTTGACTCGCTTCGCTCGCGACTTTGTCATAGGCCCTTCCTCAATTATCAATGGATCCTTATCCGGACTTGTCCTTATATCGTGGATCATATCATCCTCTCCCTCTTCGAAATGGTTCGATTTGGAATCTGTACCTGCATCAAATAGAGAAAGATAAGAAACAACAAAAATGCAAATTATCATAAAATTATCTTGAAGATCCAAATTGTAGCCATTGGTTTCAATCCTTGCAATGACGTGGAATGATCCATCTTCTCTATGATGTAATCTTGACCTTCTTTGTGTTCGAACAAGCCATTTTTGCCTAAGCATCCAAACCCTGATTCGAATGCTTTACGCTTCTTTCCGTGACTACCTTGAGATACATATAATTTAATCCCCTACTTTCCATCTAATTTACCACTTACAATAATAGTCAAATGAATTAAATCAAACAAAGTAAGTGGATTTAAACCATAAACCATATTAAAACATGTAGCAGAAGTAGTAGAGGATACTAAATTGGTTCCCAACATATTCCATAAATTCGAACCAAAATAGTTAAGAATTTCCAGATTGAAATATAGATTCTCATGCCTCAACTCACTAACAATGCACCTCAAATTTTTTTTTTTATCATGCTCAATTAATTTCTTCTAACATAATAGAATGTCATTAACTAGTAATTGATTTCCTATGAATGCATATGACAACTGATTTATTACTCTCATAAAAATATTAGATGCATTAATATATGTACAAGTACATGCCCCATGTGAAAAATTATTACTACATGCTAGTCCATCATCTAACTTATGTATGGGTTATTGATTCTTTACCATGCCATAATTGAATGCTTCTTCTTCAATACTCATTAAATTTTCCACTTACATCGAATCCTGTGGATACTCAGTAGGTGTTATCCTACTAAATAAGTCTTCATGTAACGAGTCATTGAGTCCCTGCAATAAAGAAATATCCAAACTGAGGAGGGATTTATTAGTTCTCACTAAATCCCTCTCAATCTCACAACTATTTGCATAGAAACTCATTTTTTATTTTTCCCTCCTCTCAATAGACTCTATTTATTTTCTCTCTTGTGGCTCTGCTATTTTTTCTTCGTAATTAGCCACCTCACTATCTTCTCTCTTAATCTCCTTTAACCTTTTTTGTTTTTCGTTTCTTTATCACCTCTCAATCTCATTTGGTCATCATCGACCCATTGTGGTGTTAATGGTACAAGAGTAACAGCTCTCCCATCTTTTACAAAGTTGTATCTATTCTTGAATCCTTCATGTTTCACCTTCCTATCATACTGCCACAACCTTCCCAACAAAATGTACCCAACATACATATGAACTACATCATACATCACTTGATCACTATACCTTCCAATTGAGAAATTCACCAACACTTGCCTATATACGCTAACATCTCTACGTTCATCTAACCATTGCAATTTATAGGGTTTATGATGTTTTATTGTAGTCAATCCTGATTTCTCAACGAGTGTAGTACTAGCAATATTAGTACAACCACCCTCATCAACAATCAAACTACATACCTTATTTTTGACATGGCTCTAGTATGAAAGATGTTCTCCCGATGTTGATTCACATCATCTAATTTAATTTGTGTATAGAGAGCATGCATCACCACAACTCACCTCCTATCGGATACTCTACTCTATCACCATCACTAGCATCCTCTAATGCGGGCATATCATAACTATTTCTATCACCCACCAATTCTCCATTATCTTACAAAATCACTACCCTTTTGATATCCTGATTCTTAGAAAGTTGGGAATATGTTTTGAGTGTAATTTTGCTAGCAACTTCTTCCTTTCCCTTTGGTGGTTCGGTCTTATTACTTGAAATAGCCACATCACCTCTATAATGACCCCACTTCGATTTTCAAGAAGAGTTAGAACCTGAAGAACCCAATTGATATCTAGCTGCTACATTCCTCTTCAACTGTCTCTCCACCTTCATAGCTAGATGTAGCATGTCTTCCAACTCCACATAATGTTGCAACTCTACCACATTAGCTATCTCTCTATTCAAACCATTCAAAAATCGGGCTATGGTGACCTCCATATCCTCCTCAACATTAGCTCTAATCATAGCAATCTCCATCTTCTTATGATAACAGAAATGATCTAATGAGCACCGGTGCTCATCTTATCCTAAGCACCGATGATTAGGAATAAACCCCTTCCTCATGATAGCTTTCAATTCTTCTCATGTATTAATATGCTTTTCACGGTTCCTCATCCTAGATGTTACAATTTGATCCTGCAAAATGATTGCATAATCGGTAAATTCAAGTACCGCAATCTTTACATTCTTTTCCTCCGAACAGTTGTGGCAATCAAATATCAACTCTACTTTCTTTTCCCACTCCAAGTATACCTCCGGATTACTCATTCCTTTGAATGAAGGAATTGTCATTTTGATATTTCTCATACTTCTATCAACACCATCTCCAACAGGATCTCTACCCCTCCTTTCATGCCCGACTCCTCTATCCCTCATTCTTCCTAATTCGATATCCACCAATACATCCCCATTAATGTCACTATCCGCTTCACATTCACCAACAAAATTAGCTCTATGATCCCACCTACCTTGCCTCCTTTTGTTAGAAACTTCTCTAGGTTGTTCCCTATGCAAATTAGCAAGTAATGTGCCTTGCCTCTCCATCTACTCCTTTTGCATATCCATTCTATCTCCCATATTATCAAACAACTTTTCAAATCGTAGTATCATCTCCTCTGTCATGATAACTTGACTATTCTTCCCGCTTGAAGTAGAATCGTCTCTGCCAGACATCCTAAATCTAGTTTAATATCTGTCTCACGTGTGTACACTCGTGTATCACCCAATTTAACATTTTCTCTCTATTAGTCTCATCACTTCGTCTTTTTCCACTCAATGCATTCTTGCAAATATTTCAAAACATTAATTCGATCTTAATCAAAATTTAACTTTTGTGGAGTCCAAACAAAAAATTGAGTAAGGAAAATGATTTAAAAAGATTCAAAAAAATAGGACTTTGAACTTCGAATGGAACGCCAAGGATAAATTCAAGAAAGTATTTCCTGAATTCAGACTAGACACCTTTTTTTTTATTAAGTGCGCGAGAATTCAACAGGGCCCAAAAAGTAGAAAAAGAATTGATTTGGACACTAATTTAGCGCACAAACAACTTTTGATTTTTTTTAGGTATTTTAATTGGGTTGAATGACTCAAAAATGAAGAATACGAATAACGAAGATAAGGACTCAAGCAAAAACAAATAATGAATTAAATGATATAACCTTAATTTTTGGAGTCAAACTGTGATACCAACTGATGCAAACCCACATAGCAATTGAAGTTCGAAATCCATGACAAATTATATCAAACTCAAGAAAGCCAATAATCAACATTTGAAAGTGTGAACCAGTAAAATATAAACGAGTTCAAATTTTGGAAACAAAAATGATTTTATTTTTTTTGAGTGGTATTTCATAAAAATGAGAGATCTACAAATATTGCATTTTTATATTATTTATTTTCCCTTTGCTTATTTACGGTAATAGTATAATTATAATTTTTCAATATTTTAGTTTATATAATTTTCTTTCTTTTTGCATATTTATTGGGTACAGTTTTCAAAATGAGCTATATTTCTCTAGGTTGGACAAGCCTTTTTTGTTTTTCCACTTTTTTTTATTAAAATTTTGTACCCTTTAATTTTATATACAAAATCCTTCTATATATATCACATTATGCCCCCGGTTTCGTTTAGATAAAAATTAAGTTTTTATTAAATTTTGAGAAAAGTTGATGGAATATGTAATTGAAAAGTTTAGATTATATGAAATGTGAGGTTTGACTTGGATTTAGATTTTAATCAACAAAAAATAGGGGCATATGAATGCAAAGTCTCTAAAATTATGAGATGCCGAGTGATTGCACCTCACACACTATTTGAAGTCCGTCGTTAGTATAATATAAAATGCATGAAAAATGCACTTTGTTTGAGTCAAATTATTGCAAAATGAGAATGAAAAATATAGTCGTTATTGGGGCCCACATAAGAAATAGAAAATTTTAATGTAAATGTTGATGTGATGGATAACTGTCATATTTTTTATTTTAATGAAATAATAATGTAGATCAAACAAGGGCTTAAAGTGAGTAAGAATTTATTTCATCATATCAAGAAATGAAAGTGCAAACAGGTCAAAAGTGAAAGGAATTTAAAAATAGGAGTTTCAACATGATATGGACCATAACATAATTTAACCAAATCAAGAACCAAATAAAGGGCATCTATATAGCAAACTGAACTAATTCCAATAAACCCTTACTAAGATAAATCGACAAACCTTGCATTAATTTCTTATTCTTCTTCACATATTTACTCCCACTTTTATATTTATATTTCTACACTTTTACTGCCTCACCCTGGGGTTGGGGGATGCAATTCATTTTCTATTATCAAATGATCAATGTCCCGTGGCTGTTGAACGGGGTGAATTATTTCCATTAGCAGTCCCAAGGAAATGGTTCCTCGAATCCTATATCGGCGGCAGCTCCAGCCAGCTTCCACGAAGAAGTACAGCAAGAAAATCCAACATTACGATCTGTTTCAGAGAAACAAAGATCTGGGAGGCCGAAAAATGTGTCGTCATCAACAAGTGTTGAGCAAGAATTGGATGCTTCTAAATTTGTTGGAGAATGAGAATTGGGAAGCGGCTTGGCTTGACTCATCAGCTGATGTGCTTCAGCTTCAAATCCGCCGCTTTTAATTTGGTCTGGATATACGGTGGCTGCAGCTTTAGCGGCTGCAGCTTGGATGTCTTTATGTGAAGTGGAGGCGGGGCGTGGAAGTTTATGAGCTAAATGAGGGAAATTGAGATGAGCTGAATGGCCTTTAATGGCTAAAGCAGCCACGTCGTGAGCTTGTGCCGCCATCTCCGCCGTGCGATATGTTCCGAGCCATATTCTTGATTTCTTCCTCGGCTCTCGAATTTCAGACACCCATTTTCCCCAACTCCGCTTTCTCACACCACGATAACTAATCGGATTATTACACTCTTTTAGGCTCTTTCTACCTTTTTTGTCATTAGTAGATGAGTAGTGTGAGGGAGAAAGAGTCGAACCGTCGGATGAGGTGGAGGAAATGGTGGTGGTGGAAGAAAGGTAGTTAGTAGGTATACTCTGGAGGTTGATAATTTTTTCCATACGAGATCCGATGTGTAGTGTAGTGGGCAGCTAAGCTAGAAAAAGCGATACATGTATAAAATGGGGAAGTAGGTTTTATAATAGAGTAATGCTATTCATCCCCACTGAGATTACAAACACAATCTAGGTGACGTTAATGTGACATTAAATGATAGGTGAAATTAAATAAGTCATTTAATTTCACATTTTATTTAACCTGTCATTTAGAGCCACATAGACTGTGTTTGTAACTCTACTGTGGATGAATAATATTACTCTTTATAATAGAGTTAATTTCACAAACGGTCACTGAAGTTTAAAACTTGCAGAAACGGTCATTGAAATTTCATTCGCTTTCATAAACAGTCGCTGAAGTTTTAATTTCTTTCACAGACGGTCACTGAAGGACCGTTATGATTTTAATTCAAATTTAAAGGACCAAAACACGTGAACATAAAATCGTGAGGACCTCAAGTGCAAATTTCATATAAAACCCCAAACCATTCTCTCCTCCAAATTCTCTCAACCCACCATCTTTGGACCACCATAATTCCAACCTCCGGCGACCTTGGCCACCGGATCAACTAGGGACAGATAGAGGGGGGGCTGGGGGGGGGGTGCTACAGCCCCCCAGCCTGCCCCAACAATTTTTTTTTTAGTTAGAAAAAAAAATTTATGTAAAAAAAAAATCATGTGTAATTTTATTTTTTTACGTATTAGCCCGGCCTGTAATCCGGTCCTGGATCCGTAACTGGGATCAACATACTGTCTTGAAACCCTCAATGCCCTCTTCACAACCCACCCAACCACTGGCCATAATTCCGTCGAAATTGGCCAAAAAATAGCACCAAAGTGGCTGCCCACGCACCCAAAACCATTCCCTCCTCCAAATTCTCTCAACTCGCCACCTTTGGACTATCATAACTCCAACCTCCGACGACCTTGGCCACCGGATCAACATACCATCTTAAAGCCCTCAATGCCCTCTTCACAACCTACCCAACCACTGGCCTTAACCCCGTCGAAATTGGCCGAAAAATCGCACCAAAGTGGCGACCAAAACACTTTGTCAACTCTGGTCACCAACTATGGACAACCAAAAACCCAACCTCTGGTCACCTTGGTCACCAGACCAACATACCACCTTGAAGCCCTCATGGTCCCCTTCAAAACCTACCCAACCACCAGCCTCAACCCCGCTAGATTTGACCGAACATTTGAACCAAAACCCAATGAACACGAACCAAAAACTGGTCGGAAAATTAACTTCCGGCGACACCCATGTCGTACCCACCCCATAGGTCGATGAATCTCCTTATTACACACCTATAGATGCCCTCATAACATCAAACAAATCAGAAAATCCAAAGATGTAAAATTTTTCTTCCACAGCGCAGTCGGTCGGCCCCTTCAACCACGAATTTCGGTGATGGCGTTGCAACTCACGGTAGCGGACCACCACCCCTAGCACCGGCCTACCATGGCGCATCCACCGAACAAATGGGTCTTGGCCAATTTCGAACGAATGAGGACGAATTTGGAGGAGATTTATCGAATGAGGGAATTGGGCGATTTTTTTGGGTTTTGGGGGGTTTGAGTTGTTTTTTGTACTTGAGGTTCTCCAGGTTCTATGTTCACGTGTTTTGGTCCTTTAAGTTTGAATTAAAATCATAACGATCATTCAGTGATCATTTGTGAAAGCGCATGAAATTTCAATGACCGTTTCTGCAAGTTTTAAAGTTCAGTGACCGTTTTGTAATTTTGAGGTAAGTTCAGTGACCGTTTGTGAAAGTAACCCTTTTATAATAAGATAATTCTAAAATTAATATTTATTAAAATAAATAAGCATAAGACCACATTTTGTACACACCACTTTTTTTTTTTTTAATAATAATAACATTTGAGTTTTATTGGTAAACCTTCACTTGTGGCAGATGAAAACCGTGGTTACAATTAATTATGAAAAGCGAAAAGAAGGCAAATTACATTTATCTAAACGAATGCAACCAATTGTAGAAATAGGAAAACTAGAGATTGATTCTAAGAAATCTGAACGACCTTGAGATCCAAGACGCACTAAAGAATTTGCCACCTGATTTGCTTTTCGACAAATATGTGATATATCAATAGATATAACATGAGCAAGCTCTAAACTATCCTCCCAAATTAGTCGAATAGACCAAGGTATGTTAACATGATGATGAAACCAATGAACCACCACATTATAATCTGTTTCTATAGCAATCCGTCTATGCGAAGGATATAGCGTATTTGAAGGCCTATCTTATGAGCTGATACCTCATCTAAAGTGTTAGTACCAACCCCAAGTGAATGATAGAACCTAAAAATTACCTTCTCCTGCCAATCTCGAAGCAATCCACAACAACCAGCCAGGCCTAGATTTCCATTAATAGCACCATCAATATTTAGTTTATAACAATCATATTGTAGAGGGAACCATGGGTGGACCCAAGAAGTTTTCCCGGGTGATATTAGCAAAGGTATAAAAAATAATAACATTATAACACAAATATTATACTAAAAATGAAATACTTTACAATTGTTCTTTATGCGTTTTCATACTTTGATAACTTTATATATTCACAATCTTTAAAAATATATCTTTCTCCACATAAACAATAAGACTATCATTCATCCACTCATCTCCAATCCAATTACGCAATTTATCCTTCACAAGAGATTTTCTTTTGTAAAATCTTTTCATAACAGTTTTCACTATAAAATAAGAAAAATGCTATTTGTACACTGGGGTTGACACTCCGGTGTACCGACCCCCTCACAAGAGGGGGGGCCCACGACCAATAAAAAAATCGTGGGTCGTGGGCCCCTCTCTTGTGAGAGGGTCGGTACACCGGGGTGTCAACCCCGGTATACAAATAGCATGGTCCATAAAATAAACAAGTGGTAATTTAGGATAAAGAAAATGCATAATTAAGATTATGATGCATGACACAAGAATTCAAATTAATCACACTATCCAAAACATGTTTTGAAATTGGAAGACTAGAGTCACAATTATAAATTATTTGGCCCGCCTCCCATTTCAAAATTTTTTAATAGTTATATTGAATTATATTTGGCCCATTTTAGGTTTTTTTTTTTTCAAACCTGGGCTGTGGGGATGGTCTATTAAAGGGAAATGTTTGTTATATAAAGGGAAATGTCTGTTAAGGATTAACGGAAATGTCTGTTAATTATTTGGCCCATTTCAGATTTTTTTTTTTAAACATGGGCTGTGGGGATGGCCCAAAATTCAGTGCAAGCATTTGCCTACACCTGTCCTGGGCAGGGTCCACCCCTGGAGGGAACCATCTTACAAGAAATGGAGCTTTGACTCGTATTGGTACCATAGGGATGTGTACCACCTGTGAATAATAGAAAGAAAGATACAATTTCTTTGGTTTTAGCATACCATTCAATTTGTGTAGCCAACGTTTTACTTTAGCACAAATTCTGCGCAAGTTTATAGCCTCATCTTTAAATCTTGCAGAATTTCTGGCCAACTAAAGCTCCCAGGAAAGAAATGGTAGGATTAGGAGAGCTACAAGATATTTTTGCGTGGACCTACCAAAATGAGCATTCCAAAATAACATGGTAGACCGCTAAGAAATATTACCAGGAATTCTAACTCCAAATAATTTTCCAAAATATTGCTATGCTTGAAAAGCGATAGAACTGGTTGTGAAAACATGATCTACTGTTTCTACATGACCCTGTGAACAACATTGACACTTGAAGACAATTGGAACCCCACAACACCAAACCACTTCATCCACTGGAACCACATTATGCCAAATGCGCCAACAAAAATTGAAATTTTTAATAGCAAGGTAGAGTTCCAAATAATCTTATAAGACAGAGAGGAAGGTCTAGTATTTCTGAGAAGAGACCAAGTTGAGCTAGTAGAAAATAAACCATTGTTGCAAGGGCACCAAATTAATTCATCTATACCGCTGCAAAGCGGGATTGGGAACGTTGAATTTCCTCTACTAAAGGCGAGCCACCCAAAGAAAAAAGCTTATCCAGGTTCCATTTGCCATTTAAAACTACTTCATGAAGTCTTAAATTTGGGGTGTTGATTGTCCAACCAAGTGAAGCCAAAGTACCCGAACCCCTCCAATTGTCATACCAAAATAGAGCACTACCATTGCGGATCAGCCATCTGCCATGTTCTAAAATGAATGGAAAAAAATATGAAATATGTTTCCAAAAAGGTGAACCATTAATACTTGCAGAAAAGTTGACCAAGTCTAGAGGATGACTGAGATACTTTTGTCGCATGCAATCTGTCTAGAGTGAGTGAGATGTAATTATTCGCCATGCCATTTTGCACTAAAGCGACTGGATCACATCAAAAAGACTACGAATTCCCAAACATTCTTTGTTATGTGGAAAACATTTGTTTTTCCAAGAAACTAATGGCGTTTAATACCCTCTTCTCCCAAAAAAAAAGTCGGCAAAAAGAGAACGAATCTCTTTAACGACTTTTATGGGAGGTGTGACCACAGAAAATAAATAGATAGGAATGGAACTTAAGATTGACTTGATTAAAGTGAGCTTTCCACCCATGGATAAAAGCTTTCCTTTCCATCCCGCTAATTTTTTCCTGATTTTATCAAGCATGGGGGTGAACATCGAAGAAACGGGTTTGCCGTAATGTAGAGGTGATTCGAGATAAGTAAAAGGGAGGGAATTTTCTTTGAAACCTGTTGTAGATGCAATGATACGTTTTCAAGAAGTTGTAACTCGTTTGTGGACTATAAAAGAACTCTTGGCCATATTAATTAACTGCCCAGATACAACTTCATAGCGTTGAAGAAATCCCATTAAATTATTAAAGTTACGTCGAGTGCTATTAGTAAACACCAAAAAAATATCTGCATAGAGAAGACGCGATATAGGAGCACATGTAGAAAGAACCTGATAAGGAGCGATTTTGCCCTCTGCAAGAAGCTTTGTTAGACCCCTACTAAGTGGCTCGTCACTGAGAATAAATAACAATGGTGATAATGGGTCGCCTTGTCTAAGTCCACGAGAGGGAATGGAAAAACTACTAGTACACCATTAATTTTAACTGAAAACCGTGGCGAAGTAATATCATTCTTAATAAGAGATACCCAAGAATCTGCAAATCCAAACGCCCTCAACACTTCTAATAAGTAGTCCCAAGAGACTCTATCAAAAGCCTTTGCCACGTCCACTTTCATTATCACATTGGCACCCCGGGAACGCTTATTTAGATTATGAACTAACTCCTGAGCCAGTGCAACATTCTCAAATATCATCCTACCAGTAACAAAGCCACCTTGATTCATTGAAATTAATTTAGGTAAAATAAAAATCAAACTGTTAGCGACCACTTTGGATATGATTTTTAAAAAAACCTGACATAAACTGATAGGCTTATAATCCTGAAAAGTCTTGGGATCATCCGACTTAGGCACCAAAGAAATGATAGAAGCCCCCAACGCATCATTCAATACTTTTCCCATAAAAAATTCTCGAACAACTGCCACTACGTACATCCTCGGCTACAACAGGCCATGGATGGATAAAAATAGTTGAAGTAAAACCGTCGGGTCTCGGAGCAAAATTTTAAAAACATTGTACCAAACATGGACAAAGTATTGAAGTTGAGATAAATTGCCAACTTATTAGAGCTTCTCACCAATTCATTTTTAGACTTTTAAATTTGGATTTCTAAATCCTAGAGGACCTAGGTTAGTACAATTAGGATGTGTTTGATTGACATAAGAATGTCTCACAGAAAAGAAAATATTTTTCTTGTTTTGAGGAAGAAAAAATCTACCATCTGAAGAAATTGTTTTCTAAAAAAACTAGGGAAAACTAGACATATTTTCAGAGGTCGAAAAATATTTTTCATTGAGAAAAATAACAATAAAACACTCTAAAAGTTGAAATTTTGGTGGAAAAGACCATTTTCCATAGAAAATTTTCCAATCAAACATACCTTTAGTCTTTATTATTACTGTAATTTTTTCTTTTTTAAAGTCAAAAATGTTGTGAAATTAAAAGAACAAGATAGACATGTAAAAGAGTCAAAATAAAATTCAATTTTATTACAATGATACACCATATTTATATTATCACTCGCTACTCACGATTAATCATATTCCCCTTTTGTCGGAATTAAAATCTTGATATATAATTCCTACGGTCGAGTAAAAACTCTACTTTCTTTACTTCAACCACTAATATAGTTTGAAAAAGTAATCCAGGTAAAAATTACTGATGAAAACAAACTTCAATTTTCACATGGTTATGAACTTCTCATGTGGATTTTGCTATATGGGATGGAGACATTGATACATGTATTCAACATTTGTACAGATGACCATTTACTTTCGTAAAATCTTTGATTATTTAAAAATAAAATTCCTCTATGGAGATATTTTCTGGAATATTGAACCATAGATGGATCTAGAAAATGAGCTATATTAATACTGTTTCACGATTCAGGATACAGATGGGTGATCACATGCCAGTGGGTCCAAACTTGATTAAATACTGCCTGCCCAAAATTTGCTGGACAATTGGCTCATAAGTAAATAAACATATCTTCCTCTTTCATAAATATTACATCCTAAGATACAATAATATTTTAACTTATAGTTCTTACAAACACTCGTCATACATACTAAAGTTGATTTCCATAATTAAGAAAAACCGAGGCAAGTGCATAAAAATACATGCTTATGCTGTCGAGCTCGCAAAATAATCAATTTGGCATAATAATTTTTCACTTCCTTCTAAATATGCACTTTAAATTGGGCAGCAGCTAGCCCGAGTCTGCAAGAGTTTGTGTATAGTGGTGGTCCTCTAAAAGTTCTTCCAAAACTGTATCCACCTGAAAATTATGAAAAATAAGATAATAGTAATAATTTAGAGTTTGCTGACAAAAACTATGTGTGGAGTTTGGACAGAAATGTAATGGAAAGGTTAAACTAGCAGTTGAACATCAAGAAAAGCCAAATATGAGGCATGAAGTAAAGTGCCACCCCCACCCCACCCGACCCCATTCCCTTTTAATTTAGGGACATGAACCAATACTGTTGAGTCTAACAACTGTAGATGCTCAGTATCTAGTTAGCTGGTATAGAATGATTTATCAGAAGTCGATCTAGAGATGGTTAGTGTTCTTTTTTCATTCGTTTATGTTTGTTTGTTAGAGGTTTGATTTTACGTTTCCTAAACCCTTTATACTTTCGAGGAGGTTTTTCAACAAATTAGGAAATTGAAACATGTGGAGCTTGATCTCCATCATTCGCGATTATTGGGAGTTCACATGTTTGTATTAAGTCATTTTAATTTCTTTCGGTGTAAATAAAAATTGATATTTTAGAGAAATAGAGAGGTTCGAGATTAAGATCTAATTAATAACAAGGAAGTCAAGCTACCCCTCCACAATGTAGTTTTTTTTAGTTTTAAAGAAAAGTTTGCTCTCGAATGAAATCGAAATGTTAAATTGTGATAAGGATATCACGTACAAATAGAAGTATTTTATAATGTAGAACTTTTTAAATACCAATTTTACAAAAATCACAACTTCATATCAGAGATATAAGATTTGAGCGAGTGTATATATAAAGCGAATCTTGAAGCATATATCCAAATTCCAAAGTATATGTAAGGTGTATTATTATACAAGTTAAAATCATCGTGAGTCCATAAACTAATAGGTATATTGCAGTGTTCTAAAAGACGTAATGTGTGGCGATACGTGGAGGCCAAGCCCAGAGCTAGGCAAGCTTAGGCGAGGCATATGCGTAAAAATGTGTAAAAATGCGTTTTCTTATTTTAATATTATTTTAATTTTTAATCAATTAAAAATAATACTTATTAAACATTTAAAACAGATTTATAGGAACTTTATACATTTTTTCAAAGTTTCTAACAAAAATATAAGTTTCAAATTTAAACAACCATTTTTCTTTTAATAACTCGGGTGTCCTAAAAAATTATCCACTATAAATAAGATTTGTTGGTCACTTGACTTTTGGGTTCAAATGGTTGTTTTAATTTTAAATTAGGGCAAACTGAAGAAATTAGCATTTAATAATTTTTAACTTCAAAAGAATTGTAAAAAAAAAAGGTTTTTAGAATCAATGTTTTTATACTAATCTAAAAATGGGTGCAGTGGCAAATTCAACTAAATCGACACAAGTTATACGAGAAATTTATCAAAATGAGAAAGCATATGGAATGATTTCACCACACTATCAACAATATTAACTACTTCTATCATTTTTTCCTAAATTTATAAGCAAGAACCCTAAATTAATTCTATCATCTCCCTCGAGTGTCGAATAAAACCTATCTCTATATTTTAATTCCAATATCTTTATTCTGAATTAAAATCTAAAAATTATCAAGTTCCTGGTTCTTAAGTGGAACATGATTCAAATGTTTTATACTTTCTCTCAAAACCTATAAGTGTTATTTTTAGATCGCGCTTAAATTTTCCTCTCCCGAGAATCAAATTTAAAGTATCAAATCATTCAATTATTGATCGGGTAATTGAAAACAATAAACAAGAATCAACAAATATAAACTCATGGAAAAACTAAAAGAAATAACTATATTAAAATCAAAACATGTCTCAAGTTAGGTTATATCAAACCCTAATTCTAGAATTTTAGTTCATAAATAAGAGAAAATAAATAATCCAATCTAGTATTAGGAACATGAAGAAGAAAAGAATGAAAAAAACTGATTTGGCACGTGCATTCTCCTCCTTGATGTTGTCTTTCTTCCTCTAGATCAATATCTTGTTTTTGTCTCTTGCGTCGTCAAATTTCTCATCTCTCAAAATAGTATCTAGGGTTGTATTTATAGTCTTCTCCCGTTTTCTATGAATTGGGCCTTAAAAGAATAAAAAATTAAAAAAAAAATCACTTTTTCGCAAGCAGCGTCTCGACGCTTGCTTAGTAGTGCGACAACGCCGCGATGTTATGCTCGCTAGTGCTGTGGCGCCGAGGGTCTGGCTCTACTACGCCATATCTCTGTATTTTTTTTTTTTTGGTCGTGATGGGCATTGCGTGCCAAGTTCAGCACTCGATCACGATGCTGCGGTGCTCGGCTTCTAAATTTTTCCTTCTTGCGTTGGTTATTTTTTTCTTTCCATCTTCTAAGATTAATTCTAAGTCCCTTTGAGTTCATCCATACTCATATAAACTTTGGCTCCTTTTCATGCTCCAAACTTGCCGTTTTCACCAAGTTACCTAATCTGTAAAACAACACGAATACATCAAAACGTTTTAAATTGCTCAAAGACAACCAAAATATTAAGTTTAAGTGACATTAAAACAATGAGTGAAACTCACTCATCAGCGTGCCTCTCCATAGCCCCTTTATACTCTATAGGCTATTAGTACCCAGAGCAAGCGCCTGATTTGGAAGCTTGCTGTGTAGTTTCATGAAGAAAGAAAAGTGTGTGAACCTCAGCGAATCCGGATTTCAAACCAGCCTCCTGGATTGAACCGGCATTCCGTTTCAATCCTGTAGACGATACAATGCCAGTTAAGCACTTCATTAAACTCAACAAATGTGAAAACATGCCAATTCAAAGAAGGGATAAAATCTGATGTAATATGAGACAACAAATGCTCTCTCATAGTAGCATTGGCATCCTCCATTTTTAACACAATAGATCCGTACGAACATACTGAGAGACGTACACATACACATTAATATCACATCTATCTATGGGTATTTACATATGACAAAGCCATTCAAATTAAATTGTTAGTACATCTAAGGGAATTATTTACTGATTTTCTTATTTCTAGTTTCAGACAGCCGAAAATTATTTTTAGGACGAATCTAACAATCCATCATCACGAGAAAGAAAGGGGGATAACCCCTCGTACCAAAAGTGTACAAGGTACAAGGACAATTAAACCTATAACTGAAACTCTCAAAAAGTTTATCCAAGAATCTAGACAAGTAGGAAAGGATATCTAGTCCAGAATAACAGAAAAGGATATTATAAACTGATAACCACTTTTAATTCTAAGAAATGAATTTGCTATGCGAACAGGACGAATAGAACTTCGATGGAAAATGTTCGTTGTATGCTTTTAAATTTTGGATTGCTTAAAACTTTTTGGGCTGAAACTGCTACTATAGCTTATTTTCTATTAATCGTTCACCCTCAATTGCCATTAAGAAAAAGACACTAGAAGAGTTATGGTCAAGTAAACCTTGTTATTCTGATTTGAAAATATTTGAATGTCCTGCTTTTGCTCATGTGAATAACGGGAAGTTAGAACTTAGATCTAAAAAGTGCATCTTTCTTGGGTATAAATTAGATGTGAAGGGATATAAGTTGTGGTCTTCAAGTCTAGAGCCAACTCCCAATAGTCCTCCAACAGTATTTCCAATCAAATACTCAACAAGAATTCGGGTCACACCGAAATTCCAACACTATGCCATCAGATGCTTTCCATGTCTCTCTGCCCGATCCCAGATTCTGAAACTGCTTAAACCTGCTCATCTCCAAAAACTCAAAACAAGAAGTATAGCTGGCATTGATCCCTTTCACTCCAAACAGTCTGAAAGCAAAAAATTCTACAATTCACCAACTACTTCACAGTGTACAAAATTGATAATTCCACTAAGCATGATCGAACAACTTAGATATCCAATTCCTAAGGCTCTAAAATTATTGGCTTCTTGATTTCCTCCTAATTGACTATGTGATACTTATCATCTTTTTACCATCCCAAAGAAAGTTTCTTTGAAGCCGTTCTAGTTATTTACAACAAGTAATCAGATTTTAAACAAGGGCATTTAATAGGTTGGCAGGGTTGATGCTGTCCTCCATATAAAAACCAATTCACTCCTTTCTAAACAATAGTTTTTCTTCTACCCTTACCGCTACTGGGTTTCACACCTCAACATATTTTCATGATGATTTCAAAGGGTGACCCTATTACCCATGAACCCCAATTCCAGCGATCAACCACCTCCCACCACAATCAGCGCACTCTTATCAAGTTAGTCATTAAACCAGATGTTGCTTCAAACTCGCAGTTGAGGAGGAATTTTTGAAGCAGAAGTGAGGAGCAAATTAGATTTACGAATGCGATAACAACACCAAATACTGTCATTCACTTGGTTGAAGTAGGTTCCCTGATGGGTGTTTGGAGTTTGGTATATAACTATTATGAAAATTGATGGAGTTGTCGAATCCAAGTTGAAATTGAAGTTCAAATACACAAATCTTGTTGTGAATGAAACCTTTTTTTTTTAATTCAAAAGCACATCTGATGAACTGAGATCATAAATCGAACTCATTGTTACAAATTTAACATCAGTTTTTTTCTTGTTCATAATTCAATTTAAAACAAGTTTGAACTAATTCGATTACTAAATTTTTCTCATATAGCCTGGGCTTTCGTGATGTACACGTGCATGTACATTTTAATTACAACAAGGCCAAAAGATGCAATAGATTATGACTTTACTATGTCCATGATTAGATATATATAACGGAAATAATTAATAATTTGTACATGGTGTTAAGAGATAAAATTCCATACCGAATAAAGATGAAAGCATAAATCAATTTATAACAGTTTGGCATACTCCTCTTAATAAGGTTAACATTTTAAGATGGAACTCCAAATCTTAACACATGGATCTATTCGGCAATGGAATTAGATGCATATATCCTTTAAATCGGATTGTAACTCTAATAACGGTCCAAAAAGTGTAAGTAATAGTTTTACTAAATTGTGGTAATCGGAATATACACATAGAACATAATGTTAATGTTAATTTGGGTATAATCTTATTTTGTTCTCTCTAAGAAAATTCTCTCAATTTCAAAATCTCACATATATCAGTAGTGAATACAACCAACTTTTTATAAAATATTCTGATACTCATTCATTTCTTTCCATTTTTGTCAAGGAAAGTTTAGTAAGAAATATAAACAATTTAGGAAGTTCACTAAAAGTGTGCATGCCACTAAATTGTTGTCCAAAAGGAAAAAAATAAAAAAAAGTTCCAGATTTGTTGTATTAATTTGAATTCCCTATTTCCCTCTCCTAATCTTTAAACCGCCGAGCCTTCACATATATTACACAAATAGTGTTTCATATTTTCATTTCCCTATAAATACACACCAAACCCTACATGTCTTTTTCCAGCATTCAGATACTATAATTTTCTTCATATATAGTGTAAACACACACACTCCCTCCCACCTCAACCCAAAACACACATGGACATAGGTAAGAATGTGGCTCCATCACCGGGTTCTAAACTACTCAACCCATTTGCCGAACCATTCGAACCTGCACAGAAGGATATGAATGTGGCTTCGTTGTTCGGTGTTGTATTGAACCCATTTACCAGACCATTGGAACATGCACTAGAGAATGCCAGGACTTTGTTCATGACATTTTCCCATGGTTTCCCACTGGCTTGGTTCGAAATCCGAGATTACTTTACAGAGTAATTACAGGATAAAATCTTGCTTTATATTTTGAATTTTTGTTTAATTTAAATTTGACTTAGAAATTATTGATCAGTCATAGAAAATGTTGCTACAAGAGTTTATTTAACCAATTCATGCATGTATATTCACTCCTTAAACCTAAAGTTACAAATTTTTGGACTCTTTTAAGTTTTGTTTAATTGTTGTTGTTGTTGTTGTTGTTGTTGTTGTTAATAAGTAGATTATAATATATATATGCTTTTTTTTTCCCCTCTCATTAGGATGTATGGGAATTGCGTGCAGTATGTGTACATACACAGGAGTGGAGAATTTGGAAAAGTTGCGTTCACAACCCCACACATGCCTGAGGCTATAATGCAAGGTGGGGAAGTTGTGACTTTTGCCATTCGAAACAGACCTGTTTGGCTCAAGAGGTTTATGCCCCGTGTGTCAACTTAAGGATAACAATTAATAAGCTTCATTTTCTAGATTGATGATGAAAGATTCAATTGAAGTACTTATTTTTGTTTCAATTATATAATTAATAAAAGATGTTATGCATAAGCATTTTGTTGAATTAATGAAGGGTTTAATTTGTGATCTATTGTCTCAAATAATAATTCTCTCCCCCTATATGTGTGTGTTAACTGAAATATTTGATTGATATTTATATGTAAGCATAAATCAAAGTTGTATTTTATGTGCAAAATATGTGCATTGTTAGAGGAATTAGTTATAGTGCTTTTAGTACTTGTATTTTATATTGGTAGAAGGGTAGTAGTTTTAATTTACAAGCTCATCAGTTAGGGTACTTTAATTCCTATTTCCTTTTGTAAAATGAGTTTTTGGGTTCTTTGAAACCCTATCCCCTTTTTGCTATCTTTGTGTTTTCCTTTTGCTGAGACTCATAAGATTCACATGCATAACATGTGCTTTATATTGAACAACATTTACACCAGTTCTATAATATAATCAGGGAAGAATGTAACAAAATAAGTAGAATGTCCTTGAAATTTATCCTCATTCCTGTGCAGAATTAATCAATCAAAATCAACAAGTCACTTTTAATTGTTTCTAAATGATTAAGCACATAAGTCCGATTATCTTATGTTTTAATACCGCAGTAATAAGGAAAGCAATAATAAACACTGATATGATGACGAAGAATTCCCAATTGGGTAAAAACTTCGGGATCAAGCCAATTACCTCCGCTATAGATAATACAGAGTGAGTTACAGTTAGATGCTATCTAGTCAACTCCACTAGACTTCTCAATCTATTTCCTGCTAACTCCAAGGTCTGCTCAAAGACGTGCTCCAAGATCTTCTGTAATTGTCTCTTCCCAGCGGAATTTCAAGAATCCACTCTAAGGCCTTGTGCTCTTTCTGCACTTGTAGTCCAATCTCTCTCAACTTTCAAAAACTTCTGAAATCCAACTGAGAGAGTACCTTCCTATGACCAATAGGAAGTAGGTAGTGTTTCGAATTCAATGGGTTTGATGTTTTTCCCAAATATGTGGTTGTATGATCTAAGAAAAAAAGATGGAATCAATGTATGAATAGACTCTTGAATCTTCAAAGGATATTATGAATGTGTTTAGAGAATAAGCACAATGAACAAAACCACCCACAATTCGTGCATAGGCTTGGGTATTTATAGGAGAGGGTAATTATGTTGAATGTGTCGAAAAAAATACTTCAAAATAACAAATTAGGATTTTTCAGATTGACTTGTCACTCGAGCGAGAAGCTAGTAACAGGCGAGCGACGCACTTTCGCTCGAGCGAGAGCTCAACGACAGGCGGGCTATAGACAATCTACTTTTGCTGCTCGAGCACCAACTGGGCAAGAAGTTAGCAAAAATACGGCGCCGTATTTCTCCTCTTTTCATGCTCCAACCCTAGACTTCATAACCCAATTTGTACAAATTGCACCTTAGGTCCTTAACTTTTACAAAAGTTACAAATTAGTCCTTTTGTCCATAGAATCGCTAACACTAAAAATCTAACAAACTCCACATTTGGCGTTCTGTGACAAAACTCTACAATAAGTCAAGGAAAATTAAAAACAAAATCTAAACTACCCAAGCTTAATTAAACTGATGTATCTTGTATTCCTTGTTAAACCTGCTTCCTAAAATACACAATTCAAATATCCAGTATAAAAACAAGTGATAAGGAAACAATAAAATCATTAAACACATGATACCAACACTAGTTAGATTGAGACGTAACACTAATGTTAATCCAAACACCAACAAAAACATTAGCATCATAAAAACATCAAAAACTCAAACAGCTAGGTAGATGTGGTATGGAATTGGATGCAATCAATAAATCTCCTCTTATCAATTTACTTCACCTCAAAAATTTAAATTCTCTCATTCAAAACTTTTACTACTTCACTCTCTCCATTTTTGTCACAAATGACTGCAGTTGTTAGTATGCACAAGTATAATCAATGTACAGTAAACCTTTTCATATACTTAGTTCAAGTTAACATGGAGTAAATTGTATAAGTGATCCATATGTGTAAAATGTCACTAATTTTTGGTAAGTATGACTCCAAACCTTAATTTTGTGAGAAAGCACATGCTAAATATCACTGCCAATAAGTGTATTTCTCTACTTATGAAAGTCAAACCATTTAAAACACATTAGAACCTATAAAGAAAAACTCATTTTGTATGTATATTTTCTTTTCTCTCCCTGACTTTGAGCATATTTTATTTTCCACATCTTTCAATATTTTAAGCTCATTATTATTTTTCATATTTTAAGTGCAAACTTTCCTTCATTAAGCGACTAAAATGACTCCATTAGCGAGTTTTATGCCGATTAACCCAAATCAGTTGATCATATGCACCAAATTATGAGAAACACCGCAAGCTTAATTGCTCGAGTCAAATAGACTCCGAAGAAGAATATAAGATATTGAGTTTTTTTTTATTACTGGAGATAAAATTGAGCTTATGTCTAATAAATAAGATTAAGAAATTGATTTTGGACTTATTTGGATAATGTTTTGGAAGTGTTCTTCTAATAGCTTTTAGAGATTGTTTCTCAAATAGTTTTCCTTCTTTTTTTTTTTTTTCCAACAATAAGCACAAGCCTACCAAACGGGTTCTTACTACCCCCTTCTTCTGGGAAAGACGTTGTTGAATTGGACTTTGTCACATTCGATTCTAGCACCACCGTGGTACTAGATAACATGTTGGAAAAAGTGGAAATTATAGCCATTCCTAGTTTTCAATTTCCTAATTCAAAGTTAAGATTTAAAATTTTTTTATTCAAAAACCAGATAATAATACACGTTTCAAATATTAATAATAAAGTCATAAAATTTTTAAAAAAAAATCCATAACCCCACTCCCACGCAACAAAAATCTCACCCAACCCTAAAGTCTCTCTCTCTCTCTCTCTCTCTCTCTCTCTCTCTCTCTCTCCCCATTCTCTTTGCAACGACAGAATCACGCTCAATGGACTACCACGGAGCATCGCGACTGTAACGACACTGATTCGTCATCATAGGGTACTTCCTTTGCTTGTCCCTCCACTTATTTCTCTTGGAGTAATCTTCACAAAGGGCGTAGCACCTTGCTTTTAGGATTTTTTGTGTCTGCTAATAACACCACTGGTGGTTGTGGTGTGGTGGATTTGTGGAGGTTGTGGTGGTGGCGGCAGCTTTGGGATTTTTTGGTGGGGGTGGTGGTTGTGGTGTGGTGAAGATAGATATAGAGGAGACGGTAGTTGTGATTTTTTGTACATGTGATGGTGGTGGGTAGTAGTGGCGATCGTGATGGTGAGATGTGGTGGCTGCGGCGTTGTTGTAGTTGTGGCAGTGGCTGTGATAATTTTGGATATGATTTTTTTGGCTCTATTTGGGTGGTGATGATGTTGGCGGTGCTAGTGATGTGGCGGTGGTGTGATGGTTGCAGCGGTGGTTGTGGTTGGAGGTGGGGTGAGTTTGTGACAGACAATTAATATGTGACCTAAAAATGTAATCAAGACTCAGAATTTATTAAGGTGTGATCGAGAAATAACTTGTGACCAATTAATTTGATAAGTCGTGACTGTAAAATAAGTTGCGACTTATAAAATTTGTGATTCGTGACTGATAAATAAATTATGACCTATAAAATGTTTGATTTGTGATCGAGATATAATTTGTGACCTAACAAATTTTATTTGTGATCGAGAAATAATTTGTAAATAATTAATTCGATAATTTGTAACAAAATTGTATAAATTTGTGACCTTAATATATTTAATTAATACAATATATATTTAATTAATTTTTTATAAATAAAATTTAATTAATATCTAATTTTTGAAGTTTTAAACTTTGTTTCGTAGTTTTGAAATTAAACTTACTTTTAGCCTGTTTGGTAAAACTTCTCCTTTTCTACAGTAAATCAATTCTCATTTTCAACCACACATTCTTCAATAAAATAATATTTTCCATCACATCAATACTTTTTTCTTCTTTTTCAACCACACATTTCCCATCATATCACTATTCAAAAATCAATTTTTCTCCTAAAAATCCCTACCAAACACACTCTTTATCTCTTAGATATGAATTTTTCATTTGGAAAAAACTGGCATTTTGAAGGGTTTAATTGGGGCCCGCCAGTCGGGTTGGGCAAATGAAACCATGATTTAAATTAGGGGTGTCCAAAAGTCCCGAACCGAACCGGACCCGAACCGAACCGAGCGATTCTTCATAAATTAAATACCCGAACGAGTACCCGAATCGAGAACCGATGGGTTTGGGTCGGGTCTCGGGTCTAAACCAAGAACCGAAGAACCGAATAAGAATCGAAACTAAATAATTTTTTTATTTTTTATATTAAATTAATTAATTAAATTATTTTATTTTTTTCTATACAAATTAGCAAATTAATTAAATAAATTAGATTATTTCATAATTTTAATTTTAAAGCCCAAATCATTTTTAAAATCCATTAACCCATTTTAATTTGAAGCAAATGAATATACTTTATGTAGTTTTGCTGTAATATTAATATCTACTTTTGGTATTTGTATGCATTGAATTAATCTTATTGGACGGCTAGTTATTTATATGTTTTTGAATTGAGCTACGTTAGTTTGTAAAAGTTATGAATGAAATGTCATTAGTTGTATTTATGTAGTGTTGCTGAAAATATTAAAAAATTTAATTATGGTACGGAACGGACCCGACCCGAACCGAACCCGAACGGTTCCATAATTATATTTGGATCCGACGGGTCCATTTATTAAATACCCGAAAATTTGGATCGGTTCGGGTCTCTTCAGAACCGAATTGAACCGATCCACGGACAGCCCTAATTTAAATGTTGATATTCAAATTATAAACCTGGTCCCCTTTTGCCCTAATGGTATGCCACTTGTTTTGTGTACTATGTTATTATCCAGTTAAATCTTGATAGCAATAAACCAACTACTATATAAGATCATGAAAACGACTTTTTTTTTTTTTTTTTGTTTTTTTGGCCTTTTCTCCATTGAAAAAGAAATAGAAAGTGATGTAGCGTGGAAGTGATATTTACGTTGATTCACAAAGAATGTCGTAAAATATTAGTTGAATTTTTGCAAGAATATCGAATATAAGATTTGATCAACAAATAATTGTCTATTTATTTTTTGGTTCCTGTATTATTATTATTTTTAAAATTATGTTTTAGTTTAGTAAAATTATATGTAAAACATTTTAGTGTTTTAAGTATTCATAAAAGGAGTATTTTACAAATTATATTCTTCAATCAAATTTTGACACATCATTATTATTTTGAAAGAAAATAAGATTTTTATTACAACTAATAGTTAGAAATCCCCGTGATGACTTCTTTGATGACCTTTTGAACCAGAAATTTCGTGTACCATATTTCTTAATGCATCTCCAATGCAACAAAGTCCTCATGTCTATGCGGCAAGCAAATGGAGGATGGAGAGGAGCATATTTAATGGAGTTGTGAATTGCACTAATTGTGGGTCACATATAAGAGAGAGGATGTTGAGAAAGAGCCTAGAAAATTTTAAAAGTTAAATGGAGAAAGTCTAACACACCTTTCAACGGAGATAAACTAAAAAAAAATAGTGGATGATATCTAGCACAACTCCACGGTCCCCACCTAACATTTTTCACATTTTTTTCTTGCCATATAGGCATTTTGGGGTTGATGTGAGACACTTTTTGAAATAATCTACAGTTTCATTAGAGATGCTCTGAATACTACTTACTCGAATTACGGGGTCAATGGTACAATTGTCGCCAAATGATTGGTGGCGTTACAATAGTCGAGTTAGTGTGAGAAATATTATTAAAGTTAAGATTGAACAACTAATAAATTATTAGCTTTCGAAAAGCATCACCATCACCATCACCAGAACCCAACAAAATTGTCGGCAAAATTTCCAAAACTATATATTCAGTTAACTAAAATCTAATCACTAACCCAACTCTATAATAATCTTCAACATTTTCCTCAATTCAGAAGTAATATCCTATCAATTATACTCTGAAAAAAATTTACAAATTGCATACAGTAATAAAAAAGAAAATATTCAACTATAATTCAAAAAACATAATATATTAAAATTAACATATTACCTTATTTATTTATTTTTAAGAAAGGGTACGTTATTTGTGAAACTTTATTGATGAATTCTTACATATGGCGGAGGAATACCATGTTTACACGAATATTAGCAAAACTTCGAAAATAGGAAATACTCAAAATTAAAATACAACCAATAATTAAAACTAACTGAAATCTGAAAGGAGTGCCAATACTATCAAGTCTAATACAACCAAAAGTACGCCTGAAAAAACTGCAACTAGAATATAAAAAAAAAAAATCGAGGTACCACCAGCATAATTTCTTTGCCAAAGAGTCCGCTACTTTATCTGCTTCTTGATAAACATAAGTGACTTTAATATCCATGGAGTCCATAAATGTTAGAATATCTTCCCATGGAGGTTCCATGCACCATGGAACCTTACCCCTCCTATCAAACCGGCCATGCACTCTGAAAAATATGCAACTTAGAATGGCGATTTTTTTATTTTTTTGATCACATTCACAATGGACACATTGTTTCTTTCTTTATTGGAATATTTTGCTGAGGTTGAATGTGTGAACCAGTAAAATATAGACGAGTTCAAATTTTTGGGAATAAACATGATTTTTTATTTTTATTTTTTGCATAGTGATAAAGTAATTTTTGAGAGTGGTATTTCATAAAAATGAGAAATCTACAAATATTGCATATTCATATTATTTCTTTTCCTTTTGCTTATTTACGGTAATAGTCTAATTACAATTTTTTAATATTTTAGTTTATATAAATTTTTTTGGGAAAATTAGATACAGAAACCTAAAAAAATTAAGTATTTGATTAATACGTTGAAACTAACTAAAACTACCATTACCGCATTAATTACTTTCAAAACCTCCACACCACAACTAAAATCTAAATTAGAAGCAGAAATCCCCGAATCAGAAAACCCTCGAGAAACCTCCGACTTCGACTCCTTCTCCGACTCTCCAATGTACTTGCAGAGAGAAAACATTACTCACCAATTTAATGCTGCTACATTTTTGTAGTTTTAACGAGAGTTTCCCATTTAGACGATTGGGTGATTTTGGGGGGTGAATCTTGAGCGAAAATCTTTTCTTGCACTGTAAATCCACGATTGTTTGTAAATCTTTGTTGATATTAGGTCCATTTTATCTATGTCCATGCTATTAGCATCCGATGACAACTTGTTTGATGTCCAACTATTAAATGTGGCTTTCAGTATTACAAGCAAACACAGCTGGAAACCATGGCTACTAAAAAGGCTGCAGTTGAGTTTAAGTTGGAGAAGAAAGTAAAGCGGCTTCAGGAAGCACAGGTCTGCACGTGGCCAATTTTGTTTTAAATTTTGTTATCATTCTCGGTCATGATTATACATGTGTATGTGGAGTGTAAATCACCATATAACTTATAGTTCAAAACAGTCAGAAGCTGAAAGTAGCAGAGCTTCTCGTCGAGCATCATCCTCTTGGGAAGAAGATGCTGACATGAAAGCACTTGAGTATGTGCCCTTGTTTAATTTCTTGCTATTAGATTATGTACTTCAGTTAAAATGCTGTATAATATATGTATTAAGAGAGGGCAATAGTTTCACATGAATCAAAGTCATCCAAGAGAAAATCTAGGAGTATTGAAGGAAATTCAAACTTGAAGAATTACACTCATGAGTTTGAATGTAACATTGAATAAATATTATTTTTGAAGTTGAACTTTGAATTTCAGTACTTTTTTCGTTCATTTATATTTGAAGCAAGTTTGGGCATAGATTGTGATGAGTTTGTGTATAAATGCATGAAAAGATTGTTCTTTAAATTTGGGATTAGCTCCAAAACTATGGTAAACTATTTCCCTTTGATTTTCTAAGATACTTGATGATGTTTGACAAAATGTCTCAATTAGAAATGTTGAGATTTTGTTGTAGTGAGAGGATTTGTACCAAAATTTCTTGCTAACTCAATGCTCTGTTTGCATCAGATATGGATCTGTAATAGGGATCGAGTTTCCTCGGAGACTTAATAGAATCAGACCTGGGGTGAACTGCACTTGCCAATTCAGATGTTTATGAGCCGAAGCTACTACTTTTAGCTTCTGAGTAAAGCCAAACGTGCATTAGTGAATATAAGTTATTGTAATATTCAACTATACGCTTTTGTGCCAAATTTTTTCCAATTTAATGGTTTAGCCTACTTAATATGTTAGGTCAGAATCCATAATCAAGGAGCTCTTTGGAAACACTTAAGAATCAAATTATCAATCCAAGTTGAATTTGCAGTCTGTTTTTGACTTGTTTGGAATGTTTTTTCACCTATCTAATTCTTTATTATTTCGGGATAATAGGCCAGTCTAGTCTAATTGTCACCACTGAAAAGCTAGAAGTCGTTTTAGTTTTAGATTTAGTTGGACAATAGGTGCGATGAGGCCCCTAGTTCAAGTCCAATAGGTTTCTTGTCATTATGTGTTTATTTCTATAACAAATTATGTGTTTTGTAACTTTTTCAAATGTTTGCAGTTTTTTTAACTTTTTGTCACTTTTTTGAACGTTTGTTGCTTTTTTTGAATTCATGTTACTTTTTTTAGTGTTTGTCACTTTTTTCTATTACATTTTTTTATTGTTTGTTATTTTTTTTTTATTTCTGTCACTTTTTTACTTCATTTTATTAATTAAAAAGTGATATTAAAAGTGATCACGAATTTATTAGGAAAAATACTAAGTATATCGATGGTGTTTGACTGTTTGTAGAATGTCTGGAAAGAGGAATATTGTGTATATGTTTGTTTTTGTTCAAAATTAAAGTTCCTAATTAATAATTTTGTCCTTTTATGACAGGTTTCATGGAAGTTACAACAGTCATATTTAAGGTGGAAGGGGTGGAAACTTAAACAGCAGGCGGCTCCATAGACTATTCCATCATTCTAGTCTTATCAGCTTCCTTCTGAGAGATCGAGTCCAAGTTCTGTTAGCTTTCCCCTTGTGATGCTTGAGGAAGCTCGTAAAAAGTGGTGCTGGATTATACTGTTTTGCATGTTGTTCTTTTTTTCTTCGAAGGTGTTCTTGATGCTATGTATTTCTTGGTGGATAGTAACTCAATTCTTGTATAATTGTTTAAAAGATAAGTTTGTGTGTTTAATCTTATTTTGAAGCTGAAAATTGTGGGTTATGATTGTTTGTAAGATTTTGTGAGAAGAAGAGTGGTGAATGAATGGTTTTCCACTTTTTCGATTGGTGTTTTGTTACTTTTTCGAATGTTTTCGATTGATATTTTGTCACTTTTTCGCATGTTTGCAGTTTTTTTTAACTTTTTGTCATTTTTTGAACGTTTGTCACTTTTTTTGAATTCATTTCACTTTTTTAGTGTTTGCCACTTTTTTCTATCACATTTTTTTTATTGTTTGTCATTTTTTGACTAACAAAATCACTTTTTGTTGTAAAAGTGAGATTGTGCCACTTACTTATTTTATGCAGTACCATCCAGGGATGTCAAAGTTGCTCTTCAATTTTATAAAAGTGACATTGTGTCACTTTTTTAAATTTTGTTACCTTTTAAGCTTTTGTCACTTTTTAAGAAGATAAAAAAAATGAAATAATATGTTATGTTTTCCTAACATAATCAGCACGTGAATTTGCCTGAACGTGCTAATTATTTTATGATTACTGGCGCTGCACGAATGAATGGTGATATTTATGTATTTGTCACTTTTTTGAATTTGTGTCAATTTTTTGAGTTTCTTTCACTTTTTGAATCACTTTTTTTGAGTTTTGTCACTTTTTTTTTGAATTTGTGTCACGTTTTTACTTTTTAAAAAAAGTGACAATTTTTATAAAAAGTGACATTGCGTCACTTTTTTTATTTTACACAGTATTTTTTACTTCCTAAAAACCTTTCACATGATTTTTCAAAACATCCATAATTTTAAGGGTATTTTTGTAAGTACCCCAATTTTTTTTCCTTTTGCATATTTATTGTTAAGGGATAAAATCTCACATCGAATAAAAATGAAAACATAGATCAATTTATAAGAATTTGAATTACTTCTTTTAATAAGGTTGGCCTTTTAGGATTGAACCACAAATCTTAATATGGTATCAGAGCCCGCTAAGCTACAACGAGCAATTTGATTCAATTAAGACTCAAAAAAAGTGAGCACGCGGATTATAAGATTAGTCTGTTCTAACGAGCCACCATCTTGCAATGACATGTTAAGGGATAAAATTCTACATCGAATGAAGATGAAAAGATAGACCAATTTATAAGAATTTGGGTTACTCTTCTTAGTAAGGTTGACCTTTTAAGATGAACCACAAATCTTAACATTTATTGGGTACAGTTTTCAAAATCAGCTATCTTAACATTTCTCTAGATTGGACAATGGACTCCCTTTTTTTTTCATTATTTTTATTGAACGCGGTGAATTATTTCCAGAGATCAGTACCATGGAAATGGATCCTCGAATCCTATATCGGCGGCAGCTCCAGCCAGCTTCCATGAAGAAGTACAGTAAGAAAATCTGACATTACGATCTGTTTCAGTGAAACAAAGATCTGGGAGGTCGAAAAATGTGTCGTCATCATCAAGTGTTGAGCAAGAATTGGATGCCTCTAAATTTGTTGAAGAATGAGAATTGGAGAGCGGCTTGGCTTTACTCATCAGCTCATGTGCTTCAGCTTCAAATTTGCCGCTTTTAATTTGGTCTGGATATACGGTAGCTGCAGCTTTGGCGGCTGCAGATTGGATGTCTTTATGTGAAGTGGTGGCGGGGCGTGGAAGTTTTCGAGCTAAATGAGGGAAATTGAGATGAGCCGAGTGGCCTTTAATGGCTAAAGCAGCCACGTCGTGAGCTTGTGCCGCCATCTCCGCCGTGCGATATGTTCCGAGCCATATTCTTGATTTCTTCTTCGGCTCTCGAATTTCAGACACCCATTTTCCCCAACTCCGCTTTCTCACACCACGATAACTAATCGGATTATTACACTCTTTTAGGCTCTTTCTACCATTTTTGTCATTAGTAGATGGGTAGTGTGAGGGAGAAAGAGTCGAACCGTCGAATGAGGTGGAGGAAATGGTGGTGATGGAGGAGGAGTAAGTGGTGGCGGCGGAAGAAAGGTAGTTAGTAGGTAGACTCTTGAGGTTGATATTTTTCTCCATATGAGATACGATGTGTAGTGTAGTGTAGTGGGCAGCTAAGCTAGAAAAATAATGTGAAATATGATACATGCATAAAATAGGGAAGTAGGTTTTATAATAAAATTCTTCTAAAATTAATATTTATTAAAATAAATAAGCATGAGACCACATTTTGTACACACCACAAGTTATACGAGAAAATGTGTGTGGTGGCAAATTCAAATAAATCAACACAAGTTAAATGAGCCTAGGGAATGATTTCAATGCACTATCGATAATATTTTTCAAATGGTATAATTACTTCTATCAATTTTTCCTAAATTTATAAGCAAGAACCTAAAATTAATTCGATCCTCTCTCTCGAGTGCCAAATAGAACCTTTCTCTATATTTTAATTCAAATATGTCTATTTCAAAATAAAATCTAAAAATTATCAAGTTCAAGATTCTTAAGTGGAACATGTTTCAGAAAATTTATACTTTTTCTCAAAACTTATAAAATTTAGGTTGTGTTATTCTTAAATCACGCCTAAATTTTTCTCTCTCGAATGCAAACATTTAAAGTATCAAATCATTCAATTATTGATCAGGTAATTGAAAGCAATAATCAACTCAAATAAACTCATGGAAAAACTAAAAGAAATAACTATATTAAAATCAAAACATGTCTCAAGTTATGTTACATCAAACCCTAGTTCTAGAATTGTAGTTCATGAATAAGAGAATATATAATCCAATCTAGTATTAGGAACATGAAGAAGAAAAGAATGAGAAAAACTGATTTGACATGTGAATTCTCCTCCTTGATGTTGTCTTTCTTCCTCTAGATCAATATCTTGTTTTTGCCTCTTGTGTCATCGACTTTCTCATCTCTCAAAGTGGTATCTACGGTTGTATTTATAGTCTTCTCCCATCTTCTATGAATTGGGGACAAATTGTATTTAGTATAAATAAATTTAATTTTAAGGGTATTATTGACCATAAATATAAATAGGTAAGGGTAAAATGGAAAATTGAAGATATATGGATAAATGAGGGTATATTGGATCTATAGCTTAATATGTAAGGATAAAATTGGTAATCAAAAATTTCTCCCCAATCCATCCTTTTTTATATATTGTAGATGAGAAGACACTAACTCATTTTCTTACATTTAGTGTAGTATACATTGACATCTTTCCATCTTTAAGAAGAGATGATACACAGAAGTGTAAAAAATATATAGAGGGGAAGGAAAATAGGTATGGGCTAGAAACATAGACTTGCATGAAAAACTGTCCAAATGCAAAATGTTCTTCGGTTCTTGAGTTCGATTGAAATAAACTGTCTTGAGAACATTATAAATTTGAATCTCGGAAATAGATAATGTGTGTCTATAGTTTTGAGTCCAGATCTATTTCCCTTGACTGTCTCCTACTATACATTTTTACACTTTGAGTATAATATCTCTTCTTAACAAGGTGTAATGTGTCGAGTTGTTGAAAAAGCTCAAAAGAAGCGACGTATCAAAGCATAAAAAATGATCGGGGATTAATAAATAGGAAAAACACAAGTTCGGGCTAATTCCCAAACCCTAAGTCCTACATCCTCCTTCATTAACACATAGTTTCTTTCAGGAATTTCATCTTTTTCATTCATTCTTCAAGAACACATGAGTATTTAATTGATCATCCATTTGAAAATGTTAGTTATAATTAACAAATTGTTTGTAATTTCATCTCTTAACTCATTATTTCGTAAATGTTAGATACAATATGATGATAATAAACTATTACTCATTGATTTCTTTGGTTTTTGAAATTTGTTTTGATGGTAAAAATATTTGGAATCGTTCATGAAATGTGATCGATTCCATATTTAATGAAACATTGACTTATTTTTTTAAAATACATTGTCATGTTGAATGAGAATTGATTATTATCACCATTAATGTTCTGCAATAATTTCCTTCTAAAACTTTCTAAAATAACTGTTTTGAAACCAACCCGACAGTTCGTACTGAAATAGTCGAATATAGTGTTTCAAACCGTCGGACCCCGACAGTTAAAATGCCGAATTCAACAGTTTACAAACTATCGGGATACACAATTCAACTGTTTATTTCGACACTTGAGAACTGTTGAAAACTTTGATTAGCTGTTTTCCACAATTTATGGTATTCAATGTCGATATATTGATTGTGCAGGCTTCTTACAATTACAATCTCAACATTTCAGGTAAGAGTAATGATTTGAGATTCATCGTCTCTTACAGGGAAAATTTTGCAAATGTGGACGACGAATGGAAGTGGAGAGTGGACAAAACCACTTCCATTTTAGTGCCGACAAGTATTACGGTAGCCGGACTTATTTTACAGTTGAAGAAAAAATTTGGTATTCTTGATCCCGGCACCGATAAGCGATCCAGATACGAGTCTACCACATGACTCAGAAAATGCACTCGTTGTGATAGAGTTAGTCATAACTAGACCAAATATTCGAACCCCAATGTAACACAACTCACGTAAACCGACTTCCGGTCCAGATGTGGTTGAAGTTGTAATACGAAATGTTCTCCTTGCGTTGTACATTTTGAACTTATATTATCATTTTCTTTTCATTATTACTCATTATGTTCGCATAACAATTACGTATCCTCATGTCGAAGTACTGCACTACATGCGACACTTCAACTGTCGATCGCGGTCGATTATTTATGTCATTCTCCATATAGCATGGTGTTTCCCAACACATTCTCGACTTCCATTCAACATTTGAACTGAAATTGTGATTATCATTCCACTATCGTTTGCGGAGAGTAGAAGAGATGTTTTGGACACCAGCACAATACGTATACATAGATAAGACGTCGTATACCATCTCGACAGTTCATGTGTTGTTCCCGACAGATTGTCTCTGTCGTTCTCGACACTTGGCACATACTAGAAATTATAAGTACACGTACGATGCATAAGGGACATGCTTTTGCCTCCCGTTCGGTAAAAACCGTTATTAAATTCATCCCTGACAAAAAAAAGTAAAAATGCAAAATACTGATCCACATACAAAACATTTCATAACATCCTAACATTTCATCTGTCATTCCTGACAGATTGTCTCTGTCGTTCTCGACAGTTGGCACGACTGCAAACTGCAACTACACTTACGATGCATAAGGGACGTAATTTTGCCTATCATTCGGTAAAAATCGCTACCAACTACATCCCCGACAATGGCTAACTAAGAATTAAAAAGGCAAATACGGTTCCACATACAAAACATTGCATAACATCCCGACATTTCATCTTCTGTTCTCGACAGATTGTCTATGTTGTTCTCGACAGTTGGCACATACTGCAGATTTGTGACACATACGAAGAAAAGAAACATGCTGGTGCCTCCTGTTTGGTAAAGATCTCTACCATCTACCAAATTCATCCATAACAAAAGAAAACAATTATTTCAAGAGCTGCAATATTCGTTAATAAATTTACAATAAGTTACAATATTATTAAAGTCGCACAATCTCAATCACAACCTAAATTAAAATTAACCCAAACTACAAGGACTAAAAATTAAATTATAAATAGAAACAACAATTAGCATGAAACCCTGACTACTTGTTTTGTTGCAATCAAACCCCTACCGGAGCAGCCACGACTTCCTTCACTTTCGGTGGTTTTTTTCGGCCTCTTGGCACCCCACTTGTTGCTCCAATGGAGGTAGAAGAAGACAAAAATAAGCTGTCCATTGGAGCATCTGAGCATGATTTTGGAGGGAGTGGATCATTAGTCTGGTGTTCTTCAGTCGCCATATCTACAAAACAAAAAACCTCAAAACAAAAAATTTCGAATTGTATGGAGAAACAGAGAATTTTGAGATGGAAAATATTTTTAGGTGAGGGAACCATGCAGCTGCTGAAAATTTGTTGGGCAGTGGAGTGGGTTTAGGGTTTTAATTTTCTTGTTTTTGTTTTTTTAAATTTCCAAAATATTATGACAACTTACACATTTTTTGTACAAATGTCTAATCTAGTCAAATCTCATTTATTGAAGGCATGTTAGGTATTTAATTTATCTACAAGAGTAAAAATGTCCAAAATTGACAATTTTGCAACTACTTTAAAAATGTGACATTTTGGTAATTACATGGTAGCAAAATGACATCCAGTGTAATCTTTTATAAAAATCGTATTGTTGGAGAGACAATTTTGAACAATGATGCCCTCACTCATAATTTAAGTATTGTTTTTTTTTTTTTTTTTTATTTCAATCAATATTATAACAAGTTTTTATAATCATAATTGCCTAGATCATGGAACACAAAAGAATATAACAGGGATGTAATTTTATCAAGTAGATCTTGATTAATTTTATATTGAAAATTAATTTTTAAATTTTAATACACGAAGAAGTATTTGAAAAAATATAGTATTCTAGATATTGAATTCGTGCAATAAACATTAAAGTACATATGTTTAATTTAAATTATAAGTAAATGAGTAAATGTTTAAATTACACACGTTCAGTTTTGCTAAAAAGTAGTTTTTTATGTTACTTGTAACAAAAAAGAAGACATCTTACATAAATTGGTCGGGAATGTGGATAAATTTCAAGAGCCTTCTACTTATTTTGTTACGCTCATCACTTAGTATTTTATAAAAGTGGTGCATATGTAGTGCAATATATTCCTAATTTTCATTAATCTTTAAAGTTAAGGAGTGAGAATTAAGTAAGAACAAAAAAGTTCCGACATAAGATGAAGGTTCATAATTCTTATTTCAATTTATCAATATCCAACATATGCATGAAAAATAAAGCATACACGTTACTAATTATATGCACACGTTCTGCACATAAAGTACAAATTTGATGTCTTCTAGTGCGACACTTGATGACTTTTATGCCCCGTTCCGGAGGGATTAAAAGCCAATTAAAATTGAAAATATGGCCGTTATTGGGCCCCACTCGTCTAATAAAAGTCAACAATAACGGCTATATTTTCAATTTTAATCTGATTTTAATCCCTCCCACACAAGCCCTTAATTAACCATTGGAAGGCTGATTAACTGTTGGCTTTTATCATTCTTGCTATTTATCTAATCTTATTACACATTTCTCATAATCTATAACCAGGACAAACACCAGCAATATTGGTGTCGAGGAGGGAATTCTTCCTCCATCCGCCAATGAGCGAAAGAGGGTAGCCCTCAACGAAGCAGCGGCGATGGGGAGAGGAACATTCTGCAAGGCCATGGCCAATCTGCTATGTCATCCTCTCACCCACCCGCTATATAACCACTATTAGCAGCAATCAAGGGATGATCATGGATAACTTGCATTATGGAGATTTGCACAAAAATATATGATGGAGGAAAGCAAGGAATCATTGAGACAAATTGATCGAGATTATTGATGATTATGATGATGTGCTTAATTTTAGGAATTGTTATTTATCTTTACATATTTAGTTTATTGAGTTGTACTATATATTGATGTTTTCTCAATGAATAAAATTACAATTCTCATTTCTATCATCTTTAGAATTTCTTGTACCACCACCTCTACCACAAATGGGTTGTTCATGCATCTAGAAAATAAAGTCAAACAAGTCTGTGAAGACAACTTTTTCCAAATTTGAACTCCTTTTGCACGCAGTTCCAACACATGCATGTATATTCACTGTTTAAATGCAACATGTTATTTTCCTCTTATAATCTTTAAACCTAAATGCGTGACCAATGGCCCTTCACATATTTGCACAAATAAGGTTTCATATTTTCATTTCCCCATAAATACACAACAAAGCTACACGTTTCATAAACTATATTTTTCTTCATATATAGAATAAACACACTCCCTTACACCTCAACCCAAAATACACATGGACAAAAGTAAGAATGTGGCTTCATCATCGGGTTCTAAAGTACTTAGCCCATTTGCCTAGCCATTCGAACCTGCACCGGATGATATGAATGTGGCTTCGTCGTCCGGTTTTGTTATGACCCCATTTGCCAGACCATTGGAACTGCATCAGAGAATGATCAGACTTTGTTCACGACCGTTTCCCATGGTTTTCCATGGGCTTGGTTCGAAATCCGGGAATACTTTACAGAGTAATTACAGGATACAATCTTGCTTTTTATGCAGAAAATTAATTTTTAAATTTTAATACATGAAAAAATATATTATTCCAGATATTGAAGTCACGCATCAACTCCTTTTATGTTTTTAGTTTATAAATAAATATTTAAATTACATATGTTTAGTGTAAGTTATAAATAAATGTGTTGATGTTTGAATTACACGTTAGTTTTTCCTAAGAAGTAGTTTTTTATTGTTACTTGTAACCAAAAAAAAAGAGGTTGTTGTATATATTTGAGTATTTTATAAAAGTTGTGCAAATTTAGTGAAATATATTCCTACTTTTCATTAATATTTAAAGTTAAAGAGTGAGAACTAAGTAATAACCAAAAGATAAAGATTCACAATTCTTATTTCAATTTATTAAATATCAAATATATACAAGCATATACTTTACAAATTATACGCGCATACTCTGCACATAGAGTATAAACTCGATGCTTCTAACGATTGAAGATATTTTGTCATCCAGTGCGACACTTCATGACTTTAATTAACTATTGAAAGGCTAATTAATTGTCAATTTTCACTATTCTTGCTATTTAACTATTAATCCAAACAAAAATAAGTACTTCAACACAATCTTCCATCATCAATCTAGAAAATAAAGCTAACTTACTGTTGCCGTTACGAAGCCTATACTTGCGAAAATGAGTATTTATAAACTAATTGAAAATTACTTTTATCCAAATTTTACTTGAACTCGGTTCTTTGATAGTGCAGCAATAGCTACATGAGACTACTACTTTATCATAGCTACAATTTCACATGCTGAGAAATGCTATAAATACGAGCAACACTCTTTACATTTCTCACAACTGCGATCTAATCTTATTACACATTTCTCATACTCTATATCCATGAAAAACACTAGCAGTAGTGGTTCCGAGGAAGGTTCTTCCTCCAAACATCAATGGTCAGAAGAGAGTGGCCCTCAAAGAAGCAAAGATGATGGAGATGGACATTCGACAAGGCCGTGGCCGCTCTGCTCTGTCATCTTCATGTTGACAAATGTTATGCTAATGAAATATATGATATGATATGGTCATCCATTACCAAGATATAATATATTTTGAGTTCTTACCGGTTTCTAAAAATATAATATGATGATATGATTATTTTAATGTGTGAATTGATATTTTTATTCAGGACTGCACAAATGTTTATGTCCTACTGAGTATTCTCATATACTCACCCACTTCCCTACCTCTCACAAGTTAGAACGGGTCGTTGGTTGGCGGGCGGTGAGGTGTTGTCGTTGTGACAGGATTCATTGGACTCAATAACTTAAATCCGGTGTAACGAGACTAAATTTTTATTTTTGACATTAACTTTAGTCTTATTATCCTATGGATCTTTTATTTAGGATTTTGAAAGATGATTTATTTGGTTATAAGTTTCAGTTTGCATTAAATTATATTGGTGGATTAACATTTTATTATTTGTCTATTAAATGCCGTATGCACGAATTTTAATGTCCACCAAATTCTCAGTAAAAGTTTATTTTCCATTGATTTATTGGTTTCACACTCGAATTATAATAGTAAATTTCTATGTAACTGTTGTACTAATTATGTTCGAAATCTCTAATATCAATTGTTGAGAATTCAAGGATCATGTATTGCTCGATACCACTTGATATGAAACCAACCACCGGATTGAGATGTTGAAGTTATATGGCACAATAATGAAGTATTTGATCACAAATAAAAGAATAAAAGAAAACAAAAAAATATGACATATAAATTATGAGATTTTATTGCACCACAAATTATGAAGATTGAGAATTATTGCAATGATCCTAAAAGTCAGCAATCACTTTTTTTCACACTATTCTTACATTATAAAATTGTATAGAAGAGCCTAATATTTATAGAGAACGTGTATAGCAATCTCCAAACTCTAATAGATGAGTTGTAATTGAAGTAGAATGTCAAAAACGTGTTAAAACGAAAAATGAGCGACATGTTCATCGCTCGAGCGACCAAGTCTCAGTAGGCTAGAGAAAATGCGGCAACTTTTCTTCTCGATCCATAATCTTAACATCTTCAAGTCCAATACAAATTACAACTCTTAATATGGCTTTCAAATAGAATTTCAACTTGAATAAGATTCTAATAGTATTTCAAACTGAATTCCTCTTGATGTGCACTTCAATTAGAATTCTTCAACTATTTCAATAAGGAATTCGGATCACACTCAAATTCTAATAGTAACTGTTAAAGCTCAACAATCAGCTGAAGCTGGAGCTGGAGCTGGAGCTGGAGCTGAAATCGACGCTGAAGTGGTTGGTGGTTAAAATTCAGTTAGAAGTGATGAGTTGGAATAAGTGGTTGGAAGAATTGGTTAACAGTTAGCCTTTCAATTAGTTAGTTAAAGTTGTAGTTGGCAAACTAATGTCTATAAATAAGAGCCAATGTACAAACGAATTGATTGAGTTGAATACAAAACTTCAATAGAAGAAAATAGAGTCCAATTCTCTCTGTTGCGTTCTTCTTTCTCCTTTCATTTTCATGTTTCTATGCTTCTTTTTTGATATGGTATTAGAGAAATCAAATCTAGCGTCTTCCACTGTGTTATAGGTTAAGCTCCATTGTTAATCATGGCTACAGATGATTCCTCTAATCCTTTATTCTTGGCAAATAATGATAGTCCGGGCACTGTATGTGTTTCTCAAGTGCTGGATGGATCTAATTATTTTCCTTGGAAAAGATCAATGTCGATGGCCATTTCAGCCAAGAACAAGTTTGGTTTTATTGATGGATTCGTTGTAATGATATGGTTTGCTCTTGGATCTTAAATTCCTTGAACAAAGAAATAGATGCCAGTGTCCTCTACATTGCCAATGCATTTGATTTATGAAAAGAGCTAGAAGAGAGGTTCAGTCAGGGAAATGCTCCACGTATTTTTCAATTGAAAAAATTAATCTGTGCTCTCAATTAAGGCTCATCATCTGTAACTGATTATTTCACCAAATTCAAAACCCTGTGGGATGAATATTTCAACTATCGTCATCTTCCTAATTATTCTAACCCCAGTGTTAAGACTATGTTGGATTATCATCACCAAGATCACTTCCTTATGGGACTGAACGAGAGCTTTGCTACAATAAGAGGTCAAATACCGATGTCTGATCCCTTGCCTTCTATTAACAAAGTTTTTTCATTAATTCTGCAAGAGGAAACACAGAAAAATGTTAGTCATTATTCTCCCCATTTGACTCTGCTGCTATGGTCAGTAAGATAGCACCTGGTTCATTCAAGCAGCCGTCTGGTCTTCGAAAAGGAAAGTTGTATTGTACTGAATGTGGATATACCTCTCACACGACTGACAAATGCTTCAGAATTATTGGTTTCCTCCTGGTTTTAAATCTGGCAAGAACAAAAGGAATTAATTCTTCAAGCCAGGTTCATTCAGTAGCATCTTCTGGTGAGCAAAGTTTTTCTTCAATGCCATTTACTCAAGAAAAATATAATCAGCTACTCGATTTAATTAAACCTGTCAATCGTCCACCTATTGACAATCCTCTAGTCAATAAGTGTGATAACCTCACCTCGACATTTTAGCCTCAATGCAACATGACAGGTAAACATCATTGCCTATCTTTTTCTTCTAATTACACTTCTATTTCAAATACTCCCGGATCATTGATACAGGAGCAACAAACCATATGGTATGTTCAGCTTCTTTACTTGACACTATAACAACCAAGGTGAATTCTTCAGTACAATTACATACTGGTACTTTTGCACAAGTTACCCATATAGGCAATGTATTCATTTCAAACAAAATTTGCCTAACAAATGTCCTATGTGTCCCTTCTTTTTCTTTTAATTTGTTATCAGCCAGTTAACTCACTCACAAATCTAATTGTTGCTTAATTTTTCTATCTCGTCACTGCTTTATTCAGGATCCTATCTCATGGACAACGATTGGTTTGGGTGAAGAAAAAGATTGTACCATATGTCAAGGTTTCCAGCAAAATCTCCTATATGCGCTACTTCATATTCAAAATCAAGTTCTTTTGATCTTTGGCATTTTCGTTTAGGTCATCTGTCTTCTACTTGGTACTAGCAATTCTGATTTAATATCAAGTCATAAAGAATTTTTTTGTAACATTTGTCCAATGGCTAAACAAAAGAGGAACCCCTTTCCTGCTAGTGATACAGCTTCTACAAATTTATTTCAGCTAGTACATTGTGATGTATGGGGGTCTTTTGCTCATTCCTCTTTAAATGGTGCAAAGTATTTCCTCACTTTAGTAGATGATTTCCCCAAATCAACATGGATTTATCTTTTGCAACATAAATCTGAAGCAAAATCATACATCAATGCTTCTATAATCTAGTTGGAACACAATTCCAGATCAAAATAAAACAACTTCGCACTGATAATGCTCCTGACCTTGATATGAGAATATTTTGTGCTAAAAAATGAATTATTCAACAAAAAAGTTGTATTGCTACATCCCAACAAAATAGTGTAATTGAGCGTAAACATCAACACATACTAAATGTCTCACGAGCACTCATGTTTCAGGCCAATTTACCTCTCCAATTCTGGGAAGAAGTTGTCCTAACTGCAGCAAATCTCATTAACCGTATACCGGCTCCTTTGCTGCAAAACAAGTCCCCATTTGAGATCATATATGCTAAACCTCCTACCTATACTCATCTTAGAGTGTTTGGTAGCCTATGTTTTGCCTCTACCTTATCTCACAATCGTTCTAAATTTGCTCCTCGAGCTCGAAGGTGCATATTTCTTGGATATCCTTACGGTGTCAAGGGATATAAACTCTATGATCTTGATCTCCACACTTCCTTCATATCTCGAGATGTAGTTTTTCATGAACACATCTTTCCCTATAAAAATTTAACTTCAACTTCCAATGATAATTCCTTTGTCTTTCTCAAATATCTTCATTCTCAAGAATTGGATACTTCCACTCCAACTGTACTCTACAATTATGCCTCGCAGATCTTCCAGAATTAGGAGCACCCCCTAGCTACCTTGAACAGTATCATTACAACCTTCTTACATCTTCATTAGATCAATCTCGTTCCATGTGTTCAGGGAGATCGAATAAGGTCAGTACTCCTCATGATTTGACTGCATCTTTACATTATGACAAGTTATCACCCTCTTTTACAAGCTTTCGTCTCTCAGTTTCTACCACCTTTGAGCCCTCACATTACTATCAAGCTGTAAAATTTGAGCATTGGAGGAAGACTATGCAAGCTGAGATTGATGATCTAGAAGCAAACCAAACTTTGGAATTAACAACCTTACCTCCTGGCAAAAAATATGTTGGTTGCCGATGGGTGTATATGGTCAAATTTAAATCTAATGGTACAGTGGAACGTTATAAGGCTCGACTCGTAGCTAAAGGTTACACTCAAATCGAAGGATTATACTTCTCAGACACTTTCTCACCTGTAGCAAAGCTAGTAACTGTGAGAACATTGCTGGCTATTTCTGCAGCTCGAAATTGGCATGTACATCAACTTGATATTGACAATGCTTTTTTAAATGGTGAATTGAATGAGGAGGTCTACATGACTCTACCACCTGGCTACTCTTCGTCTTTTCTAAATGCAGTTTACAAACTTAAGAAGTCACTTTATGGCTTAAGACAAGCATCTTGACAGTGGAATATCAAATTTACCCAATGTCTTTTGCAATATGGTTTTAATCAGTCTCAACATGATCATACTTTATTCATATTGCAGAATTCTACTACATTCATGGTGTTGCTGGTTTATGTCAATGACATAATTGTTGCCAGTTTTGATATGGCTTGCATCAATGCTCTCAAGGTTCATTTAAATTCCACTTTTAAAATTAAAGATCTTGGTACAATCAGATATTTTCTAGGATTGGAGATTGCTCGATCTTCTGCTGGATTTTCTATTTCACAACGTAAGTATGCACTTGATGTACTACAAGATTCGGGTTTAACTGGAGCTCGTCCTTCCAATTTTCCTATGGAACAAAACCTGAAACTATCTCGTGAGGAGGGGCAACTATTAACCAATCCTGCAGAGTATAGAAGGTTGATTGGTAGGCTGATATATCTAACTATCACGAGACCTGATTTAATCTTTGTCGTTTAGAAACTTAGCCAATTTATGCAAGCACCAAGACAACCTCACTTGGATGCAGTACATAGAGTTCTGAGACATGTTAAACATTCACCAGCACAAGGGATTTTTATGTCCAGCATATCTGATCTACAACTGAAGGCTTTCTGTGATGCAGACTGGGAAAGATGCGTAGATAGTAGGAGGTCTGTGACAGGGTACTCTAGCAGATATTCTTACTAAAGCTTTAGGAGCAGATCGATTTCATTTCTTACTTAACAAGATGGGAATCATAGATTTACATAAGTCCATCTTGAAGGGGGATGTTACAGCTCAACAATCAGCTGAAGCTGGAGCTGAAACCGACGCTGAAGTGGTTGGTGGTTAAAATTCAGTTAGAAGTGATGAGCTGGAATAAGTGGTTGGAAGAATTGGTTAACAGTTAGCCTTTCAGTTAGTTAGTTAAAGTTGTAGCTGGCAAACTAATGTCTATAAATAAGAGCCAATGTACAAACGAATTGATTGAGTTGAATACAAAACTTCAATAGAAGAAAAGATAGTCCAATTCTTTCTGTTGCATTCTTCTTTCTCCTTTCATTTTCATGTTTCTATGTTTTTTTTTATATAGTAACATTGAGTAAACCATCAATACATAATTTTATATATAATTTCATGTCACGTTTCAAAATTTTAAAGAAACTTTTGGTAGTGATTTGAATTTTAAAAATTTGGGTCGTTACACTAATTGTTGCATTACTTTGATTATGGAGCCAATGTTTGCGAAAATGAATTTTTATAAACTAATTAAAGATTACTATTATTCAAATTTCACTTGTAGTCAGTTCTTTAACAATTCAACAATATCTAGAAAAGACAACTATTTTATTATAGCCGGACATTTCACATGCTTAGAAATGCTATAAATACTAGCTAGCAGCACTCTTCATATTTCTCACAACAGCCATCTAATCTTATTACACATTTCTCATACACGATAACCGTGAAACATACCAGTTGTAGTGGTGCCCAGGGGCGGATCCAGACCTGGCCCGCCCCGCGACCGCCCGTGCTGGGTCCTCCAAAAGCTGCAGGTTCTCGCCGCAGTGTTGCCGTCCGCCGGGAAGAAGAAGAAGAGCCGCCTGAAGCTGAAATTTTTTCCCCCCTTTGTTATCTTTTCACTTTTTTGGGCCTTATTTTTTTTAAAAAAAAAGGCCCCAATTAACTTATAAGTCCATTAGCCCACACATCAAAACCAAATATAACCAAATCCAATTAACCATTGGTCCGGCAGAGAGGGGGAGACGAGTGACGAGGGCGAGATTCCTGTGGCTGTGGCTCAGTGACAGTGGCTGTGAGTCTTTGACTGTGGTCGGTGGACGGTGCGGTGGACTGGTGGCTGGTGCAATAGTCAATAGCTGGAGGCTACCTGCTGGAGCTTCGAAATCTAGGTATTACCATTTACCTCAAAAATCTTGCCCTTGAAAATTTGAAATCAATATTGCTATTTCCTTGCTAGTGCTTGTCAGCTTGTGAGTTGTGACTTGTGAATCTTGATTTTTCTGGATTTTTCAATTTGTGAAGAAATCCATCTCCTGTGAAGAAATTTCAATTTGTTTCTTAAAATGGAGATGCATATAAAAGCAAGCACAAAACTAATTGGTTCAGAATCTTGATTACTCGATCCATTTTAAGAAACAAATAGAAATTTGGATTTTTCTACGAATTATGAATATATGTAATATGACTGGATTTCTGGGTCAATGCCTGAGCCTCACTGGGTGCACGGTGCATTATGTGTTTATTCGTTTTTTTTTTTTAATTTTTGTGAATTTGTAATTTACAAATTATGAGAAATGAGAATTTATGTTATATTATTGTTTATGACTTATAATTTTGAATTGTGGAATGTGAATTGTGATTTGGGAATTTATAGTTTTTTTATGGAAATTATGGACAAGTGAAAAAAATTAACAGTGAATATGTTTTGCAGATTATGGAGTAGGGTTGTATTTTTTTTTTAGTACTTTGGGTTGTACTGAAATATATTTTCATATGTATATATTTTTTATGTTTTAGTGCATTTAAATATGTATCGAATTATAGTTTCGGCTATAACGATCGTTGATTGTCAACGGTTATCGGTCATCGATCACCGGTCTTCGCGACTCCGCCCTAGCTGAACAAAACTTCTGGATTCGCCCCTGGTGGTGCCGAGGAGGGTTCTTCCTCCAACCATCAACGGACTTAAGAAAGTTACCCTCAATGAAACAAAGGCGATGGGGAGAGGAACCTTCGGCAAGGCCGTAGCCGATCTGTCTTGTCATCCTCTCACCCACTCGCCATGCAATTGCCACGTGTCCACAAATGGGTCGTTCAAGTATCTAGTAAATGGACCATGCTACATGTACCGAATTTTTTTACCAAATCTTTTACACCCCACTTACAATAGGAGGTGTGGGTCACGGGTCGGCATTATTTAATACGTGTAGGGGCCGCGCTTCATGTGAGAGGAGGGACACCATTTGGTAGTCCGTTTTAGGTACAAGAGGATTAATCCCTAGTAAATAAAGCCAAGCAGGTTTATGAACACGACTTTTATCAAAATTGAACTCCAACTGCACGCATTTCCATATATCTTGATGAGAAAAAAAAATATTAAATTTATATATTATAATTTACTTAACAACAACATTAAAAAAATCTAAAAGAGTCCAAATAGTATGTAATTTTAGATTTAAACGGTAAATATACATGATTGTATTGGTCAAATAAAATTTTGTAGCAACATTTTCGATGAGTGATCATCAATACCTTTTACGTTTTATCTTACAAATAAGTATTTAAATTATATATGTTTGGTTTAAATTATAAGTAAATGTGTAAACGTATGAATTACACAAGTTTGATTTTTCTAGAAATAATTTTTTTAAAGAGTAATGCTATTTATCATCGTTATGATAGAATATCGGTGATGTGGCAAACAATTATCATTCACATTTATCTATTTCCCCTCTTTCTCATAATAATTGAATTGTTCAATCTTATTATTCCACGTACATATTGGTCAGGAATGTGGATAATTTTCAAGAGCCTTCTACTTATTTTGTTACGTTCATCACTCGGTATTTTATAAAGGTGGTGCAAATGTAGCGCAATGTATTCCTACTTTTCATTAATCTTTAAAGTTAAAGAGTGAGAACTAAGTAATAACAAAAAAAGTTCAAACATAAGATAAAGATTCCTACTTCTAATTTCAATTTATCAATATCTAATGTATTATGTATACATGAAAAATAAAGCATACACTTTTCAAATTATATGCACATACTCTGCACATAAGTACAAATTTGATGTACTTTTCTAATCGTCGGAAGGCTAATTAGTTGTTGACTTTTAACGTTCTTGCTTTTTAATAATTAATTTTATTTATTATCTTTCTTCCAAACTTCAACTTTTTATTGTGTTGCGAGTTCTTTTAAATAGTCTGATTATTGGAGACAAAAAAGTGAAAATTAAATTATCCAGAAGAAACTTTATTAATTATATAATTGAAACAAAAATAAGTACTTCAACACAATCTTCCATCGTCAATCTAGAAAATAAAGCTAACTAATTGTTGCATTACTATGATTACGGATCCAATACTTGCAAAATTAATATTTATAAACTAATTAAAGATTACTATTATCCAAATTTCATTTGTAGTAATTTCTTTGAAAGTGCAGCAACGAGCAGAACTACATGTACAGATACAGAAGCATTTTAGATACTCACAAGGGCGAGGTGGGTGGGTAATTTTTTTTTTACTTTTTTACTGCACTTTACTGCACGGGACCCACTCTCATGTGAGAGGGCGTAAGACTTCTATAATGTTTTTCTTCTGTGCAAATGGAAATTTCCTGTAGCAATAGCTAGATAAGATTACTATTTTGTCATAGCTTGACATTTCACATGTTGAGAAATGCAATAAATACCGGCAATACTATTCATACCTTATTCCAATTTTTCATTAATCTTTAAAGTTAAAGAGTGAGAACTAAGTAATAACCAGAATGTTCAAACATAAGATAAAGATTCATAATTCTTTTATATACATGAAAAATAAAAAAAAAATACGCTTTCCAAATTATATGCACATATTCTGCACATAAAAATTAATGTCTTTCGTTCTATTGTCATCCAGTGTGATGCTTGATGACTTCAATTAACTATTGGAAGACTAATAAATTGTTGACTTTTACCGTTCTTGCTATTTAACTGTTAATATTATTGATTATCCTTCTTCGACACAATCTCCGATCATCAATCGAGAAAATAAAGCTAAATAATTGTTGCCATAACTTTGACTACGGTGCCTAAACGTGAAAATGAATATTTATAAACTAATTAAAGACTATTGTTATCCAAATTTCGCGTGAAATCAGTTCTCTGAAAGTCCAGGCAGTAGTGGTGCCGCGGAGGATTCTTCCTCCAACCACCAACGGGTGGAAGAGTGTGACCCTCTGTTGAGGATATTACACCGATAATGTGCATATTATATTAATCAAGAACATACCGTGAAATTGAAATATCATTCGATTTACTGAAATATCATTTATAAGGCAACAAAAGTTAGTTCTGGAGTTTATTATCCAACTAGTAATCTTGTACTTTTACAATTAGTAGAAATTGTTGGACAGCTTTCATCATTTAGAGACGATCCATTTTTCTTTGAAATTATTTACTCAATGGAGGAAAAGTTTAAAAAATATTATGAAAATATGCCACTAATTTTTCCAGTGGCAGCTGTAATGGATTCTCGCATTAAGTTGTTTGGAGTTCATTGTGCTTTAGAATCACTTTTTGAAACATTGGCTTTTAACATAAATATTACAAATCGACAATTGGAAATTTTTATTAATGAAATGTTTAACAACTATTTTATTAAATATGGTAACAATAAAATTATGTCTTCTTCTCCAATCTCTAGTACAACTTCTAAAGACAAATCTTCTTTTTTCTCCATAATAGCTAAGAAACGTAATGTTCTTGATTCTTCATCTACTACTTCAATTTCAACTGCAAATTCACATACCACACCTGCTGAATTAGAAAGATATTATCAATTTGATCATTATAGTTTTAATACCTGAAGATGAAGTGCATAAGTTAGATATTTTACGATGGTGGAAATTAAATGAGCAGTCATACCCTGTATTATCTAAAATGGCACGAAATATACTAACAGTTCCAGTCTCAACAGTGGCATCCGAGTCTGCTTTTAGTGCAGGTAACAGGGTATTGGACGAACGAAGATCTAGACTTAAAGAAGATATTTTGGAAGCTCTCATATGCGTGAAAGATTGGATATTCGCGGATCGAAGGATGCAAGATAAAATTAATGATGATGTTGTTGAAGATTTCAAAAATCTTATAGTTCATGAAGATTGATTGAGAAACAAATATATAATTTTTCAACAACTAAATTATAGTTAATAGTTAAGACTTAAGTAGGTGACAAGCTAGTTGGAATGTACTTAAATTATAAATTATAGTAAAAGTAAGTGCCAACCTAGTTGGGATGTACTTTACTATAAATATATACCTTCACGTAATTAGAAATGCATTTAGTTGTTAAATTTCAATTATTAAATTTGAATTCTATGTAAACATTTCTTGGTATAAATATGAATTTATCATTTTGTTCAATTCTTAGTTTACATTTAACAAAAAAAAAAAAAAAATTGCTATCAATATAAAAAATTCTTGGAATAACCCGCGACCCGTGACCCGCGAACCGCGACCCGTATGGGCTCGACCCGGATGGGTCAGCGGGCGGGCCCTGAGTTGTAGTCCAAAATTTGTGGGCCGACCCGAAACCCGTAGCAGGTGGGCTTTTTTTCACGCGGACCGTTACCGGGCTCATATGTTGGCGGGCCGACCTAGCCCGGCCCGGATTGACACCTCTAAGTTACCCCCACAATTCCTCAATTAGGAATGCATGTGCAACTAATAATGTTGCATCCACAAATCTTGAACTTTTCATATAAGTTCGCAAGTATTGATATTAACCCCCACATTTTTGGGTTACACTTGAACTTAGAGTTCATCAACTCTTTCGTAGTTCAACTCATTTATCGAATAAATAATGTCCATATCGAATGTTTCGTGAAAATTTAAGTACTTTCAAAATAGTGGCGTCAACCCACAATTTATAAATTATACTTCAATCCAACTTTCTTTTAATTTGATCATCCAAATTAAATTAAGGTCATCATATAGACCAACAATGCTCTCAAACATATACCAATTTAATTGGTTTCACAATTGAAATCGAATTCAACAATGAAGAAGACTAAACATCTTGATTCACAAGAATTGCAACTTCTCCCAACATATGCAATATATCACATTTGTGACATTTCACAAGATAGCATTATTTCATGTTAAATAATACTTATTCACCACGTTCAAATTTAATGAACGAATCATCTATCGGTTCGATAGTTGTGTTCTCAAAAGACACAACCCAACGAGAGGACACACATTTTCGAATAAATCTCTATGAAGAGATACACCAATTGAAAATTAATCATACCAAGGTCATGATTTTTCATATGAAAAGACATATATTTCCATCTAAATCAATTCTAGAATATTTTATAATATTCTACAAATTTCAAGTAATTAAGTGGCTTAAATCTCATTATCAAATAATGATTTTCACTTAATACAATTACAACAAATCGCATTTTGTCATATTCTCGTGCACATATAGTTTTACGTAAATCATCTCATTTAATTTCATAGATTTAATTGATGCTATCACCATTAAAAATTTAGCATAATTTCAACAAGATATGAAATTTCAACCAACTAATTTTACCATATTCCGATCAACAGAATAGTTATGAAAGTTCATATATTTTCTTCACATAAATCTAACACTTTAGATTTATCTCATACCTATATGCTTAGCAATTCATATTATAGAGAATAACCTGAATAAACACAATTTTCCACACTAGAAATTGGTCACTAGTATCTTTCCATCATGATAATTCAATCAGAAATTCTTGCAAGAATTTTACTGCACAAAATTTGATTTCACACCAAGCAATTACACGCACTTGTAGCCATAAATATATGACTACTTAACCATAGAACCATTAATTATGAACTTTTCAAAAGTCATGCACATACTTTATTCAAATGAATCGACAAAGAAACTTGTCCTATAACCATTCATAAAATCATTATAATAACAGGGTGATTGTATTTCCATGTTTATATAAATAGACTTAATGGTTAGGGTAATAAAGGAAGAACCCCTTTATGTATATAATGGACAGGAAAATCTCAGGTAATTGACATTTTCTTATCTTTCATTATTCCATTGAAAATGACATAATGATTACATCAATATATGCATTTAATTATATTCCACTAGCAACCACTATTTGCCATTACAAATTCTTCATTCCAATTGCTGAATAGACGTGAAATTAACTGCCTCAATGCACAGTTATTTTATGTTATGGAAACATGCAATTGAAACAAATTTAAAAGACCATGTTCTATCATTTTACATTGCCAACCACGTATCCTTTTAATACTTGCATAAAGCAACCAAAACTTCTGATTAATTTCACTTATAACACATACATCAAAATTCATCTTAAGACTGTTGAGGATATTACACCGATAATGTCCATATTATATTAATCAAGAACATACCGTGAAATTGAAATATCATTCGATTTACCGAAATCTGATTTGAGAAGACAAAATAGTGACTACCGACTTCCAATATATGAATATGGATTCATCACTTTTCAATCTTGAACGCGTGTCATTTTTTAATTCAAACCTTGCATGAAATCAAAAGAATATTAGTTACTTTCCGAAATCAAAATACTAAATTAGAATGAAATCGGAAAAGAAAAAAGATGAGATGCAAGTGATGCGATCGGTCGAGGCAAGTGTTTGACACTTTGTCCTTAAGATGAATTTGCCCCGCATCGGTGCTAACGGTTTTCCGGCAATCATCTCCCAAGATACAACGATCACGTCAAGTCATAGGAGCACTCCAAATGACTTAGACCAACGAACTCGAATGAAGTTCCCTCTCTACCATAACCATGATCTTGATGCAAGAAATAATCACTTTTACAAAGTGTTTTATGCAAAACTAAATTGTAAACATGGAATGGAATGATATGAAACTATCAATTGAATTGTTTGTTGTTTTTCCATAAAATCCAAACACATGAAGATCTATATATATAGTAGTTGAAAATCACACCAAGAGACACATCTCTTGAAATTAAGAATCATAATTATTGGAAATTACTCACACCAAAAGTCATGATCTTCCATATGAAAAGACTTATTCTACAATATTTTATACAATTTCCAACAATTTCAAGCATTGAAGCATTTTAATTTCTCATTTACCAAACAAAATATTTCACTTAAACAATCACTTAAATTGATCACAACCAATTTCGAATTTTTCAACACCCTCAACAAAGCAGAGGCGATGGGGAGAGGAACACTTGCCAAGGCTGTGGCCAATCTGCTCTGTCATCCTCTCACCCACCCGCCATGCAACCACCACCTCTACCACAAATGGGTCGTTTAGGTATCTAAAAAATAAAGACAAACAGGTTTGCAAAGACAACTTTTTTTCCAAATGTGAACTCAACTGCACGCAGTTCCATATCTCTTGATGAGAAAAAAAAATTAAATTTGTATTTTATAATTTACTTAACAACAGCATTAAAAAAAATTAAAAGAGTCCAAATAGTATGTAATTTTAGGTTTAAATAGTGAATATACATGAATATGTTGGTTAAGAAATTGTTTGGGAGGAATTTTAATCCAATTAAAATTGAAAATATAACCGTTATTGGGTCTCACTCGTCTAATAAAAGTCAACAATAACGACTAATTTTTCAATTTTAATCCGATTTTAATTCCTACCAAACAAGCTCTAAATAAACTTTTGCAACAATATTTTCGATGAGTAATCATCAATACCTTTTATGTTTTTATCTTCTAAATAAATATTTGAATTATATGTGATTAGTTTAAGTTATAAGGAAATGTGTAAACGTTTGAATTACACATGTTCGATTTTGCTATGAAGTAGTTTTTTATTTTAATTGTAACAAAAAAAATGAAGATATCGTATATAAATTGGTCCGGAATGTGGATAAATTCCAAAATTCTCCTACTTATTTTGTTACATTCATCACTCGGTATTTTATAAAGGTGGTGCAAATGTAGTGCAATATATTCCTACTTTTCATTAATCTTTATATACTTGCTAGCACCACTCTTCATATTTCTCACAACCGCCATTTAATCTTATTACACATTTCTCATACTCTATAGCCATGAAAACCACCCGCAGTAGTAACATAGAGGAGGGTTCTTCCTCCATCCACCAACGGGCGGAAGAGAGTTGCCCTCAACAAAGCAGTGGCGATGGGGCGAGGAACATTTGGCAAGGTTGTGGCCGATCTGCTTTGTCATCCTCTCACCCATCCACCATGCAACGGCCATCTCTACCCCAAATGGGTAAGAAAATAAAGCCATACAGGTCTGTTTCGAATGGCAAGAGTCACCACTTCCTAGCCTTGAATTATAACATGAGTCCGGGGGTTGTGAAGACAACTTTTCCAATTTTTGAACTCCTACTGCACGCAGTTCCATATATTCTAATGAGAAAAAAAACAATTAAATTTATATATTATAATTTACTTTAACACAAATATTAACAAAAGTTAAAAGAGTCCAAATAGTATGTAATTTTAGATTTAGACAATGAATATACATGAATGCTTTGGTTAAATAAAATTTTGCAGCAACATTTTCAATGACTAATCAATTATTTCTAATTACAAATTTACATTAAACAAAAATAAAAATTAAAGCAAGATTTTGTCTACAGTATTCTCGGATTTTAAACCAAGCCCGTGGAAAACCATAGGAAAAGGAGACCTATATTCTCTGGTGCAAGTTTGAATGGTCTGGCAAATGGGTTCAATACAAAATCTGACAACGAAGATACATTCTTAACCTCCAGTGCATATTCGAATGGTTCGGCAAAATGGGTTGAGCACTCACATTCTTACCTTTGTCCATGTGTGTGTTGGGTTGGGGCCGAGAATGTGTTTGTTATATACAAATATATTTAGCTTTAAAGATTATAAGAGGAAAATAGGGAATTCAAATTAGTTGCATGCACACTTTTAGTGAACTTCCTAAATTTGTCCCGGCCGATCCTTCACATATTTTGCACAAATAATGTTACATATTTTCGTTTCCCTGTAAATACAAAACAAAGCCTACATGTTTTCAGAAACTATATTTTTCTTCATATATAGAATAAACACACTCCCTTCCACTCCGACCCATAAAACAGATAGACAAATGTAAGAATGTGGCTTCATCATCGGGTTCTAAAGTACTCAAACCATTTGCCAAACCATTCGAACCTGCAACGAAGGATATGGATGTGGCTTCGTCGTCCGGTTTTGTAATGAACCCATTTGTCAGTGTTATGGAACAAACAAACAAGATACAAAAATTGTTCTGATACCACTTGTTATGAATTTGGATAGCAATATAATGACGATAATGAAATAAACAAGAAGAAAATAAACACCAAGATTTACGTAGTTATCCAATACGGGAAAAAACCACGAGCATATAAACACACACACACACACACACTGTAGAAGAATAAGAGTCCAAAATAAGCGCGACACGGCAGCGCCGACGAGCAACCAAGTCTAGGGTTGTTTTCTACCAGGCTTGCTCGAGCGTCCAGCTAGCATGAGATTAGCGAAAATGCAGCGACTTTTTCCTCCAAATCATAATTTTGATCTCTTCAAAACCATTCCAATTTAGACTCCAATACCCACTAAAATTTGGGTCAAACCACAACAATCAGACCATTGGAAATTGCAACAGAGAATGATAGGATTTGGTTCATGACCTTTTCCCATGACTTCCCACTGGCTTAGTTTGAAATCCGAGAATACTTTACATAGTAATTACAGGATAAAATCTTGCTTTATTTTTTATTTAATGTAAGATTTAATTAGAAATTATTGATCGGTTATAAAGAAAGTTGCTGCAAAAGTTTATTTAACCAATACATGCATGTATATTCACTGTTTAAACCTTAATTTACCTACTATTTGGACTCTTTAAGTTTTGTTAATTTTGTTGCTAAGTAGATTATAATATATAAATGTAATTCCTTTTTTTCTCTCAGATATATGGGAATTGCATGCAGTATTTGTACGTACACAGTGTTGGGCATTGTGGAGCCTAGTTTTGTTTGATCCGATTGATGACCTGACCCGAATAATGTTTGCGTGGTTTTTAATGGGAGTTTTTACTGAGACTTAGTCCATGGAGCGGAGAATACAAAAAATGCAGTTTTGGTGATTAGAGTTCCTTTTTGAGATAGAGATAAAAAAAACTGTACATACGCACTTTGTATTTTCCCTGATAATAGTGAAATCCCTACAACTCTGTGAAGTGAGATTGTTTTTTTTTTTTTTTTTTGGCGTGTCCTTTCTCTATTTTTGTTTCTCACATATTGGGAATTTCGGGTTGATTCCCTACACACACAGGAGTGCAGAATTTGGAAAAGTTGTGCTCACAACCCCATAAATGCCTGATGCTATAATGCTGGGAAGTGGTGAGTCTTGCCATTCGAAACGGACCTGTTTGGCTCAAGAGGTTAAGCCCTGTAGGTCAACATAATGACAACAATTAAATAGCTTCATTTTCTAGATTGATGATGAAAGATTGCATTGAAGTACTTTATTTTTATTTCATTATATAATTATTGAAGTTGTTATGGATAATTAATTTGTTAAATTAATGAAGGGTTTAATATTTTATGATCTTTTGTCTCAAATAATACTTCTCTTCCTCTATGTATGTGTAAACTGAAACATTTGATTGATATTTATATGTAAGCATAAATCTAAGTTGTAGTTTTGTGCAGAATATGTGCATTGTTATATGATTTAGTTATAGTTTTTGTACTTGTCCTTTATATTGCTAGAATGGTAGTAGTTATGTAAGCATGTACGTTTCCATTTAACTAAAATTTTGATTGATTAGTTTTATATATATATATATATGAAGTGTAGATCAAACTATTGCCCAACAAATATGACAATACAATAATTATCCTTCCAGTGGTCGATAAAAACAAACAAGTGTTACAATGAAAGACAAATATCTTCAACACAACCCATCAAAAGACATCAACGTTGTATTTTTTAAGTGCAGAATATGTGCATAATCTGTGTATGCCTTATTTTTCATGTATATATTGGATATGGAAAAATTAATTAATAAGATCCATGACCTTTGGTACTTTTAATGGTGTAAAAAATTCTCTGAGTTTGGGCCTTTTAACTATAAAATTGATGAAAAATAGGAATAGCACACTACATTTGCACCAGCTTTATGATATGCTAGGATGATCTTTGAGTCCCACCATGATTAAGATCCGAAACTTGAGCGCTGATCAAGAAAACGAAAATTGAAATGGGTTTCTGCGCATAGATAGAGACATTAGATTAACACTTGCGTCTAAATCATATAAAGAATCAAATTTACCCATTTTAAAAATTGTAAGGATATTATAGAAACTCCCCGAATCCTTTAACTTTGAATGCAACTTTTTTATGGAATATTGCGCTATACTCCTTAGTTAAAACCATCGTCTCAAATTCTTCAAATTTCATTTTTCTTTGTCAACTCCACCTTCATGATCTTGTGGTAGAAAGACATCCAGGCTAAAAGCTTCAGCAATAGATTATTGATGTGTAATATCTTGCAAATTTCAAGAAAATTTTTCGAATTTCTTATCCACTTGAATCTTGTTGAGCCTATGAGGGAATGGACTAGGAGACACATAACCTTTGACCAGTGGAGAAATTAAAGCTGGTGGAGTAGTTACCCTGTCTTGTCATCATTTTCCTCTTCTTTATTGTTGGTCCAGGATCAGTTATTCATAACACAAAAACTTCAAGAATGTAAATATACAGAAACAAGATAACAACGCATAGACCCTTTGGGAGCCCGGATGTTCAGCTTAAAAAGCCTATTCACCCGTTGAGCATCTACACGGTAGATTATGCTCGAATCCACTAAGAATACCACAAAGTTCAGATTTACAGAATGTATAAAGAAATATTTCTTCAAGTTTTCTCTCACCTCTAACAAATATAGATTTCCTCTCACTAGTATATACACTATACACTCAGAAAATATCACTAAGATATTACAGATCGCACTAAGACTCTCAAGAACCAAAATGGCGACAACCACTCTTGAGAGAGAACCAAGAGAGAAACCCTAGCAGAAGAGAAATCGATACATCCAAAAGACGAGTCCAGAATATGGTATTTAAGGGCAACCATCCAACTTCCTCATCCAACGGTTTATAGGGTTACACGTGAAGGGCCAGGATTGTAACAACTTAAAACCAATAACCCGGTTGGCCCATGATACAGAGAAAGAGCCCAAGACTTGCATCACAAACAGGCCAGCATCCTTCAGAGGCCCAAAGACAGAATGGTGAGGCAGCCCAAATCCAACATTCTCCACCTTGCTGAACTATTCTGAGTATTCATTTGTGGATTCAAGGACATAATTACATGGTTTCATTTGCTCCAAGTACCTGCAAAAGAAAAAATCAGTTTTGAAGAATAAAATAAAACAAAGGATAAACACTAAAGATGGCAACACATTATTTCAAGTTATATTCAAAATTTTCAGGCAGTTTCTGAACTTGCACAAAGGCAACACCTTGGTACCAAAATCAGCAGGATTATATTCTGTTGGAATCTTAATCAAGTTGATCAAACCTTTTTCAAACATATTTCTAACAAAGTGAAATTTAATATCAACATGTTTGGTTCTATTGTGAAAAACAGGATTTCTACTTAAATGAATAGCACTTTGGTTGTCAGTATAAATCTTAACCATATCATTTATGAAACCAAATTCATTTAAAATCCCTCTCAACCACAGTCCCTCTTTAACTGCATCACAAGCTGCAATATATTCAGCTTCGATAGAGGAAAGAGCAACAATTTTCTGTAGTTGAGATTTCCAGCTAATACACCCATCACATAGAGTAAACACATAAGAGGAAGTGGATCTTCTTTTATCCAAATCACCTGCAAAATCAGAATCAGTGTATCCTTTCAGGATAACACCTTCATTACACCTCTGAAATTTCAGACCCAATTCAGTAGTGCCTTTTAAGTATCTCATCATCCATTTAATAGCCAACCAATGAGTTTCACCAGGATTAGCCATAAATCTACTAAGAATACTTATTCCATGAGCTAAGCCAGGTCTAGTGCATATCATAAGGTACATAATAGAACCAACAGCATTTGCATAGGGTATATCAGACATTCTATCATGCTCATCATCAGTTTTAGGACATTGTTCACTAGAGAGTTTAAAGTGATTTGCAATAGGCAAAGTTACAGATTTGCATTCAAGCATAGCAAACTTTTCAAGTACTTTGTTCACATAAGAGTTTTGATTCACATACAAGATGCAGTTTTTCATATCTCTTTTTATTTCCATTCCTAAAATTCTGTTAGCTTGCCCTAGATCTTTCATTTCAAATTCAGTTCTAAGTTTTTCTTTGACTGAATCAACTTCAGATCTATTTCTACAGGCAAAAAGCATATCATCAACATACAGCAGTAGGTAAATAGAGTCAGGTCCTCCTGACCATTTGAAGAAAAGACATGAATCAAAATTACTTTTAGAAAAACCCAAATGCTGAACATAAGAATAAAATTTCTTATACCATTACCTTGGAGCCTGTTTTAGGCCATAAAGAGATTTCTTTAACAAACAAACCTGTTCAGATTTTGAGTGAACTTCAAAACCTTTTGGTTGATACATATAAATGGTTTCTTCAAGGTCACCATTTAGAAAGGCAGTTTTAACGTCAAACTGGTTCAATTCCCAGTTAAAATGGACTGTCAGTGCAAGGAGGATTCTGATGGAAGTGTACTTTGCAACAGGTGAAAAAATTTCATTATAGTCAATGCCCTCTCTTTGTGTAAAGCCTTTAGCTACAAGCCTGGCTTTATATCTTTTTCCCAAAGTGTTAGGTTCCCCTTCTTTAATCTTATAAACCCATTTACAGTCCACAATTTTTTGATATTTGGGTTTATCAACAAGAATCCAAGTCATGTTCTTAATTAAAGAGTCCATTTCATCTTGCATGGTATCCTGCCATAGTTTGGAGTCTTTACTTTTGACTGCTTCTTCAAAAGTCACAGGTTCAGAATTAACATATTCCATTTCAGAATAGAAGGTCACAAACTCATCAGAATTGATTCTGGTAGAAGGAAACCTATTTCTCCTACCTCTGTCCCTTGCTAACTGATAATTGTCCAGGGCAGTTTCTTGGAAATATTCTTCAGTTTCAGATTCATTTTGGGACAGATCATTTTCAGAATGAGTAGTCTCCACCTCAATCAAATTATCAGGTTCAGTCTGATTTGATATTTGATTTTCCAGTAAAGTTTCTTTAACCACAGAAGGATGATCAGTGTTCTGTTCTGTAACAGTCTTACAAAGGAACTGAGTTTCATCAAAGATTACATTTCTACTGATGATAACTTTAAACCCATCCTTTTCTCTTACCCAAAGTCTATAACCCTTTGTTTCTTCTCCATAACCACATTTTTTAGATCTAGGTTCAAGCTTGCCTGCATCTTGATGTGCATAGGCAGCACAGCCAAAAACCCTTAATTTGAAGTAGCTAGGAGGATGTCCAGACCATAGGTGTTCAGGGATTTGAAAATCAATAGCACTTGATGGAATTCTATTTATCAAATAGGTGGCAGTTTTTAAGGCTTCACCCCAGAAAAATTTGGGAAGCTTAGAACCAAGTAACATGCATCTCACCTTTTCCAGCAAAGTTCTGTTCATTCTCTCAGCAATACCATTTTGTTGAGGAGTGTGTGTTACTGTTCTATGCCTCAAAATTCCAGATTCTTTACAAAAATTATCAAATTCATGGTTGCAGAATTCCAGACCATTGTTAGTTTTAAGTGCTTTAACTTTCTTATTAGTTTGATTTTCAATCATAAGTTTCCATTGTTTAAAATTTAGGAAAGTATCAGATTTATTTTTCAGAAGAAAAGTCCAATTTTTTCTTGAAAAATCATCTACAATCAGCAAATAGAATCTGAATCCACTTAGAGTGCTTACAGAGGCAGGACCCCACAAGTCTGCATGCAAATACTCAAGGATAGAGGTAGATTTATGAATTCCAGTTTTGAAAGGCAGTTTATTTTGTTTTCCAATAACACAGTCTTCACAAAATTTTAGGTTATCAATATTATCCTTTCCAAAACATTTCATCTTGTTTAAGATCATCAAACCCTTTTCACTTATATGGCCTAGTCTCCTGTGCCAGATTAAGGATTTATTATCATCAATCTTCACAGCAGCAGAGCTGTTCCCAACTAAGGGTTCAGCTTGCAGTGTGAAGATCCCATTGGATCTAGGAGAAGAAATTATTTCTTTTGAGTTAAGACTTATCCCGGTAAGGCCTTTATGAATCCTTATATCATATTCATCATCCAGTTGCCCCAAGGAAATTAGGTTCCTTTGAAGATCAGGCACATATCTAGTCTGATTCAATTCTAGGATGTGATTGTTTTCCAACAGAAGCTTAAGGTTTCCAATACCTTTGATTTGACAAGTCATATCATTTCCCATCTGAACTTGACCACCACTAAGGTCTTTAAAATCAGTGAACCAATCTTTAGTAGGACACATATGGAAAGAACACCCAGAGTCAAGCACCCATTCATTCTGATTTCTTTTAGTTGTAGTAACAAGGACAATTCCTTGAATTTCAGATTCATTGGTGCAGACCAGGTCTGCAGACCCATCAGTGCTGAACTTTCCTTTCATATAAGATATTTTCTTGAAACAGTCTTTTATGAGATGTCCTGATTTCCCACAGTAATAACATGTTCTGCCTTGCATCTTGGGTTTAGATTGGTTCTTATTCTGATTTCTGAATTTTTGAAATTGTGGTTTCACTTTCTTATTGGTGTTGAAGTTGCATTGATTTCTCCTTTTGATCTGATTTACCTTCTCCCTAATGTTCAAGCCTTCTCCAAACTTAGAGTCTTTGACTTCAGTTTTTAATTCCAATTCTCTATTTCTTAGAGATGAAATCACAATGCCAACAGTAAGTTCAGTTCTCCCATACTCTAAGGCATTTCTTACTTCTCTGTATTTATCCCCTAGTCCATTTAACAAGGCCACAACTTGTTGATCTTCAAACAATTTTTGATCATAGTCAGTTAGTTCTTGGACCAGTCTGATGAATTTGTCAAGATTATCTTCCAGATTAGAGGAGGAATTAAATCTAAAGTTGTAGAATTGTCTTAGGAGATAGCATTTGTTGGGCATGCGTTTAGTCAGATAGAGAGATTCAAGTTTAGTCCAAAGACCCTGAGCATTAGTGGTTTCCCTAACCTTTCTAATTACAGTATCAGACAAGTGAAGGAATATGGAACTCCAGGCAACCTCATCTAATTCTTGTCTTCTATAAGCACTAAATTCAGGATGCCAAGTACCATCAATAGCAGCAGTACATCTCTGTTGTAATAGCAGAGCCCTCATTTTCTGACACCACAAACTAAAATCACCAGTCCCCCTCCAGATCTCTACTTCGAATTTATGTGCAGCAGACATGATTCCAAACAAATTTAAGAAAGATATTCACACGAATGCAGCAAGTATAAACAGTGTAATGCAGAGTAGTAACACAACAATATATGATCAGCAAATATGGAGATATAGAAACAGAATTGTCAGTTTGACAGGTTTAAGGGGTGATAACCTTGTAATCCTCTACTCCCTCAAATTCCCAGATCCTCAGTGAGATCTTGGACAAAGGAAAGTGGAGGAGGATTACTTACCTTAATAACCAAGTCAAAGCCAGACAATCAGTACTGATAATTTTTCTAAAGGAGGGGGTTGAGAAGGCCTTACCAGAACTGAAGACGTTAAGTTTCAGAAACAGAAAGAAGCATTACGGAACACCAACCAGGTTCAAGAATTCCAGGAAGAGCACAAAGCAACACTGAGTCGCAGCAACTCAGTTGTAACCAGGAGTGAGTCAACTAAACTCACAATGACTCAGAACGAGTTCACATAGAGTTCCCGTTCAGTAACGAGTTATAGCCAAAAAATCAAGATCCAAGTAAACAGAACAAGATCTTAAGAATCCAGAACCCCCAAAACGTTTTCCACTCAGAAAACACAAAACAAGAGCATTGGAAAGAACAGTTTATATAGGTCAAAGATTTGAAGGAGGAATCCACTTAAGAATTTGGATCGAAGAGCAAATGAAACACACAGTTTCAGAAAACCAAAGTTTTAGCAAGTTTTTGTTCTCAAAAACGGCAGATCTATATATGACTGAAAATCGATTTTTTTTTTACAAAAAGAAAAAAAAACCCTAATCCTCCCTTTAAAGGAGGCTCTGATACCACTTGTTGGTCCAGGATCAGTTATTCATAACACAAAAACTTCAAGAATGTAAATATATAGAAACAAGATAACAACACACAGATTTTTCGCCCCCTTTGGGAGCCTGGATGTTCAGCTTAAAAAGCCTACTCACCCGTTGAGCATCTACACAGTAGATTATGCTCGAATCCACTAAAAATACCACAAAGTTCAGATTTACAGAATTTCTCTCGCCTCTAACAAATACAGATTTCCTCTTACTAGTATATACACTATACACTCAGAAAATATCACTAAGATATTACAGATCGCACTAAGACTCTCAAGAACCAAAATGGCGACAACCACTCTTGAGAGAGAACCAAGAGAGAAACCCTAGCAGAAGAGAAATCGATACATCCAAAAGAGGAGTCCAGAATATGGTATTTAAGGGCAACCATCCAACTTCCTCATCCAACGGTTTATAGGGTTACACGTGAAGGGCCAAGATTGTAACAACTTAAAACCAATAACCCGGTAGGCCCATGATACAGAGAAAGAGTCCAAGACTTGTAACACAAACAGGCCAGCATCCTTCAGAGGCCCAAAGACAGAATGGTGAGGTAGCCCAAATCCAACATTTATCAAGCTGATCCACTTGCTCTTTCTTAGACTGAGTATCCTTTGCAGCATTGGATCTTTTCAAATTAATTTCCGATAATTGGACCGCTCCTTAAGGTAATTGAACTTACCTTGTTCTTTGGGTTCCAAGAGTATCTTGGCTACCTCACTCAACTGTTGATTCGTCAATTGATCTACTCCTTCCTCCCACCCTTCTTTTTGCTCTTGTGAGGCATTTGAAGTATTGTTATATGAGAAGTTAGTATGATTCCTCTTCGAGTAATAAGATTTCTTTTGTCGACGTTGGATGTTTTGAGAAACAGCTTGCCCAGTTGGTGAAAGATTATTGGTGACCAATAGACATTGTAACAATTAATGATGCTCCATAGATCTCGTCTCACGTACTAAAATAGGTACTTGAACCATATTAATTGATTGAGCATTTTTTGTTGGGGATATTACACTGATAAATGTGCACACATCATATTCACAAAACGTACCATTTATATGCATGAAATCAAAACATAATTCGACTTACCAAAAATTGGATTTGAGAAGGCGAAATGATAATTACCGAAGTCGAATTTGTGACGACGGATTCAATTCTTCAAATAAAAGTCGTTACATTCTTTAATTCAAACCTTTCAATATAAACAAAGAAAGATAGTCATTTTTTTCTGAAAGCAAGACATAATTGAAAGATATCAGAAATGAAACAATTATAGATTAGGTCGAGGGAATCAATTTGGAGTAGAAGTGGTGAATTTGGAATCCCTCGGGGAATCTAAGATTTGGGCACTTTCTTAGCCACTCCTTGAACATATCCCATTCCTGTCAAATTTCACTGAATCACATTGCTGAAAGATAGAGATATCACGTTTGAGCTTGGCCACCTTGGCTGGAGGAAACTACTTTATCGTGAATTTCTGAACCAGCTCTGCCTATGTAGCAATGCTATCTGTCGACTGAAAAGGCCCAAGCCACACACAATATTAGAACAAAATACAAAGATCCAAGAAAATACTGAAAGTAATAAGTTGCAGAAAATCAAATGAACACAGGATATGTTTTTGGCCTAAGCCCCGGAGGTTCGGCGACCAGATCTAACGCCTACATCCCCCGTTGAGCATCCAAATAATGGATATTGCTCGGTTGCACTAACAAGCCAAAAATATGGCAACAACAGTTACAAGATTTGTACAAGGCTGAAAACAAACAGACACTTATCTTTTCAGCCTTCGATCGATCTTCCCTTACAGCACAAAATAAGACCAGATCACACAAGATCCGTCAAAACCACTCATTCACAGTCCGAATCACAGAAGACTCAGCACAACAATCACTCAAAGACTCAAGACTTCCTCCTAAACAGAAGATCTACTTTGAGAGAAAACAGTTTACAAGAATCAGAAGTAAACCCTAAAGAATGAGTTAATTCTCTCTACACAGACGAAGGCCTAACCCTAGAAAATTGAGAGAGAATGAAAGACCAACTGAATCGATCGAATGAATGAGGCGTCTCTCAGAAGATAAGTAGTAGAAGTCTCTAGAATATCATCCAACGGCCAAGTGTGGTGCCAAGTGTCAACAATCCAGCCAAGGCACCTTAATAATAAAAGTGTCATTCCAAGTAACACGTTTTTAGCCAATTGTTGGAAGCACACTTTCAGCCAGCCTTTGGTCAAGGGTTCGAGTCTCAACAATCTCCACCTTGCTTTCAACAATTAGGTTAGTGCAGCCAGGAGCAACTTCACTGATTATTTTTCATTCGCTCTAAGTACCTGTTAAACATTACATAGCATCAATAGATAATAACTTCAAACAGTTAAGAAACTTATTCAAAGGTATTATCTTTGTCCCCATATCAGAAGGGTTAACCTGAGTAGGAATTTTACCAATTTTCATAACTCCTTTTGATATAACATCTCTAATAAAGTGGTATTTGATGTCAATATGCTTAGTTCTATCATGGAACATGGGATTTTTGCTTAAGTGTATTGCACTTTGATTATCAGAATACAGAATTGGATTCTCATCAACAAAACCAAGTTCATTTAACAATCTACTAAGCCATATTCCTTCTTTAACAGCATCTGAAGCAGCTATGTATTCTGCTTCAGTAGAAGATAGGGCAACAATCTTTTGCAATTGGGATTTCCAGCTTATGGCAGTATTACACAAAGTAAAGAAATAAGCAGAAGTGGACTTTCTATTGTCCCTATCTGACAAAATCAGAATCTGTAAAACCCTTTAGCATAATTCCCCTTTTATCAAATTTAAACACAAGTCCTAAATTTAAGGTACCTCTGAGGTATCTTAAAAGCCATTTCAAAGCATTCCAGTGTTCTTCACCAGGATTACCCATAAACCTACTAAGTATACTAATACTATGTGCAAGGTCAGGTCTGGTGCAAACCATAAGATACATGACTGAGCCAATAACATTTGCATATGGGACTTTTGACATTCTATCATAATCCTCATCAGTTTTAGGACAGAAATCAGATGACAGTTTAAAATGATTAGAAAGAGGTAGTGTTACAGGTTTACATTCAAACATGTTAAATCTTTTCAGAAGTTTAACAATATAGTCATGTTGATGCAAAAATAACATGTCCTTATTTCTATCTCTCAAGATTTGCATGCCAAGGATCTTTTTTGCTTGGCCAAGATCCTTCATATCAAATTCAGATTTTAACATACATTTGATATCATCAATCTCAGTCTTATTGCAGCTAGCAAGTAACATGTCATCAACATATAGTACCAAGTATAGGGAATTCTTACCTCCATTACCTTTATAGTACAGACAGACATTATAATTGCTTCTTTGAAAACCATGTTTCAATACAAAGGTGTCAAACCTTTTATACCATTGCCTAGGGGCTTGTTTTAGCCCATAGAGAGATTTTTTCAATAGGCAAACAACATTTTCAGGGTTTCCATTAACAAAACCAACAGGCTGTCTCATATATATCTTTTCATCTAAATCACCATAGAGAAAAGCAGTTTTAACATCTAATTGATCAAGTTCCCATTTAAATTGAACAACAAGAGCAAGTATACATCTAATGGTGGTATATTTAACAACAGGAGAGAATATTTCAGTGTAATCAACACCTTCTTTCTGTGTAAAACCTTTTGCTACTAATCTAGCTTTATATCTTACACTGTCATTATCTCCTTCACCTTCTTTTATTTTGAAAATCCACTTGCAGTCAATCAGTTTTTGACCTTTAGGTCTTTTAACCAATTCCCAGGTTTTATTTTTAAGTAGAGAATTCATCTCATCTTCCATAGCAGCCTTCCAACACACAGAATCTTTACAGTTTATAGCATCATCATAAGAGTCAGGTTCACTTTCAGATTTATCTTGATAAGTAAATAATGAAACAAACTCATCATTATCAAATCTAACAGGTGGTCTAATCTGCCTTCTTTCTCTATCTCTTGTGAGTTGATAGTCATCAAGAGGTGTGTCAGGTAAATCATATTGTTCTTCAGATTCAGAATGATTATCAATTTCAACAGGCAAATCATTATTATTAGGAACAGAATCATCATCATCAGCAAATGCAGGTGGAACATTATTAGCAACAGAGGACTCCACCTCAATTTGAACATCATTATCATCTAGGATATTTTCTTTACCTTCTAAGCATGGCATAATAGATTCATTGAAGACAACATCTCTTCTTACAATTACCCTATAGCCTTTTTCATTTTTAACCCACAGTCTGTAACCCTTAACATTTTCTCCATACCCTAAGAAGACACATTTAAGTGATCTAGGTTCTAACTTTCCAATATTTTGATGAGCATATGCAGCACAGCCAAATATTTTTAAATGAGAGTAGTTAACAGGATTTTTAGACCATACAGTTTCAGGGACATCAAAATTCAAAGCACTAGAAGGTGTTACGTTCACAAGATATGCAGCAGTTTTTACAGCCTCCCCCCAAAACAATTTAGGCAGACCAGAACTCAGGAGCATGCATCTGACTTTATTTAATAAAGTCCTATTCATTCTTTCAGCTATGCCATTTTGTTGTGGAGTGTAAACTACTGTTTTATGTCTAAGAATGCCATTTTCTTTACAGAAATTATCAAACTCATAGTTGCAAAATTCCAAACCATTATCTGTTCTTAGAGTTTTTATCTTATGATCAGTTTGGTTTTCTATTTGTGTTTTCCAATCTTTGAAAACAGAAAAAGTTTCATCTTTAGATTTTAATAAGAAAACCCAGATTTTTCTAGAAAAATCATCAATGATCAAGAGATAATATCTAAAACCAGATAATGTACACACAGAGGCAGGACCCCAAAGATCAGAATGCAAATATTCAAGTATTTGTTTGGACTTATGAGTTCCAGGTAAGAAAGGTAATTTAACTTGCTTTCCAATAATACATTGTTCACATGCACCAAGATCACCAATGTTTTGTTTACCAAAAACTCCTTTATTTTGTAAAGATTTCAGACTTTTCTTGCCAATATGGCCAAGTCTTTCATGCCACAGTTTGGCCAAAATGAAATTGTCAGATAGGGCAGCTGCAGTTAAACCAAGTAAAGGCTTTGCATTCAAGAAATAAAGACCATGTCTCTTAGGGGCATTTATTACTAAGTCAGATCCCCTAAGAATTTCAATATGTCCTTGACCCAATTTTATGTTAAACTCCATGTCATCCAACATTCCTAGAGACACCAAGTTTCTCTCTAATTCAGGTACATATCTAGTTTCTTTTAAGAACAGAACCTTCCCAGTTTCAAGAAGCAACTTAATAGTACCAATTCCTTTTACTTTACAGGTCATATTATTTCCCATAATAACCTGCCCCCCAGAGGTGGCTTCAAAATCAAGAAAATAGTTTTTATATGGGCACATATGGAAAGAACATCCAGAATCCAAGATCCACTCATCACTCAGCCTCTTCTCATTATGGACAAGGACTAAACCATCTTCAGAATCAATCTTATTATAGGCTAAGGCAGCATTTCCATCAGTGAAGCTTTTATCTTTTGCTTCATTCTTTTTCTTATGTGATCTTTGATAAAATGACCTATCTTACCACAATGAAAACATTTCTTGCCCTTTGCCTTATTCTGGGACTTGTTTCTATCATTCCATTTGGTTCTGTTTTCATTTGAGAACTTAGAGTGAAAGTTAGGTCTACTAAACCCTTTACCCCTAGCAAGAAGGTTTTCTCCATTATGACTCCTATTTTCAGATTTAATCTCTAGGGCCTTATTTCTTAAGGCACTAATGATATCATCAGTAGTGATCTCAGCCCTACCATATTCAAGAGCAACCTTGGTGTCTCTATATTTGTCACTAATGGAGTTTAACAAAACTACAGCCAACTGATCTTTTGAAAGTTTTTCATCACAGTTGGCTAAGTCAATGGTCAGTTTAGTAAACCTATTCAAGTTTTCATCCAAGTCAACAGAGGGATCCATTTTAAAAGAAAACAATTGTTTTAACAGAAAACATTTGTTAGGGATAGTCTTAGTTGCATATTTGGATTGAAGTTTAGTCCACAGTTCAGAAGCAGTATTGGTTTCACCTATTTCTCTAACTACATTGTCAGATAAGTACAAGAAAATAGTACTCCATGCAACCTCTTCAAGTTCAATTTTCTTAGCAGGTGGTAAGTCTGCAGGCCAACTATCATCAAGTGCTCTAGCTACTCTCATTTGCATTAAAATAGCTTTCATCTTTTGACACCACATATTAAAATCACATTTGCCATCAAATTGTGGTACATCAAACTTAGCAGTAGCCATGTGTAAAACACGTATGATACACAAGTAGGAAGTTCAAGATAGTAAGGAACACTTAGACAGTTTGCAACAATTTCAGCAACCCAAGAAATCACAGTATCACATGTGGTAATACAAGATATCAGGCATCAATCAGATATATCACAGGAACACACAGGACAAGCTCAATTAAAAGAACACAACAGAGATCATATTCTATGTTTCACAGATCACTCCAGCAAGATTCCCCAGAAAAACACACCCGTACTTGATTTATCTCAGATTCCAGAAGCCTCGCAGGAGCTTCGGGACAAAGATTAATCTCAAGGGGGTTTCAACGGTGTTTTTGGTAAATCAAGGGTATGATCAAGAAACCCAAAAATTTCTTTTTAAAAATTTACAGAGATAAAAAAGAAAAGATCTCACCCAACGAGTTAGCAAGAACTCGATTTCTTTTACTGGCTTTTAGCAGTTCCAAAAATTTTTGATCTATAACAGATCAGGCCTTTCTTCGAAGATCCAGGTATCTTGTCCTTTCAGTTCCAGGCTCTGATACCACTGAAAAGGCCCAAGCCACACACAATATTAGAACAAAATACAAAGATCCAAGAAAATACTGAAAGTAATAAGTTGCAGAAAATCAAATGAACACAGGATATGTTTTTGGCCTAAGCCCCGGAGGTTCGGCGACCAGATCTAACGCCTACATCCCCCGTTGAGCATCCAAATAATGGATATTGCTCCGTTGCACTAACAAGCCAAAAATATGGCAACAACAGTTACAAGATTTGTACAAGGCTGAAAACAAACAGACACTTATCTTTTCAGCCTTCGATCGATCTTCCCTTACAGCACAAAATAAGACCAGATCACACAAGATCCGTCAAAACCACTCATTCACAGTCCGAATCACAGAAGACTCAGCACAACAATCACTCAAAGACTCAAGACTTCCTCCTAAACAGAAGATCTACTTTGAGAGAAAACAGTTTACAAGAATCAGAAGTAAACCCTAAAGAATGAGTTAATTCTCTCTACACAGACGAAGGCCTAACCCTAGAAAATTGAGAGAGAATGAAAGACCAACTGAATCGATCGAATGAATGAGGCGTCTCTCAGAAGATAAGTAGTAGAAGTCTCTAGAATATCATCCAACGGCCAAGTGTGGTGCCAAGTGTCAACAATCCAGCCAAGGCACCTTAATAATAAAAGTGTCATTCCAAGTAACACGTTTTTAGCCAATTGTTGGAAGCACACTTTCAACCAGCCTTTGGTCAAGGGTTCGAGTCTCAACATCGACAATGATCAAGCCACTCTTGAGCTTTATTATTCAAAGTGCGAGGAAAAACCCTCATCTCGATTGCTTGTTTATTCACCCTCTGGTGCTTTAAGTTTTGAATTGTCTTGAAAACACGAAAGTTGATAGTGCGGATTCTTATGTTGCTTGAAAACAAATTGATGACATGTGGCCTCAATTCGAAATTATCATGCACATATGGAGCATAGATGATGTTGGATTGCTTCTCAACAGTAGGAGGAATCAATAAATCCCCGACAAGCATATCATCCTCGTCAATTTCGCTATTTCATGTTTTTTCTAGTCTCCTGCTTTTCTTCATTCCCGGACAGCGAATTAAAACAAAGAAAAACAAGTAGATGAGCTAAGAAAGAAAATAAATAAGAAAATTAAAATGAATTAAAATTAAAATTAACTCAAGCAAAAAGTTAATAAAAAAGTTATGATAAACGTGCTAAAAATTCGTTATCGATTATATTTCATAAACAATCGAATTATAAATAAGTAATATAAATTTGAGATTGACAAATGAATCAGAATCAATGAAAACATATTTTTTAATTTTTTTCCTAAATGTTTTTTGTTGAAAATGAATAAAATAAAAGGTTTTGTAATGATTAAAGTCAATATTATATGAACTAACCACGTAGTGCATTATTGAGATATATCATTACTTTAATCTCAACTATGAAAAAAAGACCATTTTGGATTGCAAGCATTTGAAATCTAAAGGCCGTTTGGTTTGTAATTCTGTTTTGAGTTCATTTTCGATTTTCTGTATTGAGGGTCTGTTTTAAAATGGTAAAAAACGCATTTGATTTGTCATTGTGAAAAATTATTTCTAAAAACAGAAAATTAGAAAGAAAAAAAAAAGTTTTGTTTGCAATTTTGAAAAAATATTTTATGACATTTTATTCAATAAAATTGATTAATCAATAAAAATAAAAATAGAACTATTTTATGTCAATATATTATTAAATAATATATACATTTTAAAGTTGGTGAATCTTACAATATTTTTTTCATTGTAAAAGTTAAAAAAACGCAAATAATAAATTGAGTTCAAAATATAAGAAATAAAAATAAAAGTAAAAATTCGAGAGGAAATAATTTTCAATATGTATATGCTTTGCAATGACCATTAATAAGGCTCAAGCACAAACAGTGCCTACTGTTGAAATATACCTCCTATATATACATACATGTCACACTTTCTCGCAGAATTTTAGCAAAAGTATTGATAAAAGAAGAAAAGCTATGAGAGGTTGACAAAAAATATTGTGTATAAAAAAGAGATATTGTAATCAAAATATTACATTTCAGTTTATTCAATATTTTCACATTGTATACATAATTTCATTAAAAAAGTATATTTTTTAACAATTTAATTTTTTTTTTTTTTTTACAATATCAATTACTTCAACTACTTTAAAATTGTATCAATACAAAAATATTACGCATGTCATTCATCATATACATAAGACGTGCAACGCACGTGCTTACTCTTAGTTAACTTTCAATTATTAGTTTTTAACATGGAACACAGAATTAGCTGTTTGGGCTTGATCAAGGTACATGTATTTCTTGCCCAAAAATATAAATGCACGAATTATTATTTAAATAACAAAATTAATAATTTATTTATTTAATAAATAGAATCGAAATATACACTCGAACATATATCTCAACATTCTAAGCTAAAGCAGTTGATGTTAGCATCGCAGAGAGACAAATGAGCGCAAACGAAAGTTGTGTCATCGAGACATATGACCGGAAGCCCCCAAAGTATGCAGAAGTCGGAGAGGAAATTTGAGAGAATCCAGAAATATAAAACAAGAAGCTCTCTCAGGAGGTTAGATAAGGTTAAGAAAAGTATTTCGTCAATTGCTTCGCGTTCCAAGCTATCCAGAGAAGAGCTACGTCCTTGTTTGAGTCCCATTTTTCATCAAAATGTATTAAACAGTGATATAACCTCATTTCAACCACAAATTCTTAAATAAAATAATATTACACGTAAATTTAAATTTTTTCCTTATTTTTTAACTATACGTTTTCCATCGAACATTATTACAAAATGCATTTAAAAAGAAAAAAAATGGGACTCAAACATTAGTTTGTCATATATGAAGTTCCAGATGATGTCAAAAATTAATGACTCGTACAATTAAAATAAAGAAAAAATTAACGAGTATATGAAATCTCCTGTAAATGGGAATAATGGTAAGGATATCCCATCTTAGAGGATGTTATCTTAGTGGTCTACTCCCGTGCGTGCACGTGCTACCCATAAGACCTTAAGTCTTGACCAAGCAAATTATTAATTATAGGAAAATGCCACAATTAGATTCTAATTTTTTTATCAAATGTTTTGCAGCTTAGTTTAAGCAATTTTTTTCTAGGTAAAATGTAGGAATAGATGGGAGATAGATGTCTTAAAAGAGAAATTTTGTTAATTTTTATTTCTTTTTATTATTTTGATTAAAATAAGAGCCATTTGTTATTATTAATAGTTTAGTGACTATTATGAAAAATTATTATGATTGAGTTATGGTTGTCGGGTTTTTCGTACAATCCAAGACTAGGGTTCATTGTTGGATGGGTCTCAGCATTCTTTTAAGAATAAACAAGTGTTGATTCTTAATTCTTGACATTCGTCGTGAATCAACGGTCTTTGATTATTTTCTTCTATCATCCTCAATATACGCAAATTGGGAATAAAAACAAAAATTCCTTCTCATAATCTGTAAATATTAATATGTGACTGCCTAATCTTGATATATATTGCATGGTAGACACATAAATTTCACTATAATTACACGCCAACAGTTCCACATTTTCTTACCTACATTTAGATCTCTCTCTCTCTCTCTCCCTCTCTCTGAATATTGTAAGCAAGAAAATACTCCCTTCTATGCACAATGGAGAAAGGTAAGAGAGTGGCTCTTAGTTATACGCTCTAGGTCCAATAATTGGAAGGGTGTAAGCACTATACTTAAAAGCTCGTTTTTTCTTCAACAATTTCTTCATGATGCAATCTCGAAAAAATATGCTTTCTCATACAACAAAGAAAGTACGTTACAATGTTTTGATCACATCTCCAATGTTTAAATTTGAACATTCCAGCTAAGTAAATGAGGTGTATCGCATCATAAACTCGCCAAATAATGTGTTTAGCATCCATACGGACATCACCATATTACTATCATTTCGATCAATCCATATAAATCATATACAAAACAGGCAAATCAAGATTTTTATGCCCTACTAACTAATTTTTGGATGGAAACCGTCATTAGAGGCAAGATATGCTAATTAATGAAATGTTGAATATAAGAATGCGATGGAAAAAAGTTGACAACAAATATGCGGTAATAAACAAAAGTTGAGGGCCTTAATTGCCATTAAAATATAGTTTGCCAAACAAAAACTGCGGTGTAAATATAACACCCTTCAAAAATCCTGAAAAAAAAAAAATAGAAACCTCAACACCTATAGAGGTCTCAATTTGTCGTGTTCAACCCTGTATGTTCTGGTGTCCAAAACATGTCACAAGTCTCTTAAGGGCATGTTTGATACTTCAACTGGCAAAACAATTTCGAGAATTTTTTTATCATCCAACATTTTTTCCAGTACATAGTGAAATTAAACTTTTGGTGGAGTCCATGGTGTATGGAGAGCTTTTTCTGCAAAAAAATGGCTGCTATCATTGATTCGATTAATCAGAGGAAATGCAAAATGCTACTACTTGTAAAAGGTACCAAATGCTTGCAGCTAAAAAACTATATTTGATGAAGTTTAAACTTCTACAATCGACCCGTTCATTTAACAAAATAAACCATTTCTTTTGACTGGTGTAGGCGAATGATCGAGGGTGCCAAACATTTAGGAAAGTCCTGCTCCAACAAAGTTCAGAATCAAGGTCCGATCTTCTCTACCCAAGGGTCCAAAGTCCAGTTCCTTTGGGAAGTTCAGTATCGAGCGTTTGATTTCTATTCCCGACTCTTATATCACACCTGTCCTCATCCAAAGAAATGATGTGTCCACCTTGAACTAAAGGACATACATCAGCACTAACACGCTACTGGAAAGCAGCATCCCCATGGTTTCGACTGGATATCTAAAGCTGAACTCAGTCAAATATCGAAACCCGAATGGATACAAGTAAAACTACAGTCTAGAGGAATATAAATATTGTATAGCAATACTTAAATTACGTGTTTGAATCAAGAAAGGGAAATACATGGATATCTTAATCAGAATTAATATCCACTTGAATTTACAATCAAGGAGGAGCCATCAGTTAATAACCTGTAGGACCTAACCATTACATCAATAACCTACTATTTTAAGATAAGTTTGGCAGAGGCTTCTCATTCCAAGCCAAATTTCACCACATCTAGACCAATATATCTCCATGCCACCTCCAAATCCAATAACGGAAAAACCCAATGGGAACATAACAAAAAAGAATAAAAAACAAGCACAAAGTTTAAGCATATGTTTTTAACAAAGTTATTTATAGAACAAAGCAGACTTCTAAACTTGGGGAAGGAAAGCAGACACAATATGCACTAACATTTTGCAACCCTATATAATGTTTTCAAGAGGATCTGAATTTTCAAATTTTATTCCACAATCATCGGACTTAGCACTATGAGTGTAATATATGACTAAATCTGCTCGGGTATATTACAACATACACAAATGCTCTAGGTGTAGGATATACACACAAAAATGCACACATTGAATGGAAGTTGTAACTTCGTTTTTCCTTTCAAGAGAAGGATGGCATAACTCACTTACAAAAAGAATGAATTCCTACCAAGTTTGAATATGATTAAAAGATGAGAAACAAAACGGGACAACGAAAAGGTCAAGAGTAAAGACTGATTTAAATAAACTCAATATGATGAAATAGAAGATCCAAAACCATGACTTGATGCCCGAGCCAGCTCGTGAAAAAAAAAATGTTGTCCGGGTTGGCCAATGGCTCGCCTTAAAACAAGCCGAGCCTGCGAGCAATTCGGCCCATTTGCCACCCCTAATTTCATCTTACACATCCATTAGGGAATTCTTTTGTCCAAAAAGGGAAAAATATATCATCATGCAACGACACTATTAAACATTTCAAAAATGCACATTAAAAGCATGTTTGAGCCTCGTTTTTTTCTCAAAAATGCATTTTGGAATAGTGATTTGATGGAGAATGTGAGGTTAAAAAATAGGGAAAAGTTTTAGGTTTACGTGTAATGTTATTTTATTGAAAAATGTGTGATTGAAAATAAGAGGGAGAAAAATGTATTTAGAAGAAAATGGGGACCAAACAAGGGCTACATGGAATTAATAATATCCTAAGAATGCTTATGAACACAGGAAATAATTAAAAATTATTTGTAATGTATCAAGGAATGTAAGCAATAAATTAAATCAATTGCAAATATTTTTATCTCGATAGTCAAATTTGGAAGGAATAAAAATAAGGCTAGGTATGTGTCCCAGACTTCTCAAACATCGTTTTCCAGAGTTGGCAAGCGAGGAAAAAATCAATTATAAAAAACAAATACCACTATTGAAAATGGAACTCTTAAAATCATCAATTTCATATTTACAACTGCCACTGCTAATATATCAAAGATCCAAAGTTCTAGGCCCAATTCTTTGAGATGAGCATGAAACATCAGAAAAGAGAAAAGAGTACACAAAAGCTAAAATAGCTTATTCTTCCTTCACCTTTACAAGTTATTGCAGATAATACCTTCAAATGACATCAGAAAATTCGGAAGTCAAGCACCTTAAAACTTCCAGAAAGACATTTTCAGGACATAATAATCTTATTCTTTGTAGCATCTATCCCTGCATACAGCATAATCTTTCTCGATAAGAAACAAATCAAACTAAAACAAAAATCAAGTAACCAAACCCGATTTGCATTATTCAAGACTGACCTTTAGATATGTTTCAGATACCTTGTATGAATCAGGAGTTACTGATGTCAACCACAACCCAGGAAACAGAGACTGCGCGTAAGATTAGACAAGTGAATTGAACAATTCAATAGAAAGAATAGGGAAAATTTGAAACTCAGAAAAATATGATCAAATCAAAATTAGATCAAATGAAAGATCAGATCTTCTCTTACATCAAGATGTTTCTGGATGTTTTTCGCTCTCTTCTTAGGCCTCCTCGTAGGCTTTGATCCGGTCAAATTGAAAACATCCTCCTCGATCTCCTCTTTTGACAGTGCAATCGAAATGCTCAGCTTTCTCTTCTCCTTCTTTTGAAGACCATCACCATTTGACTCATTCTCCACCAATCTATTACTTGAATTCCTCAGCGGTGAATGAACTTTCTTATCTTGCATTGACGACCCATTAATCTTTCCAACTACTCCGTTAAGTGACTTGCAGATTGGTTTTCGGGGTCTCAAATTCCATGTCTTGGGTTCTTCTTCATTACTATTCATTTTACCCTCCTCATCGTTATCATCACCATTCACATCAAGATTATTGCCGATCTTTTGTGAGCCTTCTTGCTGATTTTCCTCCGATTCATTCTCGCGAGGAATTTTTAGCAAGATTCTCGATCTCTTTGCACTCGCATCAGCTTCTGTTGCCTTATGTTTCTTCTCTGATTTCTCAATAGCTCGATCCAAATTCGACTTGTAAAGACCGTTTTTACTAGTCTCCGACACCGAGTCCCTCAAATGATTCCTGTTGTACTCAATTAAAATGCTTTTATTCATCCTAGAAGCATCGGATTCATGAGCTAAATTGTGCTTCAGGAATTGTTTCATTGAGTCCCCGCCCATGAGAGACGACTGCTTCACCGAATTGTTAAGGGGAGATTCACCGCATAAAGGAGAGTACTTCATTAAATCATCACGAACCGGCGATGATTCGCCCGATTGCACCAGCATTGCTGAAGCCGAATCTCGCAAAGGAGACTGGCGCGGTGGGTCTCGGAGTGGAGAACCGGAGGATGGATGGGATTCGCACGAAGGAGACTTGACAGAGCGACGGCGGCGGTTGTGTTGGCCGTTGGAATTGTTGTGCTTATCCTTGTTCCATTTCAAACGGGGCAAGGCGAAGTTGTGCAGCGCCTGAGACTTAGCCGGAGCTGTAGAAGCCATTAAAAATCCAAACGAAATTCCGATCACCGGAATAATTCGTACATATAACCAATGTATATTTATAGAGAGAGGGGTGAATATGGCTTTAGGTGAAGAATGGAGTGGCGTAATAGAACGGTTATATAAGTATATACTGACAGCCTTAGGAGGAAGATGGGCATTATATGACTTCCCGACTTTACCCCTCTGAATTTATTAGGTACGAGAAATGATTTTATTTTATTTTATTATTATTTTTTTTTTTTTGGCTTAATCTTCATTAAAAAAATCATATATTATTATTATTATTATTCCTTCGAATTTTACTTTGTTTTAAAATTTACATATATATTGAACTATTCTTGTGTGTTCATGTTCATGCAACGAAGTTGAAATTAGTGATATCTCATGTTTATAACAAGAAATGAAAATTCGTATCTCATTCGAATCCTAAGAGTAAATAAAAAGTCTGATGTTAAGAAAATAATTTACAACTATATTTTTGCAATTAATGGCTATTTCTCAATATTCTTGTAAATATTCACCTCATGAATTTCAGATCTCCTATGAATAAAGATTTATTGATATAACAGCATTACCGACATTATTAAATAACGACAAATGTCCATTATATCATCTATGCATATTTAATTAAAATGACAACAAACGTCCATTATATCATCCAATCATATTAATAATAACGAAACATATCCCAATATAAAAAATTATAAAGTGTACAATAAACCTCTTATGCACCCCACATATTTTTCATGCCCATAGAGATTTCTCAAACAACCTAACAAGGAAATATTCAACAAAAAAGAGACAAAACATCAAATCTTCCAGAAAAAAGAAAAGAAAAACTGTGATTCTGTAGACAAATCAAAGAAGTAAACTTCTATTCACAATTCTCTGAAGAAAGGGGGTTGGGGGGGGACATGAACTCTAAAGAGCAATTGTTTTTCATTACAACTTGAAATGCCATATAGAAGTAACAGACAGAAGCTTTCGATGTCGACTACATAAATCTTTCTTTGCCATCCTTTATGGTCTGTTGCTATAGTTACCGGAAGTTGCTATAATTACCGGAAGTTCGACGCAGTTATATGCTTAACAACGGCAACATATCAAGTAAAAGCACGATTAAAGTCGCATAAAATACATTTTTAGGATTATGGCATCCAACTTGCATAACGCATAGTAAACTCACCAAACTAACACAACAATAATGTAATCAAACCGAATTACAATTTTCCGATATGAGAAATGCAATTTTAACACTACTGTATAATATGTGGCGTTAATTATATGATCTATCTAATTGGCTCTATCATATATTGCCACATAAACTGGTACTCTAGCAAGCTAATTAACATTCTTTTTTCGAGACTCTACTACCTTTCCATAAAATTTAGGCTAATTGTATGAATAAGTGGCATTAATGGCAACTATAACCCAGGAACACTTGACGCTCATTAAATTAAGAGTAGTTATTGCACAAATATTTTTAAAATAATAATAATAATTTCAAGCCAAAACAAACAGATAAATCAGATCTATTCTCACATCATACTGTTTTTGAATGTTCCACAACCAATACAGATGCATGACTTAATGATGCATCTTCTCATCTAATTGACAGCATGGATCAATTACGATCTGAGAAAGCGATAAATCATGAATCAGATTACATGTACGAACACGAACAAGCAAAGAGTCACACGTGGATCACCAGTATATGTCTCCACAAGTAAGGGAGAATGGAGGCACGTGTCGAATTTAATTGCCTCTTTATATCAATCTAACAGGAAATATGTGTTGTTTTCCAGCAATGGCCAAAGACGATTGAAAAGAGGTCGTGCAAGTTACACATGCTGAGGGTTAAAACCAATAAAACAACGACTACTTCCTGAAACTATATGACATAAAAGTCGTTCTCAATCTAGCAAATGTATGAGAAAGAAGTGAATATAGTGGCAAACTACTGCAGAAAGGATTATAAGTTGGCAAAAGAGGTCACACTGATCCTTCAATGAATACATAATATGCTGTCAAGATTAGCGTTTGCATGTACTAACACTCAAGACAGGAATCTTAAAAATGTTGCAGATCTACCAAAAAGGGTTTAGGACATGATTGAGAACACCATCTTGGACTTAAAACTTCAATCATCCAGTCCAAAACATAGAAATTAGGATCGACAAATAATTGAAGTACGTATAAAGAAAAAGATCAATACAATCCCCTGGTACTATCCAAACTAAACATGCTTCCAATCATAGAAACTGAAGTATCATACTGGCTAAGACAAGGATCAGTGAATCAGAAAATGGGGCAATGCAGAAAATGCTATAAATAAACCAAAAAACAAAATCTATGTAATACGAATTGCTTCTGTTGACAAAATTATTGAACAAATGTAGCAAAATTAAACTTTATATGACAAGAAAAAGAAAAAAAATGATGATCCAAGGAAAACAACATGATTTTTCATAGAATTTTCACAAGATTTCTGAATTTCTTCCACAACGTTTGCTGGATGATACCCCCAAATGACTCAAGACTTCCATTCTGGATCTTTACTTTACTGGCAACTGTCCTTCCTACAGACGAAAGAAAAAACAAGCCATGTCACATTAACTGAGAAGAAACGTATGTTCAAAATATGTGTCTAAAGTTTCATTTTGTGCTTCTATAGAAACGTATACAAAGAAACTGTTAAATTTGCAGTTACCCTTAAGAAGACTGGCAACTGTCTCTTACCATCCTCTAATCATTAGCAGAAAACACAATAGAGCTGGACCTGAATTTTACATACTGTTGGTGAATTTTTGCATTTCTAAGGAAAAAGAGGGAGGAGTAGACCAACATGGTCTATTATCGTTGCTAAGGATCTAGTTCTACAGGATGTTCCACTAGATTTAGCAATGAACAGTACAGACGGGCACAAAAGGAATATATCCCGCTCCAAATTATTTTAATAAGGCATATTTTTATTTTTATTTTTTGGGTATGAAGATTGTGAGGGGGGTGTAAAACTATGTGTACACCACAAGGTGCACACATAGCATTATTCATTTAAGGATGGAGGATACAAATTTCCCCTTTCCGGCATTGCAAAAAGCTCCAGTTTTCAAGGAAGTAAGAATGGTTTAATTTGCTATCACTTTCTCATTTAGGTTCTTTCTCTAATATCTAAAAGCCATCTTCACCCCAGAGCGTATTAATTTGTTAACGAAAAAGAAAAGAAAGGGCGCAAAGAAGATAAAAATTGAGGAAAAAATAAGATATCAATTTCTTCATACATTCAAGGTTACGTATATATATAATTGAATTAATCTAATAAAATCTAAATAGATATATTTTAAATCAAACTCTGTAATTCTAACACTTCTCTTTATCTCAATCTTGATCTCAATCACATCTATTTTGTAGCCTGTCACTATACATTACCAGCTACTAAGAGTTTCAAAATCATGTAATTTGTAAAAACTAATTGTGGACAGTATACAAGAAAATAAATTAATAACTTCCAATAAAGTGATTCCAAGAAGCACCTCATCCACTCAACGGAAAACCAGATTAATGTACAGGCAAGTGGTACTAACAATATTGAACTAGGGAGTTTATTGAAGGGTTTGATACATACCCCTATATCCCATCATCATATCGTTCCTCCAGTTTGACACTTACCCCTATATCCCATAGTTGTATCATTCATGGAGGTAAGGTATAGTGCGGGGTCCTTTACTTGTAAAGTTTTGTTTCATATATTACAAGGGTAGGGAAATCCTAACCCCCCATGAAGGTTTGGATTTCATGGCCTAAAAACCACTGTCCAAACTGGACTGGCTTTTCCAAATTAAAAATAAAAAATAAATAAATAAATAAATAATAATAATAATAATAATAAATGAACTGGCACTAACAATCCATATGACATATTCTCACCTACTTTTGCAACACTATCCTAGCACTATACTTGCACAGATATTTAACCAACAAGCAGCCATGTAGTAAATCTACAAAAGAGCAGCTATATAGAGTTATAAAGGCAATTTGTTTTTCAGATAACTTCAGAATAAAGCTATATCATTAAAAAACTTAAAATTAAATTAACTTCATTAAGTTCATTACAGGACTTCTCTGAGATAAAGGATCATAAAAAAGATCCACTTTCTTTTTGTGGGAAGTTGTACCTTCTAATGGCACAAAAAATCAGCAGCAGAAGCCCTCTAACTTGTTTAGAAAATATGAAAACCAAATGAAACAGTCTTACTTGCCCTGCAAGAAGCACAATCATTTAAAATTTTGCAAGAATTAGCATAAAATTTGATTGTCGTTATTATTTTTCGTGATTGTTTGATAACAATTTTTTAAAAAATAAAAGAAACTAGTGACGTACCTTTCGCACATTTTCACACACTTTATATCGGTCTATGGTTATTGTTTCCAAATTACCACCTGGGATAATTAGCTGCAAGAACATCATAATCAATCATGATTAGTTAAAAAAATCATTAATGGAAAAATGAAATTCAAAATCACTAATAAGATATTAATTGTTCATACATCAATCTGTCTCTGAACATTCTTGTTCCTCTTCTTTGGCTTCTTGGAGGGCATTTTCCCAGTAATAGCAAGCAGATCCGCCACAATTTCTTCAGGTTTAAGTTCAAGAGAGAAGCTGGGCAACTTATGAAAATTGGACATCTCTCCATCTTCTTTCTCCTTTTTTCCTAGACCACTCTTCCCCGCAGATTTTGGCTGCTTATCTTTAGACCCAGCAGCTGTAGATGATGATCCAGCAGTCCATTTTGCACTTGCAGTCTTCGAAGATTGATTAGAGTTTCTGTCCCTGAAGTTCCATTTCTTGCCACCCTTATAATCTGCTCCTCCAATTTCTATTGACTTGTCATCTTTCATTGATAAATTGGCCTGATCTTTTTCTGGCAGTGACATTATTTTTCCCTCATCTTCTTTCGCTAATTGCTTTACCTTCTCCTTGTCTTCTATGATTAATGGCAGTTCTCTGTTTCCATCCACCATCCCTGCCTCAGAACTAGCCCTGCTCCTAAAAGAGAGCTTCAGCTCCTTCGCTTCTTTAGGGATGCTTTGACCACCTGCACTACAAACACTGGAAACAATCACAGTTTCCTCCATCTTCTGAGCCAAATTCTGTGCTAATTTCTCAGAATCTGAAAGCAATTCCCCCACTTTTACACACACGTTATCCACTATTTTCTCCTCATAATTGGATAAGCCATTCTTCAATGAGTCAATGCAGGAGGCCTCCATTTCAGATACAAAGCCCCGCACGAATGGTGAAGATGACCGTGAGGAGGGGGAGACAGCATGCGGAGATGACTGGACCCTCAACACGGAATTAATAGGTTGGGATGGCTGTGGTGCTGCAGCAATGGCTGGTGGTGATGGTTGCTGCTGTGGAGACCGCATAGTTGCTTTGCGAATACGTGTGCTGTTCCGAGGGTGGCTGGCGGTTTGCCACTTGAGTTTTGGAAGCTCAAAGTTGTGAAGTTTCTTTGATCCAGATGATCCTTGTGACGACATAGTTGCTATTTCTTTTTGTTGATTAAACTAATAGAGAAACCCAAAAAAATGACCTTAAGATAGTACTGAATTAAAATCAAGAGAGTAAAAGCAAGTATTTGAGCAAGTAATTATGTGTTTGTGTGGTCTGTGCAACTGTCGTGGTCAGTACATGCATTTCTGTATGTGGATCATGTGCAATGTCTGTGCAAGTAAATATAGCGACATATACACATACACTGGGCACTTCATCCGGGTTGGGATGATTATACGCATGTCAATTTGACATGTTGCACGAGTATCAATGTATGTGAGTCACTGGTGTCAATAAATTTAAATGCACACACATACACACACCTTGGGAGAGACAAACCCAACTAGAAATCTTTCTACTAGAATTTCCTATTAAGTTTTGCAACTTAGTGGAATCATAATAAAATTTGACATCCATCTTAAAAATCAAATAGCTCTACTAAACTTTCCTATAATTTTTTGCAACTTAGTGGAATCACTACAAAAATTGACATCTATCTTAAAAATCAAATAGCTATAAGAAATTTATTTAGACTTTTCGGATAATATCAATTACTTCATAACATATAATATGAAAATAAAAATATTAAGGAGAAATATAATACCTATATTACAACAGTAATACTACCTGCATCCATATTTGAGGACTAAATTTTGATGGCCAAATTCTCTCTCTCTCTCTCTCTCACAGTAGGAAACTACAGAGTGCCAAAACACAGGCCACAACTTGTGGACAAGCTATGTATAAATGCTTAATTTATGTATTCAACCCACTGTGACATCGGCAAAGTAATCTTGCCAATTATCTTACCTCGAATTTATTTAGTATTGCGCAGTTCAACCTTTCAAATTTTCATACCCTAAGTTTTACGAAAAAGAAAGATAAAGCTCCATAGAGCAATATTAAAGAGTATTTAAAAAAGAATTTCGATGTAGAATGTATTTTTACAGATGTTTACACCAATGAATTCCTACTAGAAACTAATAATTTCAACACGTATCATTACTTCCAGAGATATTAAAATTTAATCTAAATAAACGAACGTGTACTACACAAATTGTAACTTTTAGAATTAGCAAATGAAAGACCTCACGGATCCCAAACAGAAGAAATGAAAGAAGTATGGAAACAATTAGCAACATTAAACGTGATGGTAGTAGTTTCAAATTAAATAGACCAATTAATTTTCATATGAAAGCACCTTAAAAAATATCAGCCATAATCTTTTTAATCAAACCAATTTACCATTGTTGAGCGATTTTCTTCAAATGAAGGTCCCCAAAGAAACTTAGATCATATACGAGTCAATAGGGAAAAAAATAAGGATAGAAGGACGATACTCAATGGCAAATAAAATCATCACAATGTCATTTATTTTCAAAAAATTGAAGTTGAATCTCTAGAGTAGAATAAGAATGAATTGAAGTAGGAAAAGCATTTGATGCATGAGTAAATTATTGAGAAAATAAATAAATTATACAGTCATATCTACAAATCCGGGAATATCACAACTACTAAGGAAATGAGTTTCAAATGTACTCACATGGGTAGAAGATAATTGGATTTTCTTCCACTCAACCCTTAAGAAAACCACAATAGAAACCTGTATGAAATAAGAGAGATGTAATTTGCTAAAAAAAATTGCTCATACATATAAGTATTCAACAGGGTCGAGTTATGGAGAAACGGAATCCAAGAAGTAACTCGAATCACCGACATGTGATTTTTCACAAAAATAGGGCATGGACACGGCGGGGACACGTCAATTTAAATTCTTAAGAATTTTACATTTATTTGCTAGATATTCATTTCTATATTTTTAATATAGGAACCGACACATGGCATTGAAACACTTGCTCTTATTCCCAATAAATTTAGGTGGTTATATTTCTCCTTTTTCACCATAAATGTAACATATGAAAACAAGAAAAAGCGGTTCCAGTTTTCAGATTCTCAAGCTTCCTGATCAGGAAATTCTCTGATATTGTTGATGCATGTATGTAGAGAAATTTTTTGAGTAACATGTTCTTGAAACCCGTTGGAAGCAAAAAGAGAAAACATTAGCAAAGCAAAAAAGGATAAAGGACAACAAAATCAAGACTTACTCTTGTTTTTAAGATTACTGAAAGATGTAAAGTTAATGCAGGCATATGTGAAAAAGACTTGAGAGTTTAGAACACAGAAAACTGAGCAGGCTTGGAATTGTAAAGTGAAACACAGAAAGACATGAGAGAAAGAATATGTGAGTAAAGCTGGTGGTGTAACAATGAGGAAAGAAAGAACACAGGCAATTTTTATAGGTGCAGCGAAGGAAGGGCCAGTTGGCGGGACTACAAAAATTAAATTGGGGTGAGGTTTTTATGGAAGAAAATTAGGGATGTGATGTATTCTACAAGATTTTTTTTCCCCCCTAAAAAACTCTAGGCTCTAAGATTAGGTTTATTAAAAATAACCTTAATATTCAACTATGAAGCCCGGATTCTTCAAAATTCCCTCCGCATACCTAATGGGATAAGCAGATATTTGTTATTTTTGCAATCACCCAAAAGGAACTAACCTGGATATTGCAATGACATGTTTGACAAATAGCAGAATATTATTTCAGAGTTTTTGTTATATATGGGCATTACATTAAACTAATTAACTTGAACGGTGCATTTTATTTGCATAGAAATATTACTGGAAAAAAGTATGTAACAATAGAGAGAGAGAGAGAGAGAGAGAGAGAGAGAGAGAGAGAGAGAGAGAGAGAGAGAGAGAGAGAGAGAGAGAGAGAGAGAGAGCGAGATTACAATGGCAGCATTCAAAATTTAAACTGTCTTAAAAGTTTCGGAATTAGCAATAGAGTCACATCCGTACACAACCTCCTCCCCAGAATTATACAGAAACCAAGTACTGTAGTGCTACACATCTACAGCACATCTTTTTGAACCATCGTGCTAATCTATCGCCAATTACTGCTAACCAAACTTGGATCGACACAATCTGAAAATCCAACTGGCACTAAATGCCATTCTATAAAGGGACAGCTAGTTTGTCATCAATGCGTATATTCAATTTGAATAATCAAAGATAACAGCCAAATCAAGTTAGTATTAGAGAACGTTAGTTATTTACTTTCCCAAACACGAATACGAGCAAGAAAGAAGAAAAATAAACTCTAGGAATATCTTTAATCGTGAGATCACTCCAGTTGATTTTGAATTTAAACTCACAATTAAACAAGAGTGGAAATTTTTTAATTCAATTTTGTGATGTTCAAATACACCTCTAACTTAGTGTTTTATAAAATAGATAATACCTCCTCCCTCTAAGAACTTTAAATTTTACTGAGGTGGTTCAATAGGACAATATAATTAAATAGAGCTTCCCCTCTTTAATAGTTTAAGACTTTCCCAAACACGAATATGAGCAAGCCAGGAAAAAAAAAACTCTAGGAATATCTTTAATTGCGAGATCACTCCGGTTGATTTTGAATTTAAACTCACAATTAAACAGGAAGGGAAATTTTTAATTCAATTTTGTAATGTTCAAATATACCTCTAACTTAGTGTTTAATAAAATTGATAATACGTCCTCCCTCTAAGAACTTTAAATTTTACTGAGGTAGATAGATAGACAATATAATTAAATAGAGTTTCCCCTCTTTAATAGTTTAAACTTTTAGATGAAGTGATTTAACATTGTATCAAAGGAAATCAAAGGTCATTTCAAATCTCACTGCCACCCATTTGTGAAAATTCAATATAAAAGGCCTGCGATTAAAAAATTATATGGCGTGCACATGAGGGAGAGAGTTCACGGAGGTGTGCTGAGATATAAGTACAAATAATTAACTTTCTCCTCTCTTTGATCCTATAAAGCTTTTAAATGATGTGATTTAATGCTTGACTATATGAGAGTCAAAACTATAAATCAATCTTATAGAGGAGGGGAGTGCATTTCAGATAGGTTACAATATGCACACAATTATACAGATTCCCAAATATACTATCTGAAGAACTGAGAGAAAGATTTGAAGGAGATTAGGAATATACGCGCGAAAATGTGACTGTTCAATGCAGTCATTTTTGACAATAAAACTATCAAACTCGTAGAACTTAGTTGTTTTGTGTATAAAGGTTCTTGTTTTTACTTCAAATCAAGCCTATGCACACTTGACAATTACACTCAGGCTTCTGCTCCAGACATTTGTTAAGCTAGTAGAGCCTAGTACCTTCAAAAATAAAGCAGATAAGGGAAGCAAATCGAAAAACATGAGTTTGTATGCACGCTCAAATATGCTTCTGTATATGATATGAAAATGGAAGGAGAACAGATTTGCACATTATGACAGAAGCATGTAGCTAACATGGCTATTACCAATCATTTGGACAACATGAGTCAACAATGTTTTTGATTGAAACATTCCATTTTTCTCCTGGTAACCATTTGGGTAGAAAATAAATGTAGGAAGCCTCGAAGGAAGATAAAAAGGAGATGTATAGTTAAGGGTATAAGGATTATGAATCTGTACGCAGGACTATAGGTGAATACAATGTCAGGTGTGTGTGGGGGGGGGGGGGGGGGGGGGGGGGGCGGTGCCTGCAAATGACTCTGGCCTCATACTTTATTCTCCATATTGCCAATCTTAATGAGGTACAGTTGTTACGCTTATCAAATGAAAGTTAAAGTTACAGTATGTTATATAGAGGTAGAACCCTGAATGTCACTAGTTACTCTTTTTCCTGCAATGCAAGACATGTAAATTTTTGCTTACCAACAAGAATCCCCTTTCTCTAACCAATGTTTAAAAAGGATAGATCAGGTACCTAGGTGTTTTGCCGCCATGAAATGAGGCGTAAGACTCTGGGAACTTTAAGGTGTAAGACTCAAAAAAAAAAAAAATCATTCAAAAAATTTTAATTATAAGAAATCATAAACAACCTATATACATTTCAACAAAATTAAAAGTTCAATTTTCAACTACACAAAGTGTCGCAAATAATGAATTTACAAAGAAATAATCATGTGACAAGACCACTAATCTGCAACCAGAATTAAACATCTAAAACAAATCATATGATTTACTAGTAATGTAACAAATTTGTTTGACTTTAGAAGGAAATAAAACTTGTAGAAAAGAAACTAAAATACAGATACAACAAGAAGAAGAACATGGAAGAAAGAGAAGATGAGTGAAGTTGCATGTCGCAAGTCTCCTGGCATCATCATGTGTATGACATCGAAAAGTTGCCAGTTCAGTTGAGGGCATCACACTTCGGTTGCAGGAGTAGACGGCTAGGGCACACACGGGAGGTTCACTTGTTTAGTTCTATCCAATTATTTTCGACTTAGTTATTAGGATTGGGTTGTACCTAAACAAAACCCAAGAAAACCATTGAAACATTTAGGGATATGAAAAACAGAGTCTAATAGTTATTGTTGGTAATACAACCATGAAAGGTCAACAACACTTCGAGATCATGCCTTATTCATTGTGAGGAGTATGTGTCAGTAAGTTAAGGCATAAGCCTTGACAAATGCACTCGAAGCCTGAAAAAAATGCCTCATATGGGGGAACCTCCTCAAGGCATAAATCAAGGTATGTGCTAGGAACTCAAGTCCATTGGATAAAATAATCAAAATTCTTGATCCGTTCTATGATCCTTACTATACCATCTTCTCTGTTGCATGAACTTAAGCCCATCGGACAATCAGATTTCGTGGTAAATCATGCAATACATTATGAGTTATGACAAAGTCAAACTAGATTGCTTTGAAGTTAAAACATCTCATAAAAAGGTTATTCCAAGTATATTATAAGAACATGCACGGAATTGCATGCTATCCCAAACTGTATACTAAGCGAGTCACCTGTAGGATTTTGGATGTCAGTGATCAGATACGCACAGAGCAATATCTGCAATTTAGCTGCCTTGCTGAAGTGAATCATCAAATCAGTTGTTACAAATAAGTGAATTTGAGAGGTTGGTGTCTCCTGGCAAGTTGTACTGCACCTTTGTTTAGTGAACTCTTCAGCCTCTTCTTTGAAATAGATAAATGGAATCAAGAAATGCAAGCGACCAATTTTTCTCTCACTAGTGCTGTCGTGCTAGAGACAGAATATTCTTTTTACTCCACCTATTCCACGAGCAAATTATGGAACCTGTATCTTGGTTTCATGCGTTCCTCTCAGTCGTACCATAGTGAACTTGGGAAAATATAAAGGTAATATGAGAGGATTCATAATCCTGGCATGTGAATTAAGCTTTCTGTTCAGGAAATCTTTCTTGCTTCAGAGTCTAAGCCAACAAACTCATCATTCCACAAGTTTTCAAGAAATCCATCCCATGGTGAAGACTAAGAATAAAATCGAAGTGGGGTTGGCTGCTATTCTGTTCAAGTATACTTGTAAACTTAATCTCTCTCAATCATATGCCATATAAGAGATTTAATTTTCTATTTGCATGGATGCGTGTCCTTCTAGCTTGAAATTTCATCAAGTTGTCTGTTTAATATTTATCCAAGTCGTCGTCCAATCAGCAGATAACAAGTACCCAAAGAGGAGTAATCCTCATTTCTCATCATCCCAATGGTTTAATTCAAGCCTCCTCTCATTTATCCTTAGCATTCACAGAACTTAAAAGGTATTTGAATTTCCTGACCCTCCAGATCAAAACCAAATATTTGCAGCCTCGAAAGAGGTAATCGAGCAACAAATCAATCGCATCCTTCCATGTTGAATATATACAGGAATTTTCTAACCATAATCTCTTTCGGATAATCAACAAAAGACATTTGCCCCTATCCATTAAAAACGCAACATTACCCATCTCACTTCCCAAATCATACAGCACCGAAATTTTCCTACAAGCCTCAAGAATTGCATTCACAGCGCCCTCCACGCTACTCGTCAAATCACAATCCACAAAAGCAATTTTCAATTCACTGAACAGCCCATACATCTCAATTTATGAAACCAGAGAAAAAGCCAAGAATATCCCAATTATATTAACAATAATAAACTGATATTTGGCTAACGTGAAGATGGAGAAGGACACTTCAGAGACGATTCTACGGAATTATTGAAGGAACTAAGGAAGTCGTTGGAAATTTGCTCAGCACAAGTGAACGGCACGGAGCGGGAGCTGTGGAGGTAGTTTGTGAGGGTCTTCTGGAGTTCTTTGACGGCTTTGGGCCTTGGCCTCTCAGATATTAGGGAGAAGGGTTTATGGGTTCTGAAGGGGTTGTGGAAAATGGTGCGTAAGGGCGGTAAATGAAAATATAGAGGTGGCAGTTGAAGTACCACTAGCGGTGGCGGTGGCGGAGAAACGTGGCTGAGATTAAGGATTTTGGTTAGTTAAGAATTAAAATGGGGGATTTTTCAAAATAGCCGGGTCAAATGACCCATTTGGGTTTTTCGTGTAAAAGTCAATTTTGCCCTTAATGAAATGTTTTGTTATTGTAAATTAAGTCCTCATACTTTATATTTTTTAGAAACTAGTTTTATTCTTATTTTTATTCGTCATCACTAGATGTCTCTTCTAAATCTGATTTTTCCTCAAATATTTCTTCATTTACTTCTATTTCTTCAATATTAACTTCTTCACATTCATCTCTAATTTGTTCAAAGTCCGTAATTAATATCCTAACTTTCTTTTTTGGACATTCAGTGCTTATATGTCCTTCTTCATTACAATTCCAACATTTACATCGTTTTTTATCTAATGGTTTTTTATTATAAGGTTTATATTTTCTTCTAAAATATTTTCTCTTTGGTTTAAAATATTTCTTTTTAAACTTATTATATTTTTTATATTTTTTGGGTCTTATTTTTCTTTTTCTTTTATAATCATAACATCCCCAGTTTCCTGGTACTTCGGTATCTCTACAACAAATCATATCTTGTATAAATCCTGATTGTTTATAAATCATTTGATTACTACACATAGTACTTATTTCATCTTTTATAGTTCTTATAATAAATCCTAATGTATAACCTTCTTCATTTCTTCCTAATTGTTTTTCTTTAATCTTATTTTGAAAATAATTATTCCATGGTGGTGGTAATTTCCTAATAAAAACTTCTTTATAATAATTATTATCAGCTCCACTCCCAAACATCATATAATAATATTTACTATATTCACAACAATATTCGTTAAGGTAACACATATTACAGATTTGTAAATGTTCCATTCTGTTTTTAGCATCTTCTATTTCTTCTAATCTAGCTTTAGTACTTTCATTTACCCAGTCTTCTCCAGCAAATTCTCTATAGATTCTTGTAGCGACTCTATTTATTCCTTCTATTATACTAATTCCAAATCCTCGCTTCAATACTATCTGTCCAAATTCCTTTTGTTGTTTCTTCTAATCCTCTATACCAATTAAATACATTTCCTTTAAATGTTGCTAATAAATATTCACTTCTATTTTTATTATCGGTATTACTTCGATTATAATTAAAGTGTGCTATCATATTAGTACTCCATTCATTTATAGCTCTTCTAACATCTAATTCACAATCTAAATTTAAATATGATCCTGCAATTTTCATTGGGTTTGATTCTCTTAAAACTGGTTTAAATTGGTCTCTATACATTCTTTCTTTGCTAGTTTTAAAATCTACTTTTGTATTAACATATCTTCTAGGGTCTATTTCTCGCTTCATATCTAGTCGTACTAGTTTCTCCATATTCTTCTTGTTTAACTGCTCGTGGTCCTCCTGTTTTTCCAACCATATGATTTTTAGTTATTTCTTCACAAATTTTTAAGTCTTCTAAGTCAAATATTAAATTTTCCATTTCTTCGTTCATTGTTCTTCTATGAATAATTTTCCTTCTTTTTTTTCTATAAGATTTTCTTCTTGCTTTCTAAGATCAATCAATAATCTTTCTATATCTTCTTTTAATCCTCCATTAAATTTTATTAATTCTTCATATTTTTCAATTTTCTTTCTAACTTCTTTAAGTTCTTTGGCATAATCTGGTTTAAATGGTTTTTCTTTATTTAGATTTTCTATTATTCTATTTAAAAGATTTTCTATTCTTAAAAAATTATTTTGTAGCTTTTCTTTTTCTTCTTCGTAGTCTATTTCAATTCTAGTTATTTTTTCATCAATTGCTTTTATATTTTTCTCAATTAAATTGATTTTATCATTCATACTCATATTTTAGGTTTTTTATAAGATGGTTTTTCAATTTCAAATCCTAATTTATTTAATAGAATATCAAGTTTATAATTAATAATGTCTACTTTTTCTTCTAAAGTTGCTATTTTATTAATACTATATTTCTCGTGCAATTTTTGATATTCGATTTTGAATTTCTTCAAGTTTAGCTTCATCAAGTATTTCTAAATTATTTATTTGTTCTTTTATTTTATTAAATTGTTTAGACATATTTTTGCTTAAAACTTCTAACCTTTCTTTAGCTATTTCATCTTTTGGATCTATATTATTTATTTCGTCTATAGCCTCTATATCTTTAGATTTTAATTGTCCTAATTGTTGCCATAAAAATGCATTAGTCCAATTTGTAGTCATATTTAACCATTCATCCGTATTTCCCCATGAGCTTAAAGGTTGAAATAGAGTTGTATTCCATTTTTTAGTCTCGATAACTTCCTATTGGTAATCTAATATTTTCTATTTCTTGTTTATCAAATCTTATCTTTGTTGGTAAACTCATATTAGTCCAGTATATTTAAGGAATTAATTATTATATTATTTATCATTTGTCTTATTTCTCTTCTAAATTGTTCTTCTCTTCTTAATTCTCTTGTAATTTCATTCCTTAATAATTCTCTTTTAATTTTATTCCAATTAGAAATTTCCCTTTCTATTTCTCTACGATTGTTGTCAGTTATTATCTCTGCTCTTCTAAAATTTTTATTTTATTATCACAAAATTTTCTAGTTATTCCGTGCATATTTTTATTCTATATCGTCAAAACTAAGATCAAAATCATATAATTCGAAACTTCATTATAACTTACATGTTCCGTAGTTTCAAAAGTTCTTTCACTATTTTCACTATCTAACCGTAAAATATAATCATTTTTATTATTTCTTTAGGCAATTTTTCTTTTAATCCAAATGATACAATTGTAAGACATTTTTCATAATATCTACTATCTCTTTTTATGAAATTTATTCCTCTAGTATAACTATCATAAGTTTCTGGAATTTCTATTATGTGACTATAATCAATACTATTAGTATATCTAAAAGGTACAGATCTGTAATAAAACTCGTAACTTTCCATGATAAAAGTTCTTCAAAGTAAACAATCTCATAAAAATTCTTATATAATAATTTTCATGCAAATTTTCGTACAATAAATTTTCTTGTAGCTTAAAATAAGGGCCTTACCACGCTTCGCCAAATAGCAAGAATGTTATATGTTCCCGGTCACCTTCGTCACAAGAGTTGGCCAAAGTCCGACAAAGATCACAAAGAAATGGACACAAAGGCACTCAAAACTCTCAAACAGGACTCACTTTGTGTAGAACAACACTCAAAGCGTAATAAAAGATTTATTTCAAACTCAAAGATTTTATTGATCTGAAGATAGCTTGAAAGCTATTATACAAAGATTTTTACAGAGATTGATACTCCGAAGAGTGGTTTCTACTCTCTAAAGAGAATGATTACAAAGATCATTGTTGAGGGTTTTTAGATGGTAGTTCAGGATGAGATTTCAGATGGCTAATTTTCGATGATCCTTCCTAATGAGAAAAGTCTCAATTTATAGAAAGGCTCGCACTTCACCGAGAAGCTGCCAATCGCATTTTTACAACACAAAAGTAAAAAGTACAATAATTTCAAATGTGGTTGAAAATATTAAAAGTGGTTGTTGGTTGTCTTTATTCCAAAGGTCGGCAATTTCTTTTGATTCCACTTGAAAATGTCTTCTTATCTTCAAAGTTCACATGGTCTTGTCACCACGTTTTTCTTGATCGTTCTTTACTTGTGGACGTGTCCCATAAGTCGGCAGGCTTCTTTAATGCATTCTTCACTTCCGAAAAATTGATCGTTCATAATTCCACAGATTTTTTCTTCAAGAATTTTTGATTCTTTATCTCCTCTACAGATAAGGATCCAATTATTACTCATACCATAGACCATGTATCTTTCTCCATAAAAGAACTGCATTGTTGAGCAGATCGATTTTATTCCGAGAGCTCGTCTGTAAATCATCCATTTTCTATTAATAGTGGGCAATTCTTTAAAAATCTGAATCTCCTTGAGTGGATTTCCATTATTTTTTCGAATTGTGATGAGATGATGTTCTCCATACCACTCTGGTTCTTTATATTCAGGACTAATTGTGTAAAATCTTAGTTCAATCGGTTGTTTATCACTGAATTTTTTAACACAATTAACAAATTCTTTGTCAAATTGTTCGATTTCTTTTAGATCTATCCCTGGGAAGAGTCGATCTAAAAATCCAAATGCTGCCAATTTTCGAACAATATTAGGATCTCGCTCCTTGAACTGCACTGATCCTTGGATAAATCGCCGTAGGAAGGGCTGACAAATATAGAGAACTTCCTTCTCTGAAATTATATACCCATTCTGAGAATTCATAATACTCCTTTTCCATTGGATGTAGATTGGCTCTGATGTGATGAGTAGCAATTATTCCCTTTGGTGATTTAAGGTCACCAACTGGTGATTTTTTATCTTCTTGGAATTCACTGATAACAGTAGGCTGTTCCAATGGGCCTTTTGATAAGGATGTTTGAGTACTAGACTCAGCGGCTCCTTTTCCACTTGTAAATTTTTCCAACAATTTGTCCATACTGACAGGTAGTTGTTGTGGACCCTTTTTCATGACTTTTTCCTCTTGCGAGGTAAGAGAGTCATTTCTCTTAAATTTTGATTCTCCACTCGACGTGGATGTATTAATCTCCCGAAATGGGATGTGACTAGCCTTTCGGCTGTATTCACCTTTTAAAAGAGGATACTCCTGGCTACAATTTGCAAAAAAGTCTAAACATTCTGACAATTTTTCAACTATTTTTTCTTTGTTATCATTCAATTTTTCAATCTTTTTCCCACTTTCAACAACTTTGCTTGATAAATCACACAAAGTTTGTCGAATATCAAGATGATCTTCTTGAACAGCAAGATAATCTGCATTAAAATCTGTTATAAGATCTTGTAATTCCTTTGTAAATGCTTCAATATTTTCCATATTCATGATTCCTGCTCAAGAAATCAGCAAATAAATTATCTTTTCCTTTAATATATTCAAATTTAAAATTATAAAAAGATAGTAACACTTGCCATCTATGTAATCTTCTATGTTGAGGTGAATTTGGTAATTTATTATTTACTAGTCCGTTAAGTTGTGTATTATCGCTTTGAACAATAAATTCCTTGGGTAATAAAAACATTTTAAATTTGTTTATTCCTTTAACAACCGCTAATAATTCTTTCTCATTGGTTGAATAATTTACTTCAAAGATTATTAAATGTTCCACTAGTATACCCGCAAATTTCATTTAAATCAGCTTTTTAATAAAGCACTCCAATATAAATCAAGCATCGGTTTGAACTATTAATTTATCTTTTTCATCGAAGTCTAAGTTTAGGTAAATTTCTACGCTTTTCTTTTAAATTTTTAACACAAAGAGTATGTTCTTCATTCCAACCTAATTTATTTGATTTTCTTAATAGTTTCTCAAGTTTATTTCTTTTTTCTCGCAAGTTTTTCTATAAATCCTTCAAATAATTAAGACAACCCAAAAACTTTTGAATTTGTTGCTTATTTTCTAATTTATCAGAAATAAAATTATTTTTTACGAAATATGAGGTTGCAATTTTATTCCATCACTATTTATTATCATTCCTAAGAATTCAATTTCATGTTTTGCTACTTACGCCTTTTTTCGACTAAGTATTATACCTTCTTTTGAGCAAAGTGTAGCAAAAATTCTAAGATGTTTAAGATGATCTTCATATGTTTCGAGCAAACAAGTATATCATCAACATAAACAATAAGAAAATTATAGGTTTTAAAAACTTCATCCATTCTTTTTTGATAAAGTTGTGGTGCATTTTTTAATCCAAATTGCATAACTATCCATTCATAATGTACTTGAGGGGTACTAAATGTTTGTTAATGGTATACTATTATCTTCTAGTTTAATTTGCCAAAATCCAGATTTACAATCAAATTTTGAATAATATTTTTTATTCTTAGCTATATTTATTAATACTTCTTTATTTGGTAAATAATATCCATCAAACTTAGTGTTTTTATTAAGTTATTTATAATTTACTACCATCCTAGGTTTTCCTCTTTTTATCTCCGAATGATTTCTAACCATAAAAGTTGGGCTACTATGAGGGCTATTACTTCTCCTTATAAGTTTTTGATTAAGAAGTTCTTGAATTTATATTTGAAATTCTTCCTTATCTTCTTGATTATAGAGCATAGATTTGACTCTAATAATGATTGTTAGTTCTAATAGTTCTATTTTAGCCGCTGTTTTTGATTTTTCCCATTTTTCAAGTGGGTTTTCATTATAATTTTTAGCTAAAAGATCTTTTATTTGATCCAGAGTAATTGTTTTGATTGAATAATTGAGTAATTTTGGTATAAATTCTATTTTTTCACCACGAATGGGTCGAACTCGAATGGTTTGAATTCTCTAGCAATTTTTAGTAAATGTCCACATGGGGTTTTTAATTGAATAGTATAAATATTTTGACTATATTGACTATTTGTTGTAAAAAGTCATTTCCAAGAATAATATCACAATCATTAATATTATATTGGTAAACATTTCTTATAGTTACTATTTTAGATCCTATTATAATTTCTATATTTTCATTTTTATATTTTAAAGATTCTCTTACTCCGATTTATTCCTTGTAGAGTTAATTGTTGTTTATTTTCTATCCATTTTGGTAATAAAAATTCTTTAAAGACAGCTTATCTCGGCTCTGTATCAATTAGAGCACAAGTAGTTATTTTTGATTCAAATACGCTTATTTGTATATATACACTTATTGGGAATTTTATTTCTCTACTCATTTTTCTTTAGGGCAATATGTAGTTATTCCTTGATGTATAATAAGAATTCCTTCCTTGTCTATTTTATAATTATCAAGACTATTTAAAAATGAATTTCCTAATAATATTGGATGTTCATCAAAATTCATATTGTTATCAATATAGCATTCTATGCTTAATAATAGATTTCCTAATTTAATTTGAACTTGTCCTATGATATCACAAGAGTTTATTTTTCCTTCAAAATCTCTATAACTATAAGGTTCAACTTTTTTCTTTTAATTCCTTCATCAATAAGAGAGCAAATATGATTCGACTTGCTCCAAAGATATCAATAAGTATTTTAATTTCATTTATCCATTTACTTCCATTAAAGAATTTTCCTTTAATTCCATAGACACTATTATTTTTATTTTGTATTATTTTTGAAATACTATGTCTTACTGTATTATTTCCTATAATTATTTTATTTTCTTTATATGTTATTTGTTTTGGTATTATAGGTTGATCAATACTTATAGCATCATCATGTCCTATCTCAAAATTTTCTATTTCTTCTATGTCTTGTTCTCTAGGTAAGATTGCTTCTCCTATATCCCTAAATTCTTCGTCAATTTCTATAAAGGCTTTTCTTTATATATATATCCATAATTACTATTTGTATAACAATATAATCCTTGATATAATATAGTAAAGACTTTATTATCATCTTTTAATATTTTATTAGTCATCTTAAAATGTAGACTAAGACAATCATCTAAATTTTTATCATTTATATGCACACAATATCTTGGATAACAAGTAAATTTTAATTTTTTATAGGCTAAGTTTCCTTTTACTATTCCTAAATTTCCATTTTCTCAGCTTATACATCTTTCATCTTGTAAATTAAGTATTATAGGACTATTAATTCCTTCTTTAAAACATGATTTTATTATTATTTGTATTCCGACAAGGTAAACATAAGATATTTTATCTCGTTTTTCTTGTTTTAATTTTCCTAGGAATTCATTAATATTTCTTTTTGTTATAAGATTTAATTTTATTTTTCCTTGTGTATGTTTAATATCTATGGCTTTTTCTATTTCATGATATTCATTAATGACTAACTTCTTTCTTCTAAAGGCTGATCCTAAAATATTAAATAATTTATTTTCTCCTGGAGGTTTTAGACTTAATTCTGCTTTATTAATTTTTCTAAATTTTTCCCAATCAAATTTTCCTTTTAAGGCATATCCCTCTACTCCTTCGTATACTTCAGTTTCTAAATTTTCTGAATTTTCAATTTCCATGATTCTTAGGTATCTAATTCTTCAATTCTCCTAATTTCATTATTAAGAACTCTTTGTATTCTTTTTAAAGTTTTCATTTCTATAAGAATAGGCATTTTAACAAGATATCTTATATCTTCGTCTAAAACTTCATCAAAATCTATTAAAAGAAAAGTAATTTTCTTTTCAAATTTTTTCTTTAATTTAAGACTATCAGAGTCTTTTATTTTATTAATCAAATTTCTTGATTTATTAATAAGATGTTGAATATAACTATCAGTATCTAAATATTCAGTAGAACTGTTAACGTACCATCCTATGCAAATTTTGTTATTATCTTCCATTCTCTCTAATTCCTCAAGATATAGGGCTCTGATACCATTATTAGGTGACCTAAAATGCAAAAATAAAATAAAAACAATTAATTTCAAAAATAAAATTATTAATTAAATTTTTTGGCTCAAGATAGGTGGAAAGAGTTGATGGTGAAGAGAAGTTAATTTTTTATTGCAGGCGGCAAACAATTTTGTCGAATCCAAAATTAGATTTAAAGTTTAAGGACTAAAATGATTTGTTTTAAAACTTGTTATTTTAAGGGTATTTTAGGTAGTTTTAAGGTTGAATAGTAAAAAGGGGTATTTTGGAAAGGGTATGGTTGAATTTAGGGTATTTTCAATAATTTCCCAATTAAAATACGGTTTATGCACTTTTGGTCCCCTAACGTTTATACTTATTGCTTATTTGGGTCCTATCGTTTCAATTCTGGCAAAAGCGCCCCAAATGAACCTGATCCCAGTATTGACAGGGAGTAGTTTTAACAGATCCTGAAACTGGAGAAGAAATCCATCAACTGAATGTGTCAGATGAGGATGCCAAAAGTTCAAACAAGAAAAAGAAACCTAAGAAGGATGAATGTTTACCATAACCAAGGAGTGGTTGTGTGAAGCTATTGGAGATTGTAAAACTTGAAGAAGATAATTGTGATGAAGCTACTGTTGTTGCTACAAAGAGACAATAAGAAGACGAAGTGGTTTAAACAAAAGAAGTCAATACTGAGCGATCCTAAGAAACTAGTGTAAATGAAGTAGTTGACCTCAAAAAATGTACATCCAATGTGGCCAACGGATCTTAATGTCTCTTACGTCCATGCAAGCTCAGTTCTTGTACACTTGGACAAACTGTTGGTCACACGTAGCGTCCTTCGGTGGGGGTAAAGTTGGTTGTGTGCACTCCAACGATCAAGTCAGTCAGAAAAGTAAACATATGAGTGTGGAAGAACTTTAAATGTGAACCTCCAACATAAAAGAGGGTCGACTTTGGGAATAACAAATAGAACGGTGATGGACAAAATTATAGCTTGAGAGTCTAAACTTGCATTACTTTCAACTAGCACTAAGGGCATGCTTGATAGCCCAAGATTTTCCATGGAAAACATTTTCCAACTTTGCATTTTGCCTTGTTTGATGCCAAACATTTTTCATGGAATTACTTTTCTTGATTTGCTTCACACGGGTGCAATTTCTTTGAATTGGTAGAAAACCAATTCCAGCCAACTTTTTTTTTTATTTTTTTGGCAATGGAAAGAAATTCTATCCACAATTGTGAAAAAAATTTCCTTTTAATGGACAATTTCTATGAAAAACAATATCAAACGAATACCAAAAGATTCAAAATTTCAACATGTTCCAGATGAAAAATTATACCAATCAAACACAATTAATTACAATTCTCAGTAAAACAATTTATAGGCAATTCAATTCCCTGAAATTCATTTTCTTTCCACCTATTTTCCACATTTGCAATCAAACGGACCCTAAGTGTGAGCTTTTATACTATAAGAAGATAAATGATGGACGTAGGATGAAAAGATATGTGGCCTCATTCGTGTGGCTGATGCCTCTAATTTTATACGTCGATCAATCATAAGCCTTAAATGCTAGTACCACTCTAGCATCCATAATGCCTAGCATGCTGCTTTGAACTTGACCGAACAGGCTAGCAGTGGCGGCGGTGACAGTGAATGGTCACATCAATCATATATCAAAAACGATTGTTTGGGAGATCTTGTGTTGAGCTCCTTCCGTGGCCTCGCCTCCACTCATGGGCCGTCTCTTCCCACGAGGGTTAGTGTGGTTTGGTGGGGTTGGCAAGTATATTGGTTCGGCCACAAGAAGGGGTTCAGTTAGATCAGCCTCGTGTTAATATATTTCGGGGCGGCGTGAGGGCACCTTTGCTCGTCATGTAGGATATTTGAGGCCTTGTGAATCAGGGCATAACCGAAGTCATGGATGAGAAACCTGAAAGTCAATATGTTTATCTAGATGAAGCTTCTGTTGAGAAGGTAAGTCATACTCAATTCAATGCAGATGCAAACCATAATGAGGAATGTTGTGTGCCTCGTTTTGTTGAATCCATCAATGCCAACATGGATAACAGATGGGGGTGAATTTATTGATGAACATCAGGAGTACATATGGGGACAATGGGAAGCTGAATTTGGTGATCACTGAAGTGACAGAATGGAGGATGAAACTATGGAGGATGTACACCAAGTAGTGAAAGGAATGTTAATGGATATGAAGCAATGGAGGATGTACACCAAGAACGTCAACATGAACCCCAACCTGGGGAAGACACTGTGGATTCTGAATACAATATTATGGAAGATGCAAATACTAAGGGAACTGAAATAACGAGGTTTGACCCAATTAACACTAAGGGGGGATGAATAGATGTAAGAAGTGGTATTAAAACTAAGCAAACAATAAAATGCAACAAGTCACAAATTATTGTATCTAGATGAAGTTTAATCAAATTAAACCCTGGCAGTCAATTAAGCATACAGATCAGATGTTGTGATATGCTTGAAAAATCACAAACAATAACATGATGGCTTGAAAAGAAGCCAGCCTCACGGTGGAGCAGGGCTCATTTTAAGGAAGGACACTGTTGCGATATGCTTTGAACTTGTGTGTGGCTTTTAATTTCACTATACTTGATACAAGAGAAAAGCCCATGCTAACTATACTAGAGCAGATCAGATGTTACATAATGAAAAGAATTGTGAGGAAAAGAGTGTGGGCTGATAAATGGAATAATGAGGTGGGACCAAGGTAATGAGAATTTTGGAGAAGCATTCACAGTTGTGGGGAAGCTAGTGGCAAGATGTCTGTGGAAATTATAAGTTTCAGGTGAGGAATCTTCAAGGGATCATACATGCAGTGGACTTGAGAGCAAGAACTTGCTCGTGTAGGAGTTGGTAGCTAAGTGGATACCATGTTCTCATGTGATAGCAAGTTTGCATTCTTGGAAAATGGAGGCCCAACTGATGGACTACGTGGACGATTACTACAAGGAAGCAGCTTACATTACAACATATTCATATACCATTTTTTCTATGAGAAGCCCTAAGTTGTGGATAATCCAGGCCAAGTTCCTCTAACACCACCCTTCCATACCAAGGCCTTGGCTGGAAGACCAAAGAAAGCTAGGATAAAGGGACCTGATGAACAAGAAGAATCACATGGTCAGCCACATACAGTTAATACAAGCAGGTGTGAATTGAGATGAAGTGCAAGAAATGTGGAGAAGCAGGCCACAACAAGAGAACCAGCACACGTTCAGCAACACTAGCTGAAAATGCCTAAATTAGTTGGGAGTTATCTTTTGCGCTTTTTGACTTCTTACATTGCTGGAGATAGATGTAGGCTTATAATGTTGATGCAACATGTTAGAATTTGTTTTGTCTGGGTAAGTTCGAGTTGTCATATGATGTATTTTGATGTCAAAAAACTTATTAGGGAATTGTATTAATATGAAGTGCTTGATGATGACCAGTGAAGTGGCATTCTTTAGATAACTGTTTATAAATGTTTCCACATTTCAGTTTACTGTTTGTCGTAATAGTGGAATGGAAGCTTTTCTTCCTTTTCCTGCTCTTCTACCCACAAAAGATAAAAGGAGTGAGATGCCCTTGGTTCCATACCCGATTCATAGTGCCAGCACGAAGCTATGCTGCAAGTAATAAGGTAGTCAGTGCCTTTCGAAGCAATAACTCACGTTTGGAACTTGTGATGGTACTATGCTTTAGGCAAATTTTATTGCGCACCAGGGTTTATTTTTGTCAATCAATTTAGAAGATAGGAACCAACTATTTAAAATCACACATTGGTACCAAACTTGCTATTTCTCACAAACAATAGATATAAATCTTACCAAATACTAGAAACGATGAAACCTTGCATTCATCTTCTTCAGATGTTTTATTTACATCAATTACAGTGAAATTGAAGCTTCATTAACATAAATGAACCTTAATTTAATTAAAACAAACAGACCCAATGACATAGAACAACATTACAAGAAGAAATTTCAAGACCACATTTGCAAGATCTTGGTTGAAATAACTCCACAAACAAAGCCAAAGCACCAAAACTTCCAAGTAGATCCCAGCTTCATCCTCAAATTCTTCACTTGTTTTTGGTATTCAATCTTTAACCTGGACACAGCTATGGCGAGAAACAAGTTTTTCTAAAGCAAAAGTTATTTTCGAAAATGAATATAGTAATTGCAACATCAAATGAGTATTGAAAATGAAACTCTTATTGATATAACCTGCTCATAAAGAATACTGTCAATTCTTTGAGATGAGTATGAAACGCTTAAAAAAGTAAAAGGAACATAAACCCTAACGAGAACTTGTTCTTCATTTCACCTTTATAAAATACTGCAGATTCCATATTTAAGTGCTGTCCCAAAATTCCAGGGAAAAAAGGCACCATGAATTTCCATAAGCGCATATACAGGATGATTGCTCCTAACCCGGAATAAACACATCTCCAGAAAGATTGCATCTAACCCTGCATACAACATAGTCATTCTCAACGTGAAACCAGTCAAACTGGAACAATGATGGTAAAATCAAACCTTAGGCATCTCTCAAGACCTTTAGTTGATTTTTAGATACCTTGTATGAATGAAGAGTTATTGACTCCAACCATGCTGGACATTAAATTAGATAAATTGAAAAATTCAATTAAAAAGGGAAGAAAAGAAATTCAAGCCAAAATAATTAGATAGATCAGACTGTAAATCTTTGTCAATCTCCAGTTCTGTTAGAGAGATCACAAAGCTAGACTACTTTGTGATCTTCTTTTGACCACTACCACCATTTGCCTCATTCTCTCATACGTTATTTTGTCCAGCAGCTCTCTCCCACGGCTCTTCTTGATTTTTTTTCTCATTCTTGCACAGAAGTTTGATCAAGATTTTTGATTCATTTCCTTTAGTCCCAGCTTTACTGCCTTCAGCTCCCTTTGGTTTCTTCTTTGATACATCAAAACCTTGAACAGTATTCGACTAAGAAACCTTATTCTTACTGTCAGACTGACTTCCCTGAATCGCTCTTGCTCACCTGCACCAGCTGCACTGAAGCAGAATCACTCAAAGGGTGACAGTCTCAGTGACTTTCAGAGCCGAGATCCAGAGGATAGATGGAGATACCTCAACGCAGCTGCAAAGGTGCAAATCACGTGCACAGATTCTGAAGATGAATTACCACCATGTATGGGGAGTCGAGGGTGGCAAAAAGTAACCTCCTTATATTTTGGTAACTCAAAAGAAGTTTAGCTGTTTTGATCTTGGTAACAGACATTGCAGAGTTGACTTAATAGCTTTCAAAATCCTGGATAAATAGGAACTCAAGAAAAAATATATATGGAAGTCAAAGTTTGAGTATCTTGTGTGTAAAATTATCACTTAAATTCAAAATCATGAAGCTCAATAACTTAAAATTCACACCTAACCCAGAACAGCACGAATATTGCACAGCTATGAAACTCTTTTTCTAGATCAGACGTTATTTTCAGAATAACTCAATAATTATTAGAATTATGAACTTTAGAATTATAAACATATTAATGGACTTTATCATTTAACTAAAGAAAAAAATGAAGGCTGGTTTGACTATTTAGAATCACTTTTGACTGGATACAGTCAATTTTAACCATGTTGGGGTCAATTTTACTGGGTTGAAGTTGAGTTGACTACTTTAACAAAGAAAGCGCTACAAAAACAAGACTTTGCAAACAATAATTAGAAACTAAGACCATTTTCACCAGATGTGACTCAACTGCACCGTCTGAATAATGCCTAGAGAATTATCATATGTATGAGAATTCAATATTTCAAATTTCACATTTAACAGTGTTCACAGTTGGTTGAGTTAACACGACTGAAAACAATGATATCCTAAGGTCACTTATGAACATGGGGTAAATTAATATCAGCAAAGGGTTCAGAGTTTTATAATTAGACGGAGACGAACATGGGGATAACTAATATTATCAAAGTGTTCAGAATTTGTTGAATTAGTTGCGTGGAGATAAGGATATATCCTATGACCTCTTATGATCATAGGAAACTGACGAGTTATACTATTGTGTTTTGAGGATATATCTTATGACCACTTATCTTATGACCACTTGTGATCATAGGAAATTGACAATTTATACTATCGTGTTTTGAGGAATAGCCAACAATGTTTTTTTCCCAACATTCAGAATTGAAAGCTGTATAGTAAGTCTCGCTATAAGTTACAAAATAATTCATTTCTAAAAATCTGATTTCTCAAACAGTCTCCTCGCACAGTAGGCAAGCGAGGAAATATTCAATAAAAAAGTATCTAAAACCAAACGAGCATTGAAAATGAAACTCATAATAAAATAAAATTAAAATTTGCAACAGTCTCTGTTCATAAAAATTTAACTTCTACTCACAATTCTATAAGATAAGCACGAAACTTCTAAAATGAAAATGAAACATAAAGACTAAAGAGCCCTTGTTCTTCAGTTCACATATACAAAAAATTTCAAATTCCATCTTTAATGCAGAAATGGTGCAAACAACCCCATCTGCAGTATTCAAGACCCTAACTTCAGTTAGTTTTAGATACCTTGTATGAATCAGAAGTTATTGATTTCAACCATGATCCAGGAAACACATCCTGCATTCTCAAACAGTCTCTTTGCACAGTAGGTAAACGAGGAAAAATTCAATAAAAAAGTATCTAAAACCAAACAAGTATTGAAAATGAAAATCACAATAAAATAAAATTCAAATTTGCAACAGTCTCTGTTCAAAAAAACTTAACTTCTACACAATTCTATAAGATATGCACGAAACTTCTAAAATGTAAAGGGAACATAAAGACTAAAGAGCCTTGTTCTTCAGTTTACATTTACAAAAATTTTCAGATTCCATCTTTAACGCAGCGATGGTGCAAACCTGTTTGCGGTATTCAAGACTCTAACTTCAGTTAGTTTTTAGATACCTTGTATGAATCAGGAGTTATTGATTCCAACCATGATCCAGGAAACACATCCTGCACATTAAATTAGATAAGTAAATTGCAAAATTCAATAAAAATGGGAAAAGAAATTCAATCTAGAATAATTAGATAGATCAAACTTTTCTTACGTCCAACTGTTTCTGAACGTTCTTCGCTCTCTTCTTAGGCCTCCTGTTAGGCCTCAATCCAGTGAAACTATAAATATCCTCTTCAATCTCCCGTTGTGATAAAGAGATCTCAAAGCTCAAATTCTTCTTCTGCGTATTTTCTCCAGCCCCTCTCTCCCTCCGCTCTTCCTGATTTTTTTTCTCTTTCTTGCATGGAATTTTGATCAAGATTTTTGATCCATTTCCTTTAGTTCCAGACTCTGACTTCATGGAATGGCTCCTGCTAACAAGAACCGGCTGCTTTGAAGCAGAATTGCTCAATGGTGAGGGTCTCTGCAACTCTTGGGGCCGAGATCTGGTGGATGGATGGGATTTCAGGGAAGGAGACTTGACGGAGGGGCTGCGACGGCTGCGGCTAGATTGGGTCTCCTTGTTTGAATTCAAAGGCGGCAAGAAGATCTTGCGTCGAGGCTGAGATTGGGCTGGAACTCTAGAATCCATCACAAAATCCCTGCATTGGAATTTCATTCAGACTTCAGTAATTTAAACAAAATGTATACAAAAAAAGTAGTAGTGCGTATATAGGAATTTCATCAAAGGACATATGATCAGATTTTAATTTTATGACTATTTTAGTGTAATATCATACCACTCGTTTCCCCAAAATCTGCAAATATTGAACCAGCATAAAGAAATTCAAATAAAAACCCAAAGTAACAGTACAAGATTCCTCCATTTCATTCAAAATAAAAAATTCAAAACTGCTGTCATTTCTGGAACAAGCCAAGAATAAATGATTTCCGATGAGTAAAAAAAGATGACAAAACCGTGTCAGGTGAGGGAAAAGTTTTCGCCTATTTTGAGTTAAAGAATTATAAAATGACAATGAATGAGTCAGATGAGGATAATTGAAGCGGCTGAACCACTGCTGGAAGACGGCGGAAATTGGCGGAGAATCTTGGCGTCGGCCCAATCTGAAATAAGATTGACAGTATGTTTTAATCATAGAAATTAAGAAAATAATGGTTTAAAATAATCATTAGCAGAAATTTAAAACTTCAAATATAATTAATGACCTTGTTACAGAATGAAGGAACGATCTTTGAATTCTGGAACAAGAAGTAGTCTGAGGCTGAGATGGGAGAAGTTCGTAATGAACAAAGAAAATTTAATATAATTACCTGTGATGCAGAAGGAACGATCTCTGGTTCTGAATTTCTGGAAAATGAACAAAGAAAATTCCTAGAACATGAGACGGCGGAAGTTCTTAGAATTTCTGAACTGTGTATGTTTGGAGAGTGAGAGAGAGAGAGAGAGGAGTGAGATTCTGACGGGAGGAGCAGGGTTGGGTTGAGAGTGGTGGTTTTAGGTTAGGTTGAGTTTGTCTCGCTGTATAATACGTGGCTTCGGTTGTAGATAGTGAGAACAAATTGTACTATATTTTAATAATATGATATTTTGGTGGGATTAAATCATTAAAATCAATTTTATTTTTTTTATTTTTTTTTTGTAAATTTTGATAAAATAATAATAATAATATCTGAAGATTTGGTTCTTCGAATGAATAAAATAAACTCCGAAAGATTTTAAAGATGCTAGGATAGTGGGATTATTAGGGTTTGTTTGAGGTTCATCAATGATTTGATGAATACGACAATAGCGGATAGAATCTAGGGTAAGAACAACATTTGCATATTGAATCATTCCTTAAACGACTGTCGAGAAAATGCATATTTGACACTTGTCATGATGGTTCGAATACTTAATAAGATCTAATTTTGCGGCATCTCAGTGTGCATGCCCATGCAACGTAGCTCCACTAAAATTTTTGCTACAGATCGAATGTCGGATATATTTGTTTTCTAGTATGATTTGTTTTTATTGTTATCGAGAAAGTAAAAAGTGTACCAACAAGCAACATAGTATTTTCTAATACTTTCCGTTTCAAATCAAATGTTCCCTTTCGAACTTTATCAAAAAGTTAAATTGCAATAATTAGTAGATTTCCGTGAAAAGAAATCTTACATCTAATAATCTCCCAAACATTCGGAAATTGGCATATTCTCTATTTCTTTTTTCTTGCCTCCCACAAACCAAATATGCTCACGTCGTATTTGTAAGTTAACCAAATTTTAGATATATGGACCACAACATTTTGAAACCAAAATTAAGAGTAAATACTTTTAATTTGCATAAGAAAATAAAAAAAAAATCCCAAATTGAATATGAAGAGCATAAAAGAATCCCATTTTTTCATTAATTAATGGGAAATCAACCGATCCTAAAAGACAAATTATAATAAAGTTACAGATGATTTTTTGTTGAATTAGGTGAAAGTGACGTCAGAAAATTTAAATGAAAAGACAATCACATTGAATGCTCACAACTTGTAGACTAGTCAGAGTTAAAAGTGCATTACACGTTATTTTAAAATATTTTATTAGTGCCGTAAAAGTATATTTGATCCCATTTTGTTGAGATGATTTGACGAGTTTCAAACTAAAAATAAATAAAATTTAGGATTAGGGCTGTAAGCAAAAACCGCCAAACCGGAAAACCGAACCGAAACCGCAATTTCGAAACCGGCGGTTTGGTGCCACGTGGACCCGTCAACGAAATGGTTTTGAACCAAACCAAACCGGTCAAAAACGGTTTGGTTTAGGTTTGAGAATTTTAATTATGGTTTGAAACCAAACCGGACCGGCGAAAAATATATAAAATAAAAAAAATAAAAAATTGATTTTTTTTGAAAATTTATCCAAAATTTCAATTTTGTAAAATTGAATAATTTTGTCATTTTGTAGGTATTTTTGTCAATTTCTAATTTTTTATTAATTATTAAGATTTATGACCCGCCCAATCCTAATTATATATAAAAAAAAGGCCCAAATTTGAAAGAAGTAGCACTAAACAGCACAACCCAAGTCCATATACTCACAATTCACAACCCTAATCTTCCAATTTCCATTTCTCTCACTCGCAACTCGCTGGTCGCAGCCTCGCTCCCCGCGGCGCCTCCTAGTTTCCCCCAAATCGTCAACGCCCTCGAAATCTCGAACCTCCCAGTCGCCGGTAGTGTACGTTCGCCGGTATTATTAGACTATTTCAGGTTCTTGCATATTTATTTGATCGTGAGTAAGGCTTAAAATTGAAATTTTGTCACTTTCTAGTTGAAATTTGTTTACATATTTATTGATCGTGAGTAAGGCTTAAAATTGAAATTCGGGCTATCAGGTGCGCAAAAGACATTTGTTTACATATGAGAGAATATGTATAATTTTGTGTTAAATTGCAGAAGATGAAAGTGGGTATATATAGTGGAATGGGGGAGAAAAAATATTTGCAACTTGTCTTTTGGAAGCCATTATTAGATGGATCCGTGTCTTAATTATATTTTTTTTTTCCAATTTGCTAATTAAAATTTTTTTTTGTGTATGAAGGACAAAATTGATCATGAGTTCTGTGGCTTCTTGAGTATGTGAATGTTTCTTCCTTTTGCTAGTTCTGTGACAAAATTTGATGTTTCTTGAGTTCTGTGACAAAATTAATTCGTTTATTCCTTTTGCTAGTTGAAAATGGACATTATTATGTTTTTTTGGACCTTATATTTATTTTAGTGGACTTGTATTATATCTTTATCGTAAAGTATTATTCTAAAACGTCAAAAGGGCGAATAAAAAACTATGCTTTAGTTTTTTGTGATTTTACTTTTATTTTGTTGGTATTTAAATTTATAGTAAATATATTTAGTTTGTTTTAGATTTATTTCTAGTAAGATATAAATATATATTGAATTAATGGCATAAAAGTAGATACTAGACAGGAAAAAAATATACGCGAAACCGGCGGTTTAAAACCGGACCAAACCGTTAGGTTTAGGTTTGAGTTTTTTTCAAACCGGTCAAAACGGTTTGGTTTAGGTTTGAGCTTTTCTCAAACCAGTCAAAACGGTTTGGTTTGAAAATTTGTCAAAAACCGCAAAAACCGGACCGCTTACACCCCTATTTAGGATAGAAATCTGAGAAAAGAAAATTGTTCTCTCAAAACTTAACTTCTATAATTCAAATTTTTTTATATGATGAAATGCTATAAATGAACAATATTTTTATACTACATTGACACATAAGAATTAATTGTTAATACATGAATTTAAATATTCATTAAAATTTCTAGATACATGAATAGAAATAAATCCAAGATTCATGTAGATTAAGATTCATCAAGTCAAAATGCATTAAATCTAAATTAATGTGAATGTTAATTAATTGGAAATTAATAACACGAAATACATACAAGATAAGGATTTTATAGTATGTATTACGTATTGAAAAATGAAAAGTAAAGAATTATTAAAATAATTGAATTATAGTAGGGTTAAAATTATCCAAAAAATAATTCTCACTTGTAATATTTAATATATGGTTTGTGTCGTATATACATAACACTTTACATAATGATCTACCAACAAATGTGACGAGATTTAATTAGATCAAAATATGATCAATCAAATAACTTTCCCACTTAAATTTTGACACATCGTCATTACGTAAAATATTATGCAAGTAGTTATATACAAGAAACAGTTTCCTTAATATATTATAGATTTTGCAAATTCGGTTATTAAAACAAGTTTATTCATTTTTAGTCCCATTTTTCTTTTTCTTTTTTCACTCTTCCCCATCTGAGTTTGGTTTTACTCTATTTTTATTCCATGCCTTTTTCTTGTCGATGATTATAAAGTGCTCCTTAAATTTCTAGTTATATGCCTAACTGATTTAGGTATTTCAAGTTCGGGAAAAATTGCACCAATAGTCTCCAAGCTATGGGTTTGTGATATTCTCATACTTATTCTATTTGGTGAGATAGAAAAGAAGAAGAGGAGAAAGACAATGTACTTCGTCTTTCCAAGTATTGATCAACGAATTTTCCTTTTTCATAATGATTCATGAAACTGAATCGGTCAATTCAGTCAAAAAATTAACCAAAGTATTGGAACCATCAAAATAAGCCAGAAATGTAAACTAGTTGATTCAATCAAAATCTTTGAATGTTTTTAAATGTTCTTTTACCATTAATTTGACATTTGGTGACTGTGGTGTTGGTGGTAATGTTTCGAGACTTGTGGGATGTACCGTGTGGAGATGATGGTTGATGAGATGAAGAATGTGATTTATTTTTCTTTTCATTTCATATCATATATTTAAATTTTTTCCCTTTCTTTCATTTCTTATTTAAAATAGAATCATAAATTTATTAAAGAGGGGTTGACCTTTTTGCTCTTTAAATAATTTTTTCCTTTCTTTCCATTTTTATTTAAATAGAATCACAAATTGATTAAAGAAGGGGTTTGACCTTTTTTCTCTTTAAAATGACGAAATCTAGAGTTGGACATGGTCTGAATCGATTTGGTTCGATTATGAAGATTTGGTTCAAATCGAACCCGAATTTTCGGGTATTTAGTAAGTGGAATCGTCGAATCCAAATTTAATTATGGAACCGTTCGTGTTTGGTTTGGTTCCATTCGATTTCCAGGTTTCGTACATTAATTAAATTTTTTAATATTTGCAACAACACTATATTAATTCAACTAGTGATATGTTCAACCTTAACTTTTACAAAATAATGTAGTCTAATCTCGTGGTATCTTTCGCACCTCTTTATTGAATTCTTCATATATTGACTGTTAAATCACATGAAGTGAAAGATAACGACCTCACAATAATGCAGATAGGCGCACCGAGTTTCCAATTCGATTTTTCCAAAATAGCATAAACGATACTAGTGTAGCAAAAGAGATTTGGATAAAATTTAAGTCAATTTGATTAAGCTTAGGCTGGAAATTAGAAATAGAAAAATCATATTTTGAGTTTAGATTAAATTAATTAGTTAACAAATTTATTTAGAAAAAAATAAAATATTTTGACTTATTTAAGATAAAAAAAATTAATAAATTTTGGTTCTAGACCTCCGAGAAACGAACCAAATTCATCGATTCTCGATTCAAATACCCGTTTGAGTATTTAACTCAAGAAGAACCGCTGATTTAGTTCGATTCAAGTCAGATTTGATTCGAGAGTTTTGTCTAACCCTAACGAAACCTAACGAGTTATGACTATACCTATCACCTAATTTTTTGCAAATACACATGTAACAATATGGAATGTAAAAATCATTAATACGAAGCCATCTAGTTAAAGCAATTATAAAGAAATGAACTTTTGACTTGATAAAAGAGAGGGTTTTGAAGAAGGTACGAAGATGGAAGAGATGCCTCATCTCACCGGGGGGGACGGGCGCGGGGAGTGCTTGTAAAGGTTGTCCTACATTCTATTCTCACATATATTATGAACTCATTCAGGATACCGAATACTATCGTGCTTGTATTTGAGCTACTATACACAGATTTTGGTGGGATTGTGATGAAAAAAATAAAAGTTGTGCCATGGATTGCGTGGGAAGAAGTGTGTCGACCAAAAGGGAAAGGAGATCTTGGTTTTCATGAGTTGGAATCATTTAACAAAGCTTGGCTCGTCTTCATGAAGACTAATCCATTGCATCAAATGTCCTACAAGGGATAATTTCTTGAGGCGGGTATCTCGAGTAGGGCATCTTTTCTTTGGCGAAGCATCGTATGAGGAGTATGGGCCGTGTAAAACTCTCCAAAATCGCGAATTAGGGTTAGCCGCATAATGCTGTCACTCGAGCCAGGGGGACATGTCACTCGAGCGAAGGGTCTGTCTTCACTCGAGCGACGCCTGGGCGAGAAGCGAGCAACAATGGTTCTACTTCTGTCGTTCGAGCGATGGCCAAGCGTGAAGCTAACGAAATTTCAGCGCCGCTTTTTCCTTATTTCCAAACTTGAACTCGAACCCTAAGCTACCTAACTCAACTATACAAAATTGCACTTCACTCATTGACTATTACACATGTCAATTAAGTCATATTTGTTCGTAGAATTGCCAGTTACAATTTTGAACCTAACAATCTCTCCATTTGACATTCTGTGACAAAACTATACAAATAAAGTCAAGATAGTAAAATAATCAACCTACCAAATTAAACTGCCCAAGAAACTCAAGTTCCTCCACTTCTTGCATTCCTTGGTATACATGTTTCCTGAAATCAAAAACTCAATACTCAGTGTAAAAGCACGTGATACAGGAAATCATAAACACAAATAAGCATGCTAGTTTGAGACGTGACATTAATGTCAATCAAAACACCAACCGAATCATTAACATTACAAAACATCAAAAACTCAAACAGCTATGCATATGATATGCAATGCACACTCTCCCCCTTACTGCAAACACTCAATATTTTTATGCAATAGGCAAATGTATATCTCCCCCTTTTTGTCACAAATGATGAAGGGATAAAACAACTTTAACATAAACATATAATCACTCAAAAATGCAGTCGTTAGCGTGCATAAGTATAATCAATGTACAATAAACCTTCTCACATACTCAGTTCAAGTTAACATAAAGTAAATTGTATAAGTGACTCGTGTGTTTAAAGTGTCACTAATCATTTGTAGGTGGGACTCCAAACCTTAATTTTGTGAGAAAGAAGATGCTAAACATCACGACCAATAAGTGTATTCCTCTACTTATGAAAGTCAAGTCATTTAAAGCACGTGAGGATCTTTAAATAAAAGCTCATTATAAATGGAAATTTTCTTTTCTCCCCCTGACTTTTTGCATACATATTTTTCAATATTTTAAACTCATAATTATTTTTCACATTTCAAGTGCAGGCTCTTCTTCATTAAGCGACTAAACTGACTCCTGTAATGAGCTTTGGGCCGATTAACCCAAGTCAGTTGACGATATGCACCAGGTTATGATAAACCCCGCAAACTTAATTGCTCAAATCAAATAGGTTTCGAAAAAGAACATAAGATTTTAAGCTTTTTATAGCAGGGGATAAATTTGAGTTTAGGTCTAATGAGGTCAATTCATGTTCAAAGTCACGTTACTAACATGTGACTGTCATCCAAAATCCCACACATGCGGTGGAGTCCACTAACAATATCATAGTGTGTACAGTGCAAATGGTACATGAATACGCATATACTAAATACTCCATAAATAACCAAAGCTGGCAATGGAAACTATGTTACAACGTATCGATTAAATTCATACTTGATCACAACAAACAAATTCAAGTATATTATATGTTAAGCTGTAAAACCAATTTCCAGCATTTTTTTTATTTTTCAATTTTTATTTTTATTTTTCTTTTAAAGCATGAATACATCAAGCACATAAAAAAAATCAAACACACAAAAAATAATAAAAAAATGCATATGATTTCTAACTAGAAAACAAATAAACAGATGTGATGCATGCATAAATCAATGTCACACGAAGATAAAGTATGAGCATGCATCAAAAATACATAATCAGTTAGGTATACAAGTGCTCTTATCCTAACCTTCCAGTAGGTATAATTGCTGCCATCAAAATAAGGCGGAAAATATAATGACCTACTCATCTAAATAATATGGGCCAAGGAACGAATTTAGGCTCTGATACCAATTGAAAAACGCGGTTCGCTAACTAAGTTACCGAATAGTTATTAATTATCCGTTTTTAATTTTGACCTTACGTGCAGAATTAATCAATCAAAAGCAACAAGTAACTTTTAATTGTTTCTAAATGGTTAAACAAACAGTCCAATTATCCTAAGTTGAATTGCCATAGTTTGTAATATGAAAAGTAATAAATAACACCAATATGATGACGGAGAAACCCCAACTGGGTAAAAACTCCGGGACCAAGCCAGTTATCTCCACTATAGACAATGTGGCTTACAGTTCAATTCCAAACTAGTTCCACTAGCTGTTGTAAACCCTGCAACTCCAAGATCTGCTGCTCATTCCAGCCTTGCGATCTGCTACCGTAGATACTGTCTAGCCAACCTGCTAGATCTCCCGATCTACCTCCTGTAGCTTCCAAATTCTGCTGTACTTACAGACTCACAATCTTCCAACAAGATATGTTGTAGCAGTCTCACATTCTTCTGCACACGTCTCTTCCAAGTGGATACCCAGGAATCACATATTCTCGTTCTTCTTCCTGCGTTTGTAGTCCAACCCCTTTCAACCTCTAGAAACTTCTGAAGTCCAACTGAGAAAGTACATTCTTATGACCAATAAGAAGTATGCGGTGTTTCAGTTTAAAGAATTGATGTTTTTCCAAACAGGTGGTTGTATGATCTCAAGAATCAAAGGATAGAATCAATGTAAGAATATCTTGGATCTTCAAAGGATGATAGGAAGAAGTAATATAATGAACAACCACACAAAAATCGTGCAAGACCCTCTGTATTTATAGTTGGAAGTGTATGAGTAGTATGGGCCGTGTAAAACTCTCCAAAATCGCGAACTATGGTTAGCCGCATAATACTGTCGCTCGAGTGAGGGGGACATGTCGGCGCCGCTTTTTCCTTGTTTCCAAACTCGAACTCGAACCCTAAGCTACCTAACTCAACTATACAAAATTGCACTTCACTCCTTGACTATTACACATGTTCAATTAAGTCCTATTTGTTCACATAATTGCCAATTACAATTTTGAACCTAACAGTAACAAAACATTCTGAGCAAGTTAGAGAAAAAGCCAGAATGGTAATAAATTATAAAGAATTAAATAAGTATACTAGATTTGATGGGTACTTTTTACCAAATAAAGAAGTCCTAATAAACATTGTAAAAGGAAAACAATATTACTCTAAATTTGACGTAAATCAAGATTTTTGCAGATAAAAATGGAAGAAAATAGTATACAATATACAACATTTAGTACAGCTCAAGACAAATATGAATGGTTAGTAATGCATTTTGGATTAAAATATGCACCTCAAATATATCAAAGAAAAATGGATAATAAATTTAGAAAATTTAATAAATTTCTGATAGTATTTGTTGATAATATATTAATATGTCTAATAATAAAGAAGAACATAGGAATCATTTAATACAATTTATAAATGAATGTAAAAAGGAAGTAATTGTTCTTTCAAAAAGGAAAACTATTATAGAAAAACAAGAAATTGATTTTCTTGGATTAACAATAGATAAAAGAGGAATAAAATTACAAACGCATATATCTAAAAAGATAGATAGTTTTCTATTCAAATTAGAATCTAAAGAACAAATACAAAAGTTCTTAGGGTGTCTAAATTATAGAGAAGGATTTTGAAAATCTTTCAAAAAAGAGACATAAAATACAAATTTTATTTAGAAAAATAAATACTAAGGGATGGAATGATGAACATACAGAAATTGTTAAATTATTAAAAAAATAATGTAAAAATCTACCAAAACTAAGATTTTCTCAGCAGAAATATAGAATTTGCTGATGGATAAAAACAAAATTATGGAATTATATCAGTCCGTCCTTCGTATACAAAAAAGGATTGAATTCCTTAAAGAGGAAGCTGAAGACATAGATACCGATGCGGTACAGATCTCAGAGATATTCAACTCAAATATAAAACTATTGTTGGATATCACTGCAGAACAACCTAAAAATTCAATAGAACTCAAAAATCAAGTTGATGCTATTGCAACACAATTGAAAAATATGTTGTCTGAGGCAGAAATACCAAAGAGCTCAGAAATGGTACAACAGTAAGCAGCAGTGGACCCAGAAGGGACAACATACCAACTGATAGAAAATGAGATGCTCTTCCAGTAACATCAAATAAAAAAGTGATGATACGATCAGATAAAATGATTCCAAAACAATCAGTATCATAGACCAAGATGATATGACCCATTTGGACCTAAAAGAAGAAGAATATGCCAAAATTGTCCAAATAGTCTACGAAATAAAGATCAGTGATTCATACTTTATCTCTCCGAGACATAATGTTTACCCCAGACTCACAGCTATGGAAGGAGGTGATCCTACATTCATAAAAGTAATCATAGATTATGGATTATTTGATTTGATATATCCAAGGAAAAATTTGATAGAATTATCAAAATTTGATGAAATGTTCATAAAAGATGTGTCAAAATTCTCCAAAGGATGAAGGGTATACTTAAAATTCTACTCAATAAGTCCTAAATATGATGGAACTGTTTACTATCCGGCTGAACATATAATATCAATTGGATGTGTTGCAGCCAACTTCAATATAGATATCATGGAGAATGAGAAGAGAATGCCAAAGGTAATCAAGTTATGGATAAAACATAGAAGAGCATTTGGGATCAATGTCATGTACAATATTGCCAACAAATTATATAATAAAAAATTCTCATATCTTTGCCAATATGAAAATTGGATGCTATTAACAAATGGAGGATATAGGAAGTCAGAAATATTGAAAGAATATATTACAAAATTTGACATACATCAATTTTCGAGATGTCCTACCACTATAAAAGAATCTTGCCAGCTGCAGGAATGTCCAAGTTGCATGTGAAGATATAGGACTAGAAGGACAATAATAGAAGAGTGGTGTTTTGAAGAAAGAAGATGTGAAATAAAGTTGATTGTCTTATACAATCATAGAGCCACGATAATTTAGTGGTTAGACTTTTAAAACTCCATAATTGAAGAATGATGTAATTAATGATGTAAGATGCCAATAATTTTGCCTCAATCAGATGTATAAATAGAAGCATTTGGGCTACAAAAAGGTAGAACGAATTTGAGCACTCAGTTTTATAAGAAAGCAAAAAACCTTCTGTCAATTTTGTATCAAATTCAAATATATCAATACTACCAATTTTTGAATAGATCATTCACATTTCAATCCTCTGAGAAAGATATGAATTTCTAAACCACTTTTCCCATAGATTTTTTAAGGATTAAGGGAAAGATTTCTTTCTTATTTTAACAAAATGAGAGTTTTCTTTATTTAAGATATATATTTTTAATTCTTAGAAAAGATACAGTGAGAGCAAAAACTGAAATAACAAGGATCCCGTATCGGTAAGAGGCCGTTGAAGGGAGTAGTTTGCAAATCCAGAAGTTTGAAGGTCACTCTGTTATGAGAATAAAAGTCTAAGATCAAAATTAAGGTAACACTATTAGTTTTGTTAAATTTGGAAAAAAATTTCCTTAAATCTTAAAAGAATTGTAGAGAGTATTCATATTGATGTTCGTCATAATGCATGTTTTGTTATCAGTTAATGGTTAAAATGCCAGAATATACTATAGAAGGATTAGATAAACTGTTAGACTGAATGTTAGAAAAAATAAAAAATATTGCAGATCAAAAAGAAAATATGGATGTATTATCTGAAAAATATGAAAAACTAAACAAAGTACATGATAAATATGTTACAGATTACTCTAATTTGTTGATCACAGAATAAAACTATATATTATAATTATAATTAGAAATAGAAGAAATATATGATAAAGACTAATTTTTGAACCTATGATAAAAGAAGGATACATCATGGAAAATCAAAGAATTCATTTCATTATGGTAATATAGTTTTTTCCATAAAAAATCTAAAAGACATAATTAATCAGGCTAAATTGAAAAATCTCCCAAATAGAAGCTTTGAGGAATTATTTAGAGGACAAAAGCGTCATATCACACCTTGAAAACCCTTGATATAGGACCGGCATCTCCTGACTGCGTTCCGCCCCATGGCTAACCCGGAAACACCCGGAAACCCCAATTCTAGCCCCAACCCTAACACAAGTCTTCCAGTAGCGACAGAACCGCTTCCGTATCCACCGCCGTCTTCGGCTACGATGACGTCTGATAATCCAAGCGGTTCCACTACTGCTGTTGATACCAGGAACAATCTCAAGAGGCCTCGCGAAGATTATACAGCGGAAGGTGCGGCAGTGGAGACTTCAACCGATGTTCCGGCACCCAAGCGTCGTGTGAAGGCGACGCACGACGTTATATACCGCATCGTGGTGCCTTCGAGGCAGATCGGGAAAGTCATAGGAAGAGTGGGGCATCGTATTCAGAAGATTCGAGATGATTCTAAAGCCACTATTAAGATTGCCGATGCTATTTCCGTGCGTAAATAGTGTCGTCTTGATTGAATTTATTTTTTCCATTGTGTTTCGTGATAATTTTCATGTTTTTCTTGATAAATTGGAACGGGAGAGGAGACGATGATTTAATTCTGACCGTGAATCCTTAGTTTTTTCCATTGATGTAATAAATTGAGTAAGAATTGAGCTCATTTGAGGTGTGGAAGTCTGGAAAGAAGGGCAATTAGTTTGGTCATTAGTACTCTTGAATGGAATTTTGGGGCAATTAAAAAAAGTGCTTAATTAGTAACCTTTTGTTTCTAAATGTACAAAATGATGTACAGATTTTTATTTTTTAAAATATTTCTTACTCTGAAAAATAAATGTACATGAGATGGAAAGGGAGAAAATAATATAAACGAACCATTTAGCTGAAAAAGCTAAGTGGAACCTGCAGTGTGGAAGGGAAAGTGAATTTTTGCTTTCAACATTCTTGTCGATGCTGAGAATCTGAGTAAGCATAGGCATTTCTAGTAACTATAAAGTTTGAAGTAAAACAGGCGAAAAGGGAAGTATGAAGGAATTATAGTCTATCAGCTGCAGAGAAGTTTTTGTATGTTGGAAGATCATTTCATGTTATTTTAGATGATCCTGTTTGGGTGATAATTAGCCTTTGCATGTAAAAGACATTTTTAAAATATAAGATAGAAATATGATGTGCGACAGTCTTGTTTGTTGTTTGGCCAAGTAGTATTCTTTAATAGACAAATGAATCAAAGTCCATTTTTGGCAGATTGGCTAGTGCTACTGGACATTTTCAACTTCTGTACTTATCCATATTATGGATTATTTTTGTAGTAGATCTTCCTGACCTTTTTTTTAATTACCTGACATTAATATGCAATAGTTCAATTTACTTCTAGATTTTTTGTTTTACAGAGACATGAAGAGCGAGTGATCATTATAAGTTCTAAAGACAGTGACAACGTATTCTCTGATGCGGAAAATGCTCTTCATCAAATTGTCAGTCTGATCCTCAAGGTAATGTGATATCATACTATAGGTTATTGGATTTGAAGTTAAATTTTTTAAAGTTCTCGTCTACATTGCCACTTTTTGCTCATGGCGTGAGTGTTGTTGCATTTCCATTGTAGGAGGGTATGAGCGAATGTGTGGGTTTAGGTTCTTGTAACTATTCAAGTTTTTTCTTTATCATGTGAGCATCATTTATATGCCCGGGGTGGGTTGGGGGGGGGGGGTAATGCTTTGGTAAATCAATGAATACGTCATCATTTCTTCCCGTTTTGACAATAGCGGGTTGTGACTGGGGAACCATAAACAAATTGTTTCTTGAAGAAAGCACTAACACGCATTCGGCACTGGCAAGATGGTGCCTGACATGTTTCTGGCATCTTCACGTGTCAAATACGTCAGGTGGTGTGTCAAATGTTCTCCCTTGTTTTCTGTTGTGTTTGACGCCACGGACACGCCTCTGGCTCACCTATGAAAGTCGTCAACACGCCATGAATACTTATAGATGATCGAAAAGAAAAAAGATAAACAAACTCAGTCTATCGTCTTCTTCCTTTTCCGGTAGCTAAATCGCAAGCCTTTGGTCTCGTGACCACCAATTGACCAATCGGCCTTGGGCTGTTTTCATTTTATCACTTCAAATTACGCTAATGGCGAAAGAAACACTAGTTGAAGCAAATCGACTTTTCTGATTTCTAAAGGAAGACATACCTTAATCGATTTGTCTTATTTAGAAAGGTCAAGCAGTGTGTTTTATTTGTTAAGTAGAGAAAGCGACTTTTTTAGAAGATAATGGCACGCCTTATTAAATATCAACCATTGTTTGAAGGGAAATATCAATCAATTGGGAGGGAATTACTTGATTTAACCTCTTTGTTCTTGGAAGGATGCAACTTTCTTTTATATATATAATCATAAAAGATTTAAAAATTATCATTATATCCCTAAGGGCTATAAAGCAATTGCCCTTTTTTTTAATTTGAAATTATGGCACCTAATTTTCACAGTATCAATATCTTAGATGCTTTAAACTGTATAGTTGAAACAAGGTTAGAGAAATATTATTTTAATTAACATGTCAGCACTTTTCTAGAAAATTGCATGTGTTTTTCCATTTCCATGATTCATAGAGAAACAAGAGATACTCGTGAATATGTTGAAAACGAACCATTTAAGAACATACATATTTAGAAATGATGTTGCCTCGCTAAGCCTCCGTTTGGATACAAATTTATAAAATTAGTGAAGGTTGTCAGATATTAATTTTAACCAAACATTCATAGTTACTACTCATTATTCACACATTTCGTGGGATCCAGTATTATTCTCTTACTATTTCTATTTATAAACCATTTATAAATTTGCCAAAAGGAGGCTAAGTTTAGCTGGCTACTCGTCTCCCAGAACATTAGTGGATTAGCAATAATGAACCAAGGAAGATTAGTAAGCGTTGGTGGTAAAACTGGCTTGCTGAAAGAAATGATGTGAGAGTTAACTGACTCGGGAAAAAAAAACGAATTGGAAAGGAAAAATTCCTTATTTTTATTGAATGTGTTCATTCATTTTGACTACTTCAGCATATTTTCTCATGCCACCGCTCCTTTGGAGGTCTCCTCCCCCTTTTGGACCTATAGATTGGCACCACACAAGACCAGACCCCTAGCCTGAGGTAACCATATGCATCCCGGATTCAACAATCTACATCCCACACGGGTAGGGAAATGCGAAGACACTTTGTCAAGTCCTTTCGTTTAGAACGAGTATCCATACGATTGAGTCTTGGGTTTCCGAAATAGTGTTGAAAGAAGTGCTTCGAATCATTGCTTTAACCACAAGAAATTTGGGGACTCACTTAGTGCATATCAGTTGTGAGTATGAAGCGTGAGTAGGTTTGCCTCATTTGATCAACTACTCTGTCTCAATCGTGCTTTCTATCGATCTGAATGAAGCATTGCATGCAACAAAACCTTTTATTTTACATTTTTTATCTTCTGTTTAGAGATCACATTTCAGAGATGTTGTCTGGGCATGAGTCTTGCATGGTTAAATGTGGGAATGTGGAATTGTTTATCAGTTTAGGCTGATACAGTATATGCTTACCCATTGCATAGGACGATGAGGGAAATGTGGAGGCTGTGAAGGTTAGTGCTGGACACATGGCAGCTAATACAGTAAGGCTTTTGATTGCTGGTACTCAAGCAGGTGGCTTAATTGGAGTTTCTGGTCAAAATATTGAGAACTTGAGGAATTCTTCTGGAGCAAGCATTACAGTCCTTTCTCCAAATCAGTTACCCCCCTGTGCATCTGCTCATGAGTCAGATCGAGTGGTCCAGGTGAGCCTAGTTGTTCTCATTGCAAAACAATAATTGGCACATCATACATTTTAGTTCAGAAGTTTAATAGTGCATCCCCATATCCTTATAAATGATGATTTTTATTGATGCATAAGATCATGACTTTAAGTTAATATACAATATATCAATCAAATGTTTAGAAGGACAGATGTGTGTGAATATAGGAAAGGTATCTGTGTCATGATCTTAAGAGGTGGACGCAGTTTTGTATAGACTAACCTGGTACATTGTTGGATCATTCTCTTTTCTATTCCCATCTTCTTGCTCTTTGTCCATCCTTTTAACATGCTCTACTTTACCTTCCACAACTGTTCCTCGAAGTTATATGAAGTCACGGGTTCAACTTGGATCCAAGGATGATAATCTGCTGGGATTACATTATTATGTACCTTCCTTTGGGCAAAATTTACAGGCAATAAAATGAAACTTCATTTTTAGGGGGACAGAGAGGCTTGGAACTTGGGGTTCTCTTAGTTTTTTAGAGTTCAGTTGCATGACTTGATCTGCTAGTGCTAATTGAAATTGGAAAACATGTCTGCTTAACATGTTGAATGTAATTAATATACAGCTCTATCTTTCTGTACACGAGCGAGACGTGGCTTGATTTAAATCCTGGAAATTTAGGAACATTTTCTCTCCAGTGAGATACTATCTTCTTGATTTAATCTTCTTTTTTGCTTATTCGATGTATGTGATTTGCTATTCCAGATATCAGGAGACGTTCCTGCAGTTTTGAGGGCTGTGGTGGAAATTGGATGCCAACTGAGGTGATATATTTAATTGAGATGAATTTATAATGTTAATTTTGTTTACATCTTCTGTTTGATTCTCACATTTATTGCAATTTATAGGGACAACCCACCTAAACAAGTAATCTCTATCAGCCCATCTTATAATCCTAATCCTGGCTATTCTCGTCCTGCTCAACATTTTGTGGACCCTACTTCAGGTTATTACATCATTACCATGCCATTTATGTAATTTTGATTGCTGCAATGTGCTGTTGCGTGTAATCTTAATTCTCATAACGACATCATCTTTAGGACAACCAATCTTGCAGCTGAATATGTAAATCTGGAGCTGATGGTTCCTGAAAATCTGGTTGGCGGTTTGATTGGAAGATTTGGCGCAAACATTTCTAGGATCCGGAATGAGTCTGGAGCAACTATTAAGGTTCGTTGAACTTGGGTCAAAACCTATTTGTTAGCTTTACAGTAGCTGGATCTCACATTTTAAAATCCCAAACTTCTGTATAAGCGTCTCAAGTACAACATGAATGGAGAGTAGGTGGGTTGGTAAAGAAGGCTTGAGCTTTCATTTCCCGAGTGAAGTGATTGATAAGTTTATGGAAGGATAGTTGAGAGGCCGGGTATTCTTTATAATTCCCTAAGAAATTAAGAATTTCTACATTCACATATGCAAAAGATTATTCGTTATTGAGGAAGTTATTCAATAAAAAGTAATAACAATGTTTAAAATGCATGCTTGGTAGTTTAGTGACGCTGTTTTTCCAATGCTGCATTTGAAACTGCATAGGAACTAGTAAGAGCAAATACACAAATTCCACAGTAACCTCTACTACAGTATTCTATGGAAAGTGTGAACCAGACATGATCTATTAGATTTATGAAGTTCAAATACTACCATGCTATAGTTTGGGCTAAATATAAAAATTAGTATTCCTTCAGGGATTCAAGACATTTCATTGTTTTGGTTTTCTTATATACATATTTCTGTCGAGTCCTCTTGACTCTTTCACATTTCTTTTCCAGGTTTATGGTGGGAGAGGTGAACAAACACAAAGACAAATCCATTTAGGTGGTAGTGCTCAGCAGGTAAAGCAGACATCTGTATTTTTTTTTTCCTGGATAGTAATAATCAGCTAACTATCCTCATTTGGCCTTTCCAAAAGTTTGTTCATGGCCATTATGGGGAAATCTTAAAAATGAGATAACATTTACTTGCCTAAGGGCCTGTTTGAGCCCCATGTATAGTAGATTGATATAGAATGTGTGGTTAAAAATGAAGGAAATTTTTTTGAGTTGCGTGTAATATTATTTTATTGAAGAATGTGGTTGAAAAGAAGAGAGTGAAAATGTATCTTGAAAAAAATGGGGATCAAACAAGGTCTAAATATGAAAGTAGTTGTCTCCGGTTAAAAATTAGGTGTTGTGGAGTTTATGTTATTTAGTGGCCTTCAATGCTCTCTCAGTCCTATTCAATATGTAAAAAGGACGCAATTGGGGAACCTGGTGTGAGCCTCTAGGCGTTTTGAGTTGTAAGCTTCAAAATAAACCAATAAAAACTTCCAAAAAAAAAAATTAAAAAATCTCATAATAGACCATAAACCATCTTGAAAAATTCATAATAAAATAAAATGACGATTAAAAATCTAACGTGCAAGCAAAAATAACAGATTTTTAAAGTAACGGATAATAATTTCTCAAATTAGTGATCACATTACTAATTGTTATCCACTGCTAGATGTAGAAACAACCTAGATGTCTCAGATGCCATCACTGCTAATAGGATCAATAAGAGAGCGAATATAATAATTGTTATCTACTGCTACTATCATCACCTAGATATCCTCACATTACAAATTGTTATCTACTGCTAGATGTAGAAAGAGCCTAGATGTCTCAGATATCATCACTGCTAATAGGATCAATAAGGTAGTGAATAAAATTGTCCGAATAATTTTAGGCCAACAATAGAAAGCTCAAGAAGGCAGAGAAATGTGTGCATACTTCAACTATCCTGAAGCTTAGTCTTAAGTCGTAAACCTGTAAGTTCACGTTAGATCCCTTCTACGTGTTAATTGGAAAATGGAAATTAAGGCATAAGATTTGACAAATGGCACCCAAGGTGTAAGCTTCAAAGTGTTCAATGGAAATCGCACATTTGGCATGCTGCATCAGTCAAGAATTTACAACAATGGTCCTGTTAAAGTGATTATGCATGGCTTGTTTATTCGAATCATTTCTTTGATCTTTCACTAAGCGCCTGGGACCGATCATTTTTATCCATTAGTGTCCAAGTTCGTAGAAGCAATATATATGCATGCAGTAAAATTTTGAATTTTGCTACAAAAGTTTGTTAAATATAAATTACAGATTATTGATGCCAATGTTTTATCTTTTAACAGGTTGCCCTTGCAAAGCAACGGGTGGATGAATATGTATATGCTGAATTGATGCGACAAGCTGGTGGTCAACTGCCACAAGCAGCTAGTCAACTTCAACAAGTTGCTACTCTACAGACTTTGTAAATTACTACCATTTTCAATTTTCCATTCTCATTTGTGTGGATTCTTTATTTGGACCAAAAACTTTAGCGTTTTATTGCCTGTGCAGGCCTGATATGTCACATACTATGTACCAAGGATACGACCAGGCTCATGCATTTTATGCGAACAGGTTTATCTCATTGAATTTTAAAACTCGACAGGTTTACTGTAGAATAATGTGTAATTAATCTATTCCCCCTTTTTCCTAACTTGTCGATGCAGCTAATGGGGTTCAGTTTTCTAATCCTGCAGTAATTATGATGCTGGAATGATGACATCGGTTCCTACACTATATGCGCCAGCTGCAACAAACGAAGCACCTCCTTACTATGGTCATCAAACTTATAATGCTCCACAGTTATAGGTGCGAGCAAAATCTTCTCTCTTTCATTTTATTTCAGTCACCTTTCACATCTCCAATGTAAAAGTTCTGAAGTATGATTACGTTTGACCTTTTATTTTATTTGAGTTTGTTTTGTAGCAGCACTATGTTAATAGGAATTTAGAATCACGTTGCAACTTAATATTTACATATAATTGAAAATTCATTTTGATTCTAGGCTATCATTGGTCATTCATATAATTCTTAAAAGACATTTTGATGCCTGTTCTGTTGAAAAAGTTAGCTTTTCTTCGAAGCTTTGCAGTTACCTTTGTGGCTTTGAAACAGGTTAGTCGAGTTTGCTCATGAGCAACGACATTTCATATACTAGTCGAGCTATTTTCAAGGTGATCGAGGGCTTGTAAAGCTAATTTGCATCACGTTTGTTCATTCTATTGGATAGTGCTATTTAGTACTGTTGTGAATTATTAGTAAAGAAAAATAAATTAGACGAAATTACACCTAGGCCTACTTTTAAACTACCATTATCATAAAACCTGATTCAAGTTTGGTATTTCAAAAATCAGGTTTTAATTAATAATTTTAAAACATTTTTTTATTCTTATTTTTATATTTATTTATAGTAAATTAATTTATATATACCCCCACCCTATCTACCCCCAAACCCTAAAATCATTAACCTGTCAATCTTTCCTCCCGTCGGTCTGCTCCACCTCACCCATTTCTCCCCTCGCCGGTGACACAGCAAGAACCACCGACCGTCCCTCCACCGCATGCGTCCTCCTCGTCAAACATACAGGTGTCAGGTTATATCAATTCTTCCTCCCGTCGGTCTGCTCCATGCCGTCGCTTCCTTTCACCCATTTCTCCCCTCGCCGGTGACACAGCAACAACCACCGACCGCCTCCTCCACCGCATTGTGTCCTCATTGTCAAAATTCGAAGCGCCGCTCAGAGCGCGACGACACGCCGTCTCCTCTCCTCCCCTTCTCTGTGAAGCCGCTGCCGTCTCCTCCCCTCACTCTTTTTCTGCCAACCGCCGCCTCTGTTTAATTATCAATCTGTAAGTTTTTACTGTGAGATCTTCCTCCAAAATTCCACAGGAGGTTGGGCCTCGTAATCTCATCAGATCTGTTGGGTGTGTTGGTGGTTTCCAAAATTCCACAGATCTGTTTGTTGTTGGCGGTTTGGGAGGATCGGTGGCGGTTTGGGATGATCTGTCGTAATCTCATCAGATCTGTTGGGTGTGTTGGTGGTTTCCAAAATTCCACAGATCTGTTGTTGGCGGTTTGGGATGATCGGTGGTGGTTTGTGCGCGGCGGTGGTGATTGTTCAGTTTGGGTGTGTTTCTGTGCGTGCGGTGGTTACGTTTCTGTGCGAAGGTTGCCGTGTTGCGGTGCGATGGTTGGGTGTGTGTGCGCGCGGCGGGTGTGGTCATGCTGCGTGCGACGGTGGTGGAGATGCGACGACGTGTGGTGGTGCCGTGAGTGGAGACAAGGTGTGAAGTGGTGGTCACATGTGATTTGGTGTTGGTCACAAACGATTTGCTTGTTTGTGACCAATAATTTGGTTGGTTTGTGACCAGTGAACTAGCTGTGTGACCAACGAACTAGATAAACGGTGACCAATAAATGCTTTGTGACCTAAAAATTATTAATTTGTGACCAATAATTTGATAAATTGTGACCTAAAATATAATATATGTTCAATTAATGGGATGTTTGTGACCGTAAATAAGTATTGTGACTTTCAAATTTTGTGATTTGTGACCAATGAAATAATTGTGACTTTTAAATTTTTAAGTTGTGACCGATGAACAAATTGTGACCTACAAAAATTTTGACTTGTGACCTAAAAAATTTTGAATTGTGACCAAATTGTATAGATTTGTGACCTTAACATATTCGCCGGAATCGGAAAAGTCGTCAGAAAAGTCGCCGGAACGGTCGTCGGAGAAGAGTTCCGGTCGTCGGAATATCCCCGGAGTTGTAGGGGTGGTGGGGGTGGGTTAATTATTTTATAGTAGAATTAAATATTAATAATAAAATAATTTAATAATTATTATTTCATAATTAAAAATTTAAAAAAACCTGATTTTTGAATGTTGAAACATGTTTTGGTATTTTTGAAATGGGTAAAAGTAAATGCATGATTTATGTATTCTTCCCAATAAATTAACATCTTGTTCATTGTATTGTGAAATGTTAATGTTGTGAATTCTTACTATCTATGGGCCATGGGCTGGAATTTGGATATAGCTTCTAGTTGTTATGTTGGCCCAACATTACACCCTAAACTCAGCCCCAATAATTGGTTTGAGTATTCAATTAATATTTAAGAGTTGAGGAAAATTGAAGAATCGAGCTACTTCAATTTTATTCGATTCAATGTATTAATCTTGAAAACCTTTTATATCGTTGAAAAACCTCGTGCATGTAGCTCGAATGAAATTAGGGGAAAATGATGCTTTGAATAGTGATTAATTCATGGGCCTGTTCGATAAAATTACCGTTTTTGATTCTATTTCTTGTATCAGAGTTTTTCTGAGGACGCTATTTTATACTTTTTCTGAAAGTATAGTTCGATAAAATATTTTTAAAAAATTATTGAGTATATAAATAGTTTCAAAAGCAGCTTTTTAATTTTTAGGAGTGACTTTTGACTTTTGAAAAGTGAGGGCCAAATGTGCTTTGTATTTAAGTCTAAATCCTTGATTTTTTGTCTTCTTAGAATAATATCAATGATATAAATTATTATTAAACAAAATCATTTAATCCTGCAGTAATAATCTTAGTTGTTGGATCACATGATTCAGCAAGTGGGACACATCTTTTAATCTTAGGAGATCCTCTAGGCTCTAATTACTTGTTTTTCTAAGCAACAGCACATAATCCAACGGCACCCACTCGTGCAATCTTGAACCTTATTCAAAGCATTAAAATCTTGATTATCTCATCGCACGTGCACACGCGAAGTTGCTTGGCTGGATTACATCATTTCGATGTACTAAATATTAATTATTTTTGGTTTCCAAGCAAATGATTGAAGTATAAGATACCCATTTGTTTTGATCATGTTAATGTAGACAGACACCCGCTCGTGTGCTTAGCTGTTTTTCACGTGTATCGATCTTTTTCGTTATGGACGAGTTCACATGATATATATAGGTAATGAGGTTGTTAGAAATTAAACTATATCGTCAAATACTATTGAACTTGCTCATAGAGCTTCACATATTATTTGACTCAACAAATGTTCTTGTATCGATTTGTTTTCAACATTGTAAGGTAGAAGCATTCTAGCTCGTGTAAAATTTGCTTACGTAGCAGTTGAATGCGGTACATAGGGCATATTGACGGGCATTAAGCCTCCGTTGGTTTCAAAAGTAGAATAGCATTGAGTCGAAATACGTGGATAGTAATGAATAGTAATAATATGTTATTTAAATTATATATGACTTTAAATGTGATAAAAATATACAAAACCTAAATAACCCCTTGTTTGATGGTCATTATAAATAGAAAAGTAATGTTATTTTTTTTCAGTGGGGATGAAAATACAATTTGTGGCATTAAATGATAGGTGAAATTTCACCATTCATTTAATGTCATATTAACGTCACGTAAACTGTGTTTTCGTCCTCAGTGGGGATGAATAGGATTACTCTAAATGGAATTGGGAAAAAAAAGATGATTTCAATAATAATTTTTTGGAGAATGTGTATTTAAGGAGTATGTAAAAGTTAAAGAAGAATAATAATGGGTCGAAACATTTGGATAATAATGTATAGTAGCTAAGAATATATTATTTAAATTAATATTTGGAAAATATACGAGACCCAACTAAGGACAAAAAAAAAAGAAGGAAGGTAAATTTAAAAATTTTTAGTGGACCAGAAAAGTAATTATTACATTTCTGTGTACACTCATCGGGAATATATGATTGTGGTTTCATGAGCAGTCTTTATCTCATCATTATCTAATGACCATTTACTTCTTGTAATTATTCACCTTGGCCTTTTTTTCATATTTTTGTATTATCACCATTAAACACAAAATTATTACTCTATGCCGACAATATTTACCACAGTTTTTTTTTGTGATTGACAATAAAAAAATTAAAACTTTTTTGCGACTACCCTACCCTACCTCAAAAAGTTTTATTAATTGAAAGGCTCTAGATTTTTATGTTCTACTCGCAATATCCTTCTTTTTCCACCGCTTCTTCCCACCTCTATCTCAGCCGTCGGAACTTTTTTAAGGCAAAAGATACACATTTAGCTGGAGCATTTATTTCCCGTTCTTCTCTTTTTCAAGCAAACAAAAAATCTTTTTCCACTCCAATTCTTCATTTGACCCATAGACCCACATTTTCTCTTCTTTTTCCCGCCACCATTTTTCTTAAATCCATCGCCCATTTTCTTCCTCAAGTTTTTAAACTCTGATTCGTGACTTGAAAACCTAAAAATTGATCCATCATTATCAACCTCCTCACTTTGAGATTCATTTCCATTTTCTTGGATGGGGGTTAATGAATTTCTTGGCTAAAATCTGAAATGGATGCCCAAACATCAGCATTCTAGAGAGAGAGGGAGTGTGATGACTCGAGCAATTCTCGAAACCATTGAGTAGAGGTGGCAATGGCTCGGCTAGGCCTCGTCAGTGACGCTCGGCTTGGCCCGCAAGCTTGTGGCTCACAGGGCCGATCTGAGCTTTGGTTCGCGAACTCTTTTTTTTTAATTGAACCCCTTCCTTTATACGGGTTTGGTACCGGCTACTTAAATTTTGAGTAGGGGGAGTTAAAAATTGTATACGAACAACTTATTTTATATAAAAAAGAAATTTAAAAATTAAAAACAATATTATAAAATAACAAATTTTGATTAATATGGTTAAATTAAATATTACTTACTGACGACATGCAATTTCGGCATATTTATCTTACAGCCTAAAATGAGTGTCTTCCCAATCCTTCACGCACATTAATGCTTCTAAAATATTTTCTTTGAGTTGACTTCTCATCTCGAACAAAACTCTCTTAACTACACTAAAAGCAGACTTCGAAACTACAGAGTTAACCGGAGGTGTTAGCAAGTCGTTTGCAATCACGATATCCACTGCCATCGTCCTTCGTACTTCCACCAGAATTCAATTGCTTCTTCTGAACTTTTTTTTAATTGTTTTGTTATTAGCATATTATGATCAAAGTAATCAATTAATTTAGCAAACAATGCATTTGGACTTGTATCCAATGTATACTAGATGGACTTATTGCATTTGAATCATATTTATACGTGTTAATGCCTTCAAATAAAGTTAATACTCCGGCATCGTCTTCTTCAATGTAATGTATAATAAATAACTAAGTAAGTAAATAAATCAAGAATTAAAAGAAATTTGATGTGTAAGATTGTAATGGTAAAGTGTAGTGTGATAAATGATAATTGACATTGAATAATTGAAGTTGAAGGTAAAAATGAAAATGTAGAACTTATTAGAGAGTGAGATTAAGATGTAGAAGAGAGTAAGAATTGTTGGAATGTTTTGTGAAAAAAAAGATGGAAATAGGTTGGGGTATTTATAGAATAAAAAAAAGTGGCCAAAATGGCCACCTTGAAAGTTCAGTGACTGTTGCAAACGATTACTCAACGGTTACTGAAGTTTTTAACAGTGTTCGAAACAGTCACGGTTTCAACTCGTGGGCTTGTGCGAGGACTCGTGGGCTCGCCCACGAGCGTTTGTCAATGGGCGAGCGTGCTGGTTTGGCTCGGGCTCGTCATTTGATGAGCCCAAGAAGCCCACGAGCCTCGTTTTCATGAGCCGAGCGACCGAGCTGATGAGTCGCTCGACCCATTTGACATCCCTAATTGAGAAGGCCAAGGAAATCCACATAGTTGATTTTGAGATTATTCAGGGAGTCCAATGGGCGGCACTTTTACAAGATTTGGCAACCTGATTTGTCGAAAAACCGAAAGAAATCGGATCTCGGTTATTCCAATGCTATCGGTTGATTTTGATGATATATGAATGTTTGAGATCCAAACTTCTAATGGCCATTTCATCAAAAACCTAAAGAGCAAGTTAAGTGAGCGAAGTCGAAGAGTTGTCAATGACCAGAATTTCAGCCCCGTGATCTGAATTTGAAAAATAAATGAGAAACCAATTTTTACAGAAATAATTGGTTAGTGGAATACAAGGAACCAATTCTTCTCTGTGGATGTGTTTCCAACGCGCTTCTTAACTTCGTCGCCATGTCGTGTTTTGTAAAAACATGTCCGGACGAGTTCATAATCAAGTTTCTTTGAATTGGAGGAGACCATAATCCACTTCGTGAATGATCAAAATCGAATTTTGAAAAATCGGAAAAACTGAAAAATAATCTTTCTGAAACTTATTTAGATAACGATTGAATTCTCTGCGAAGAAATCGAAACCTCAATCAATGAATTTCGTGAAGGTGACGAAATTTCAGAGATCGACATTTGCTAGAATGATTTGAATTTTTATGGAAGATAATGAATGGAAAAAAGGGTTGCATATCAAGTCTCCATTTACAATTTCTTTTGGGGGGTGGAGGGGAAAGAAGATGAAGTGATTTTTGTTTTTTTGATTTTTAATTATGTATTTGTGACTCATTTGTAATTTTTTGAAAATTTGGGATTATAGTTGCAATTAATTCTTTATATTTTTTTTCCTTTTTTTATTTTATTTAAATAGGAGTGTAAGTTCGTCATTTCGCAATGAAATGTATAAATAAGAGTGAAAATGCGAAAAAAAGCAAGTTGGGGATGCTTTGCACAATGAACTTCAAACGTATGAACATTTTATGTTAATAACTTTTAAATCAAATGTGAATTAGATTATTTTGGGACATCTTCATTTACTAAGAAGACACGTAAACGGTGACCATCATGTCACGCCCACCCTAAGATTTCACCATTATAAAACATGTTGTCTCGTAATTATTCGGTAAGATTAGCACTTGTTCTTATTCACTCTCACGTTCCAAATATATTTTTAGAGTTGTCCAGTGAATACGCTATACCTACAACTATTATTGTTATAGTATTTACCATAGTGTTTATATAGCTCCCGTTTTGCCCCCATTTTTCCTTCTATTTCTTAATTCAATCACACAATTATCCATATAATAATATTACACGTAAATCGAAAAGTTTTTATTATTTTTCAACCATACATTTTCGAAAAAAATTATATTCCAAACATTAAAAATTGAAAAAAAGGGGGCCAAACGGATTGATATTAGAACTTACCAATTAATAATAAACCATTCAATTCATTGAAAAGTAAAATAGTCTTATAACATAAAATAATAAAGGGGAGGCTAAACGCGTAGAAAGAAAGGACAGAGATGGAAATGATTTGTAAAGCAATGATTTGGCCACGTGCTGTCGGGTTAAGAAGCGACATGGTGGCACTGATCTGATGTTTGCTCTACAATGGCCCACATGCTGCCACGAGGGTTAACATTGCATGCTCAGATACACGTGAACCAATTTTGCTCTCCCACGTGACCTCCCTCGCCTAAGCACCACACTTATATTCTGAAAATCGATGGATAAAAATAGAATAATGCTAAGGGCCTGCTATAGAATATTTATTTTATAAATATGTGATTAAAATGAGTATGTGAAAAAACGAGTTTTCAAATAATAATGATCAAACGAGGGCTTAACAAGTTTAAACAAGACCATACAACTTGTAATGTTTACTATTTACAAAAAAAACTAGAAATGTATATTTATGGTTAGGGGTGCTAAGTGAAGCGTCTTCCTCGTAAATTAGCCCAGATAATTCATACGGATGGAAAAAAAAATTCTTTCAATCCAATACACATTGGCCCGCAATTATCCGCCTAATTGAGGAAACGGGTCTGGAGTCATTGCCTCGAATCGGGTATGGGAAGGGTACAAGAATCGTAGTTCCCTCCTCATTTAAAGTTAATTTTAAATTCTTTATCAAACAATAAGAATTTATCATTATTTTTAAAGAAAATATGAGTGGTTCTTAACAAATTAAAAAAAGAAAGTAATAATATTTACTAATTAAAGATATATATAAAAAAAAAATAGATGGGATAGAGAACCTATCATGCCTCGTCCCAGTCTCACTTGAATTGGAAATGGAGACTGGGGAATGTGACAAAAATACAAGACGAGACGGGATGAGAATGACCTACCCTTCCCATATCCGTCACGTTGTTATCCCTAATAGCTCGACTAGCATTCGAGACTAGCTGTGACATATGAGTTGCAATGAAAACCTCATTCGAGTCACTTGTCAACTTGCACAAATGGACTTACAAGACAACTTGTAGTTAGTGAATGAAAATGTAGTTTTTTAGTAAAAAATAAATAAAGTGGACGAGCCATCTCACCATAGGACGAGCATAATTATGCTGGAATTTTAAAAAATGAGCTAGTTAGCATGCAACTCACCCCATATGTGAGCATGGGTTGACTTGCTTGGTGGGCTCAGCCTAATTGTGGACGAGTCGAGTGACTCAACTTGGCTCGATTTATTATCGTTCCTATTTATAGCCAACTTTCCATTGTCTCTACGTACATTTTAATGTTCTTAAATTCCTTTACAAACGTGTACATAAAAATAAACTTTTAGTGAGAAACATTTCCAATAAATGATAAGACCAAGAATTGACAGTAGTACATTCTCGATTTCCTAAATTGCGTCGAAAATAATGAAAGGGAATATGTTACCTTTGCCCTCATAACAAAAGAAACAATTTCTAGTATTCCTTTCTTTTATGCTAAAAAAAAAAAGAGGGAGGAAGGATCGATATTTATTTAAACATAAAATGGAGATCAGAGTCTAGCTCACGTAACATCCAAAAAAGGGGGAAGGATCGATAGGTCTTTTGAAAAGTTAAAAAGTTATTTATTAAATTAAGAAATTTCTTTCGAATTTTTTTTTTTAATATTACTTCATCAGATTAGAAGAGTTTTTAGAATAATTTGACCTAAAGAAACAAAGAGTTTTTAGAATAATTTTTTTTTCCATAATATTTTTCAACATAATCAGTTACGCCTAATTAATTTAAACTACTCGAATTAATGGTCTGATTAATTAATTAGCACTAAATAGCAAAAATAAAGATAAAACCCTGGAATTTATAGCCAATCGCACGTGCGTCACACGCTAGCTCCCATACACTTTCACGAGAAAATCATATCCCCAGTCAATGGTCAACGGTGAATTAAAGTCCCTTTTCAATGAGGAGTTACGGTTGAATGGAGAAAGCAAGGTTTGACTTGACTCATACTCTACCGTGTTTGGTTCAACTTTTTGGGACATAAAATGCAACATTGATTTGATTAAGGTAAATGGTATTAAAAATTGGAGTAATGTTATTTATAGTGAAAATCATCTGTAGCCGTCTACGTGGCATACATGCGACGATTTGTAATTTGATACATTGGTTATTTTTTATTGAAACGTGCATCAAATCACAAATCTGCACATGTATATCACTTAGAACGACTACTAGTAGTTTTCATTGTGAATATCATCACTCCAAAAATTGTTGATGAAATAAATTTTAGCATGAAGTGAACCCACTGATTTTTGTAGAAAGGTGATTTTTTTTTCAAGAGTTTAAACTCTTGTCTGGTTTTGTTAAAGAAAATAATATTTTTTTATTAAATTTTGATAAAAATAATAGAATATGTAATTGAAAAGTTAATGAAAATTATGAATATCATGAATTGTCCAGTTAAAATTAATTATTAACTTTGATTTTTATAACTTTTTAACTAAATCAAATATGAACTAAGTTTCTAGATTTTAATTTATAATTACATTTGACTTTTAAATCTATTTTTTATTTAAAAAAAATTATGAATGGTTTGATTTTAATTATATTGTTTCACAAGGTCGTCATGGAAACTCATCTTGAATTATTGTTTTGTTAGTAGTTTGATACAACTTAAATTATATGTACTTTTATTTAAAATTTTTGTAGTACCCACAACAATTATTATTAGGACTCACATTTTATAAATACTATAAATCATATAAAATTTTGAATAATGCCGAATGTACACATTGGTGTATATTTAGTTTGACAACCCCCTCACATTGGGGGTGGGACCCGAGATTTTTAAAATTGTGGGTCCCACCCCTATGTGAGAGGGCTGTAAAAAATGATGTACACCAAACATTGTTCTAAAATTTTTTAGCTTGTTTGATATGATTATTTTATAGTACCAACGAGCAAAAAAAAAAATAGGACGATGGCGGGCCAGGGCTGGGGTGGCCCTTACTGTGTCCCCTGCCCTCCGAGAGTTGTTTGGGATAGTTGCGGGAAGAAATTAAAATATACCGCTTTGTTTTCCTATTTACTTGTTAAAAATGAAAAAAATGGAATTTTTAATTAAGGTTTTGAGGAAACAAACAGGTCTTTAGTGTCTCAGTTACAGAAGGCAGTAGTATTGCACTGACTGTCCCCTGTTGATTTAGCGAAAGTGGGCGTGCAAATGCAAAAGGAAATCAAATGATCCACCCAATTAATAGCTCTTTCTCTGACACAACTTATAATTGAATATCTGTCTTGTATCTATACATCCTTACTGTATCTATATATTGTATTGCTCTGTAAACATCCCATTTCTCTGTTTATTTTCTTCATCTGGACCTGACCTATATGTATAGCTCTAGAAATAGAGACGAGGGTTGAAGATGGCTGAGAAATGTGATGATTTAGGGTTGAGTTTAAGTTTGAGTTTGGGATGCCAAGAGAATGATAATCCGCCGCCGCCGCCGCCACCGTTTCCGTTGAGTCTGATTCAATCTCCTATGGATTTCATGCAGCCGCAGAATCAAAAGTCTTCAAGCACTGATCCGTTTCAATTATCTGCTGGTAAATCTTCTTTGGAATGGTTCATTAATTATTTTTACATTTTCATATATTCTTTTTTAGTAAATCTGCTTATGCTAGATTTCCTTCAGATTATAAGTTAGTTCACAAAATCATATCTTTTGCATGTAAATTCAATCTAACTTTGTTTAAAAAATTAATCTGATATTCTAGATCGGCATGTTGAGGCTAGATCGTTTCTCCGGGGGATTGACATGAATAAACCGATAACTGTAGCAGACCTTGAGGAAGAAGTGATGGTTTCATCTCCAAATAGTACAGTCTCAAGTTTGAGTGTGAAGAGAAGTGAAAGAGAAGAGAATGAGGCGGAGAGGGCCTCGAGTTCTATGGAGGTGGATGAGGACGGTGGCGACGACACCGGGAGGAAGAAGCTTCGGCTGACTAAAGAACAAGGAGCGGTGCTTGAAGAGACTTTCAAGGAACAGAACACTCTCACACCGGTGAGTGGCATTTTCGAAAATTTTTTGGTGGGTCAAGGGTGTTTTATTAATAGCTACTGCTTTTCATGCTAATGTGTGCTCGTGTGTTTGCAGAAGCAAAAATTGACTTTGGCGAATCAGCTAAATTTGAGACCAAGACAAGTGGAGGTGTGGTTTCAGAACAGAAGGGCAAGGTTAGTCATTTTTGGGGCTTTATCAAGGGTATTATTGTCATTCAATTAATGTTTGGTCGTGGCCCCCGATAATCGTACAAGATTAGTTATGGCCTTCTCGAATGGAGTAACGAAAAAGGATTCACGGCTTTCAATAATTATGTAGGATAGGATTATAAAGGCGAAAAAGTATTCTCGACTCTTAATAATTATATAGGATTAGTAAGAGCACACATGAAGAGAGTGGCGAAAAGATCTATGTGGACCCAACATTTGTTATAATATGGGTTGATTAAGATCGAAATGTTTTGCATTATGTAGTTTGTGTCGAGTGGTTTTGCATTTGAAATCCTAAAATACTATTAACCGGGGCTTTCAAATACAGTGGTCGCCTATCTTAAATGGTAAATAATATATAGGTACATCGAATAGCTCCCCCTTATGTACATTTTGTCGACTTTTGATAAATAGGGACCGAAATGCCAGCTTTTATTACTTTATCGAACGGTAGTTCACCATTAAAACGTGGTTGGTGACGCTTTATTGGTTTCCAAAAAAATTCAAAAATAGATGACGTCTTGGCAGATCAACGACAAAACAAACAATTTCATAGCAATTAATCGTGTAATTCATGTGCGAGTGACGATCACTTTTGAAATGCCTAGTCTGTTGAAATTATTGTTCAAAATCAACAAAATAGGCTTTGGAATGAAGATTTGATTTGGAGTATGAGACCGCATAGGCCTTTGTGGCCCGCGGTCGCATGAAGATATGTAGGGTGTATATGCCCTGCAAGTGATTAACCTATGCAACTGCATATGTTTGTTTTATGCGGTCGCGTATGTAAAATAGCCGTTAAGGCTATTTTTTGTTTGAATCCTTGGTGGCCTTTGGTGAAAACTTTATAACTTTTCATTTTTTTTGACACTATTTCGTGGGTGTTCATTGAAATTTATAAATACATGATAGATTATTACATTAATAAATAATTTTCAAACAACTTGAGATCAAATCTTCGTTCTAAAAGATAGAATTTATATTCTTTCTTTCATATTCGAATTTCCTTCAAAGCGTTTTTGAAGTTTTGGTAGAAAACTCTTAAGTACTTAAGTATTTTTCTATTGCAAGGTTTGATTAATCCTACAAACCATTTGTCAATATCTCTTTAAGTATCAAATTCAATCCTTGAGAGGGCAAATATTTTTTAAGTTAGTGAAATCGTTATTAGGGTTTAAAGCAAGCATCTAATAACTGACATGAGAAATTTGACTTAGCTATTAGTTCATTTGGTTTCATAAATAATAGTATAGATAAATGTTTATATTATAAAGTGTGTGATGAATATATAATATATATTTACTTGTATGTTGATGACATGCTGATTATGAGTAATCACATAGATGAAATCAAAGAAATGAAGACGTTTCTATGTTCCACATTCAAGATGACAGATCTTGGACAAGTAGATACCTATTGGATATCAAAGTTACAAAAACTAGTGGACTTTTCACTTGAGTCAGTCACATTTTATTGAGAATGTGATTAATAAGTTCAAACATTTGAACATAAAAGAATTAAATACCTCTCTTGATCTAAGTTTAAAACTTATAAAGAATGATGGAAGATAAATTGCTCAATTGGAATGTGCAAGTACTATAGGGAGTCTAGTGTATGCAACGCAATGCATAAGACCGGACATAGCATTTGCATTTAATAAACTTAGTAGGTTTACTAGTAATCCGAGCAAGGAACATTGAAATGCCATTGGAAAAGTTCTTAGCTATTCTAAATTCCGGACTATATTAGAAGAATTTATCGATGCTAGTTGGATATCTAGCACGTGTGAAAGTAAATCTATTTCGAGTTGGGTGTTTACTCTTGGAGGAAGTGTTGTTTCTTGAAAATTAAGGAAACAAACATGTATTACACACTCAACTATGGAATCTGAATTTGTAGTATTATCAATTATCGGGAAACTGGGTAGCTTAAGGATCTTCTTTATGAGATACCTTTAGGACCGAAGAATACATTTTCGATATCTATAATGTGTAATAGTCAAGCCATATTAGCAAATGCATACAATGGGGTATACAATGAGAAATCTAAACATATGAGTAAATTAATCAAGAGTGGAATAATTTCCGTAAATTATGTTAAGTCAATTGATAATCTAGTCGATCCCTTAACTAAAATTCTAAATAGAGATTTTGTAATATCTACTTCGAGTAGGATGTAGTTAAAACTCTTAAAATAAAAGATTCACCAATGATGACAACCTTACCTATCATTATTTAACAAGTAATTCATGAGTCAAAAAGTAACAAGAAGTCATTCGATATGTGAATAGTTTCAACATTATAAAATCCGCGATAACTCTATCATAATAATATAATGTTGGTTGTTACTTAAATGAGGGTTGACCTTTAAGCTCTTAATGAAATTCATCATTAAAGTACAAATATTTCTAAAAATAACAAAGATATTGGAAGAATTTCACCTAAATGAATTTCGAGGTGGTGCTCACCTCAATAGAGAGTTGGAGTTTCTCTCTTAAAAAATTCGTTAAATAGGATGAGCACAAGACCATATTAGCGCTAAGCGAGATTGAAGAACTTAAGAACACGTGGTACTTGCGTGTGAGTTCTTACCAGTATTGTTACGAAGAATGAATGGTTCAAAGCATTCTTGCTACCTTTAATTTTGTTTTTATTTTGTTTGAATTACACTATGAGCTTGTTTGGTAGGGATTTTTTGGAGGAAGAATTGATTTTGAATAGTGATATGATGGGAAATGTGTGGTTGAAAAAGAAGAAAAAATTATTGATGTGATGGAAAATATTATTTTATTGAAAAATGTGTAGTTGAAAATGAGAATTGATTTACTGTAGAAAAATAGAATCCCTACCAAACAGGCCCTATGTTTAGATTCAAATTGAAAGATATTTAATTCTTATACGTATTTTATTTTCTGAATATGAAATTTTATTGAATATTAAACAAGTGAAGGATTGTTGAAATTATTGTTCAAAATCAATAAAATAGGCTTTAGAATGAAGAAAGAATTTGGAGGCCAAAACTTTGGCCTATGGGACCACATAGGTCTTTGTGGCCTGCGGTTGCGTGGAGATGTACAGGGTTATATGCCCTGCAAGTGATTAACTTATGCGATCATATAAGTTTGTTTTATGTGGTCGCATAGAACTATAAAATAGCTGTTAAGACTGTTTTTTGTTTGAATTTTTGGGGGCTTTTGGTGAGAAGTTTGCAACTTTTCATGGTTTTTTGGCACTATTTTGTGACTGTTGATTAAAATCTATAAATACATGATATATTATCACATCAATATATAACTTTCAATCAACTTGAGATCAAATCTTCATTTTAAACGAGAATTTATTTTCTTTCTTTCATATTCAAATTTCTTTCAAAATGTTCTTGAAGTTTTGGTAGAAAATACTAAGTGTGTAAATGTTTTTCTATTGCAAAGCTTGAATAATCCTACAAACCATTTGCCAATATCCCTTTAAATATCAAATTCAATCCGAGAGGGGGCAAATTTTGTTTGAGGACAACAAATTTCGTGTTTAAGCCTTCATCTTTAATTTCGGTGTTTTATATTTGTTCTTTGTTTCTTCTCAATCCCCTCTGTTTGGAAACAGTTTTCCAACATAGTCGTTTTACTGGTCACCAGGTCTAAGTACTACTATGACTTGCCCTGCATTAGATGTCGAAGAAATGGTCAATGCATTCATTAGAAAACAAAGTGATTTGAGCTGTTGTTCAGGATAATTTTCAAAAATTTACTAAATTGCATGTTTGGTCTCAAACATAGAAACATATGCACACCCGAGGCTTATCCGGTACAACTATGTTTGCCTAAATCATTAATTGCATTCAATCTGACTAACATCAACTGAAAATTGTATGTTTTGTCGAGACGGAGAAATATATATGCATTTTCTTTGTAATGTTCGAGTGATTATTGGAAGACATTCAATTTTAAAATGATGCAGGACAAAGTTGAAGCAAACAGAGGTAGATTGCGAGTATCTAAGGCGTTGCTGCGAAAATCTGACAGTAGAAAACAGGCGATTGACGAAGGAGGTAAACGAGCTGAGAGCACTGAAGCTTTCCCCACAGTTTTACATGAATATGTCCCCTCCTACTACCCTTACCATGTGTCCTCAGTGTGAGCGTGTGGCTGTCTCGTCCACCGGGTCCACGTCTTCAGCAACTCGCCAATGCAATCCAGCAGCAGCTCACCACCAACGACCAATTCCCGTGACCTCGTTGGCTGCCATGATTCCATCTCAACCACTTGATGCCAACAGCCACAATGCCTAACTTCAGATAGAAGGATTTCACTATCTCGGGATGATGAAGTTTTGCCACCGAAAGAGTGACCGAGGGGCAGTGAAGGAAGGCTGCTTTGGATTCGGAGCAATCAAAACTTGTAAAAGATAGTCTGGTAGAGGACAGTAGTGTTTATAGATTGGGGTAGGAGATGGATAGAACTATGGGAAAATCTGTGTTATGTTTTTTTCTTTTATTGTTTTGTCTATGAAAATGTTAAAACAAATGTAGTTTTTAATTGTGGAGATCAAGGTAACATTGCTGAAAATTACTGGCAGCTTATGAATAACTTAGAATTATGGTAGTTTATTTAAGATGAATCAGAGTTGCTTCATCTTTGGATGAATTCTTGCACATTAACTTTCCCATTTTTGCACATCAGGGTTATGATGAAAATCGAAAGGCATATCGTATGTGTCAATTGCCATTTAACTAATAAATTCATGGACTTTTGAGGTTCCACATAATGAGAAGTTGTTAGAATCGTATTTTGGATCAGATCCGTGGAGAAAATTGGCGACGAACAATTAAAATGATTAGAACTCAAATCTATAGAATTAAAAGTGGAGAACTTTGACGAAAACTTAGGAAGCAATTGAAACTCTATATTATAACTTATAAGCCATAAGTCGAAACCTGTTACAAAAACTGAAAACACGTATCTTTTTTTCTTTATAGCTGAGAACTAATATTTCAAATTAGTGGAGATTGAAAGTAAATTTTTTGATTTAGGCTTTAATTTAAAGAAACTTAAAATTGAAGCATAGTATAAGCCAGTCTAATTGCTTTGTTACAAAACCAGAACCGGTCGATTCTCTGCCAGTTTGGTTCTAGCCTTAATGTGGAACTGAACAAGTTTATATGTAAAATCCCAATTCAGAATCTGGTCGGTCTGGTTTTCAAGAAACTTGGATCGAACAACTACGTGTCCACCCGGACCACCCCTACATGTGACGATAAAGATAGACTCATTTCGTAGCAAAATTAAGAGAGATACAGGTTTTAGAACCAAGTTCCTTCTATGGGGATAATAAACAACAGGGAATCCATTTCATTGACTTGTTATCAAACAGTGTTCACTGTGTCAGCAAGTGATCGTAATATGCTCTCTCAGTCAGCTTCTCCTGAATTCGCAGGCGTTGGTCGCACGTGGGTCGATTTCCAGTAGACAGCCTCTATACAAATACCTATCAATCATGTAGCAGGCTTATATTAATAATTGGCTATAGAAAATGCGAACAACTAAAACTTGTACCAGAAACAGAGTACTTTCGAGGAAGAAATGTTGAAGATACATCATACAATATATATTGAAGTTTATTTCGAATACAAATAAAAAAACTGGTATTTCCAAAATCGGGTTATTTATTCAGCATTCTGCTGGCATCATTATGCTTTAGAAGCAATGGCAATGAAATTAGATGTACTCATTATGCCAGAAGAAGCTTAACACATCAGAAAGGTATGACGTAAAAGCCCTACGAACTCAAATCAATAGTACATGAATATTCTCATTTTACACCTCATATAGTTATATTCTACGGATAATCATTGCATCCTCTATTTGAACTAGAGTTCCTGACGTGCCTCCTTTTCCTTCTCCAAGAGGGGGAATCTTAACCTCATACAAGACTTGTAGGGCCTCAAAGTAAAAAGCTTCCAAGTCCTATGAATTCAATACGTCCCTGGTTTATAAAGAGATACAATAAATGCCCACATAGATCCGTGTAAAAATCCCTGAAACAATGATGTTGAAAGTGGCTGGTAGATTTTATATTTCATCATACAAATCAGCCCATGGAAAGGGATGGCAACGGGGCGGGGCGGGGCGGGGCGGGGCGGGGCGGGGCGGGGAGGCTCTCCCCGTCCCCCGCCCCGTTAAGAAATTTCATCCCCATCCCCGCCCCGTTCCCCGTTTAAGGCGGGGCGGGGCGGGGTCGGGGCGGGGGCGGGAGATTTCCCCGTTTATTCCCCGTTTAATTTTTTTTTTTTTTTTAAGTTTTTGATAATTTTTTTTTTATGGTCCATATTCATTATATTTAGACAACTAATTTTAGTTGCTATTTTTCTATTAGAACTAATGAAAATTTTCATTCAAAGTATTGAAAATTTTCATTCAAAGTATTGAAAATTTTCATTCAAAGTATTGAATTCCAAAAAAAAAAAAAAAAAAAAATTTTTTTTTTTTAAAGGGGGTGGGGGGGGGGGGGGGGCCCCAAACCCGTCCCCGCCCCGTCCCCGCCTCGGGGAAAAACTCCCCGCCCCGTCCCCGCCCCGTTACCCGTTTAAGCGGGTTTTTCCCTCCCCGTTCGGGGCGGGTCCCCGCGGGTATCGGGTTTGTCGGGTTTTTTTGCCATCCCTAGGAATAACCATGTTTGACAACTGGAATCAGAACAAATAATTGGACTTTCAGATTTAGAAGTTTGGAAGGAGACCAGAAGTACATTTCACAGATAGCTATGGAAGGAGCCTAATAGGAGAGAGGAATAGGGGTGGGGGTTGATGGGAGAGAAATCAATGGCGTCTAAGCAATTCATGTCAGAACAATGAGGCCAGTGCCAAATATGTTGCGGAAACAAAAAGTTTTTAGTTATCTGGGGAGCACATCTGAGGGAATCAGAGGTTAAATGTGGGGTATGGGTAATGAAATACAGTGAGGTTGTATCCAATTCATTTGTCTTTATGAGATGATACAAAAGGAGAGAGTGATAATTGAAACTTCGAAGGACATAGATTTTTGCGATCAAGAAAAAGAAAAAATAAACAAGTACACTGTACTAACTTAAAATTTCTCTCTCTTTATTCTTTTTAATAAAATGTATGGCTAGATAAGAAGTGCACTTCAGCCTCTTTCTTTTGATAAGTTAGTTCCATTATAGTTTTGACAACAAATGATCATAACAACAAACAAAGCAAGCAACAAGCTGTATGAGAATTGAGAAGAAAGAGAGAAGAAGGGGGGAAAGAGAGGAGGAGGAGAGAGAGAGAGAATTAGAGAGAAATCTTGTATTTTAGGCAATATCCAAGTGTCTATAATGAAGACCCTACAATTAAATCAAGTATGGTTTATTAGGTCTTCAATACCGACAATCACAAAAACAAATCACACTTTTAGCGATACTTGTCCTATTCGCACTGAAGAGTAGTGTTCATGAAACAGAACATAATGATATAATTTTGTGACCCTTGGCACACTTGTTCAGAAATGCTAGATATGACATGTAACCATTTTCTTTACATCCTACCATAGTGTAAACATTGATGGATATGAGAAAATACAATAATGCAATATATTATGCAAAAAAAAACTCATGTGGAAGTCACATGTCAGTTGATATACCATTTTTTAGTCACCTCCCCCTTTTGCACAGTTTTAAGAAAAGTGAACATCATACTTTACACATCACTGCCAAAAGTTCAAGCCTCAACTTTAATCTATTCGTTCATCAACGAGTAGAGTTCATTAAATTAAAAATCAAATTTTCTCCGTTTTCTATTTCTAACTTAGGGCAAACAATTTGAAATCTTAAAGTAAAAGTGTTTCTATGTGGTGACATTTTTTATGAGTTTCCAATAAAGCAAGTTGTGTAGAACTTGATCCTTCCAATTTTAGAAGAATTACCATATTTTAATAGTGATGAGCCACTTTTAAAAAAATATAGGTGCATCCACACTCATCAAAAAATTTATCGATCCTTTTCCGAGATAAACTTTAGTCATGTTCCAAGACCTTTCCTTTTGTTGACCCTTAGACCAATTTTCGCATGATTTACCATGGCTGGAGGAGCACGATAAAGTTAGAAAACGTTTTTGTGCCTTCACTTTGAGGTTCGAACATGTTTAGTATTGCTAATAATAATGAAAAACAAATCTTGTATAGACTTATTAACATGTGTATTCAAGCATCCTCTTCATGAGGGGGTATCAAACAAGTGCTCATGGTCGGGTCGAACACAACCTAAACATTGTGATGGGGAGTAAAAATATGAGTTAGGAGAAATAGGATTCAAAGTAGAGGTTGATTTACATCATGTTTCAGTAGTTTTGATTTATCTAAAATCTTATATTTTGATTAGTTTTGACATTGTAAACATTATATTTTGATTAGTTTTGATATCTTAAACATTCAAAAGGACTGAAGTACTTCACCCTATTATAGGGACCTAGGATTTCAATGTGATCAGATTATTGATTATTAAAACTCCAAATTCTTCTTCTCTCTTTAATTTCTGTGTATTTGTTCCTTTTTGTCTCTTCTCCTTCTCCACTCTATTTCTTCTCCATTGTTTTCATTTTGCGTTACATTCTGCATCAATAGTCCCCACTTTCACAAGTGCTACAGTCCAACACTGAAAGCTTCCAAGAACAAATGACAACCTATAATATGGATAAACTCCTCTGTTATTCGGCAGTTTAGGGCCTCAACTCTTATTTTGCATAAGCTGAATATCTTAAACTTCTTGACAAATTAACATTAAAAGGACAAGGTCCACTGCTTAAGAATTCCTCGTACAAAGTAGAAATCTGCTATTACTACAGATGAAAGCATTGATCTTTTAAATATGCAGTTTATTTATGATTGACAATTGTACCCTTGGAATTCTAGAAATTATTATCATTGTATCTATAATCATTCCCTATAAATATGTGGTTTTGATTCTCCATAAAATATATACAATTCTATTGGCTTATGTCTATTTTCTCTCTAATAATTTATAACATGTTATCAACACGATTATCTCAAAATTGAAGTGAATTAATTAGAAGGTAATAACTTTTATAGTCATAATCATTTGTGTCACGTGAACCAAAACTAATTTGGTGACATATGAATTTTTTTATATACATATGCATCAAAACGAGATTGCTTCTTCTTTTCCTCTACTTTTTCGCTTGTATGCAAATTCATAATAATTATTTTATTATTATGCATAATGATTACTTTCCACCATGAAGCCTTTATTGTCTTTGCTTGTGTGTCTGTATATTTATTCAACTTCAATGCATGTCTCATGCCCAATTTTACTTGTACGGTGGATTTTTTGTACGCTATATGCTTTTAATCAATGATAAAATGTGTATATATGAAACTCTTGTAAAATGTGCATGGGATTTGATAAATTATCTTAAATACATCGTTTGACTATTGAAAGTAAATTAATTTTTAATGGACGAACACTAAATTGGAATTTACCAGTCTTGTAAAGATTTAGTTGATTCCTAAGATTTTTTCCTAATGCATGTATGGTAATTAATTTATATATATAAATTTATATTTTGTTTGTATGATAATCAATATTTTAATCTGATTAAACTTTTTTATAAATTTTAAATTGATAATCTATAATGATGTTGCTCCTCAAGTAATATAACTTATAAATTTATCTATTAAAATATTGTTGATCATTAAGCAGCACAATATTAATTACATATATTTTAATTGGATTTTACTTACTCCCAAGGAGTATAGTTAAATACAATATAACGTAAATTATATTTTTCTCTTGAAGTGTAATTCCTTGTATAATTTATTATAATAATATTTGATTTCTTCTGAAGGGTATGAATTATAATTTCCAATATTTCAAAAGAATATTGACATATTATTTTTTAAAGAACAATAATAATATACAACGTACTTTCAAAGTAGAACATATTTCGAATAATGTATTATTTTGAATTTATGTTTATCCATGAAAGAAAAATATAATTAATGTCATGAGGATATTGATTAGTTTGATTACTTGAATGATTTATGATTATATAATGTTTAATCAAATCTTAGAAAATTATATCTTATATTAAACCAGAAGTTCAATTTGACTTTCTTGTTTGGTATGACCAGTTGGATGATTATTGTATCAATAATTATACGAAATTAAAAATTCAAATGTACATTCAACGAATAACCAGAAGATTCTTCAATCCGATTAATTTATATATGTTATTTGTTTTCTTATCGAAAATTCATCATTAAATATCACTAGTTAAAATAGGGATTGAATTCCCTATATTTTTAAAAATTAATTAGAGTCTTAAAATGGGATCTCATTGTTAAGGGATAGAATCCCACATTGAATAAAGATGAAAATACAAACCAACTTACAAAGGAGTGTGTTATTCCTCTTAATAAGATTGATCTTTTAAGATGGAACCTAAAATCCTAACATGGTATCAGAGTCTGTTAAGCTCTAACGAGCAATTCGATCCGATTAAGACTCAAAAAATGAGCACAAGGAATTCAAAATTTGTCTGCTCAAAGAGACCACCATCTTACGGGGGCATATTGAGGGATATAATCTCACATCGAATAAAGATGAAAATATAAACCAACTTATAAAGGATTGAGTTACTCCTCTTAATAAAGTTGACCATTTAAGATGAAACTTCAAATCCTAACACCCATCATCCTCCTTATTGATCATCTAGATATTATTTGCATCTAATAAATTTCGTGCAAATATTAGATGATTGCATGGTGTTCGCAATCTGAACTTTGCAAAATTACTGCTCAAATTATGAGCATAATTTTCAGATTATACACTAAGACGATGTGTCTTGTAATACTAGTGATCCTAAATATCAACTTTTTAATAAGTGATAGTTGAGATGTTGATAAATGATTTAAACTATTGTTTGTTTAAACGCCTTCAATTAATTTAGAACAAACTAATTCCCATTTTTGTTTAGGGAATGCTATTACGCATCATGATATATCATAATTTTCCCTGTTGTAATTAGCTTATGGTTAGAGTGTAAGACCCCGAATTTTTTTTATACTCATTATTTCCGTATGGGCCTAAATTTAATATTAGTCATTTAGCAAGTGAAATAGTCTATATCTAACATTGTCGTCACTTTAAAGTTCAAAAGTTATGCCGATAAACTTAAGGATTTATTTTCAAAAGTTCAAAAGTTAACTCACTTATTTGTATAAAGGATTTATTTTCTTTTGTGTATATATTTTTTTAAATTTATCGTGAGTTTGATTTGGGTAGAATATTTAAATATTATAATAGTGGATGAAATATATCAAATATTATACTCATTTTATAGCTCGTATTAAATAAAATAATTTGGAATAAGAAAAGAATGATTTTGAACTAATTATGCCCGATTTATTGGAAGGAAAGTATTTTTAAATTTTATTTTATATATAAAAAAAGAGGAAGTGGAACACGGTTTCATTGGGAATTTAAATGAAATATTATAATTTTATCAATTAAACATAATTAATTTATTAATATTGATAATAAATAAATAAATTAACCTCTTGAATCCACATTGACATTTGATTAATTGAGATAATAAATAAATTAATTAACCTCTTGAATTTTCCATTTAACTTTCTTGTTTGATTGAGATAATTAATTAATTAATTAACCTTTTGAATTACATTTAGGGTCCGTTTGATTGTAAGGGTGGAAAATGAATGGAAAGAAAATGTTTTACAGGGAATTGATTTTCCTAGAAAATGTTTTACTGGGAATTGTAATTAATTGTGTTTGATTGGTATAATTTTTCATGGAAAATGTTGAAAGTTTGGTATCCATTTGGCTTCTTTTTTTTATGGAATTTGTCCATTAAAGTGATAATTTTTTTTTACCATTGGGTCTCAAATTTGTTCCAATTGTAAAAAAAAAAATTTTGAAAAAAAAATTTGAAAAAAAAAAATTTTACCATACTGAATATTTTTCGTTTGACTTTATTTTGCATGGAAGTTGTCAATAAAAGTGAAATTTTTTTTAACCATTGTATCTAGAATTTGTTCCCATTGCAAACAACAACAAAAAAAAAAAAGTGGGAAAACAAAATCAAGCTTTTGTACATCAAATGATTGTACCTAGAAAAATGTGAAAAATGTTTTCCTAGGAAAATTTGTGCTATCAAACACCACAATTTGGGGAAAATGGAAAACGTTTTCCTACTTCCATGGAATTCCTTGGCTATCAAACATAGCCTTAGGGTGCGTTTGATTGCAAGGGTGGAAAATGGGTGGAAAGAAAATGTTTTATAGGGAAAATGTTTGCCTAGAAAATGTTTTGCAGGGAAAATGATTTCAAGTGTGTTTGATTGGTATAATTTTCCACCTGGAAAATTTTTAAATTTTTTATTCGTTTGGCTTTGTTTTACATGGAAATTGTCCATTAAAGTGATATTTTTTTCTACAATTAGTTATAAATTTGTTTCCATTACCAAAAAGTAAAAAAAAAAAAGGGAAAAAAAATTGTTTCCTAAAAAATCATTTTTTTATCAAAGTTTAGTGTTCGTTTGACTTTATTTTACATGAAAATTGTCCATTAAAGTGAAATTTTTTTTTACCATTGGCTATGAAATTTGTTTCCATTGCAAAAAAAAAAAAAAAAAAAAATTCAGCCAACATGGAAAATTTTTTCTCACCAAAAAGGCGGGAAAATATTTTCATCAAAAAGCCGAAAAATGCACACGTGTGGGCTAAACCCTGAAAATATTTTCCGTGGAAAATTTCGCCTATCAAACAGCCAAAAAAGTGGAAAGTGGAAAATATTTTCCTAGTTGCCTGGAAAATAAGGCGTATCAAACACGCCCTTAACTTTCAGACGTTTGGTGGATTGACGTTAAGTGTATATATATCTTCTATATATTAAAAGTGGCTATGTAACGGAATTTCTTGTTTTTAACGGAAAAACTAACGGAATTTGTTGTTTTAACGGATTATGTAACGGAATTTCTTGTTTTAAACAGGCAACTGCACCTTCTTTCAGTGTTTTTATCATAACTTTGTATTCCGATATCCGATTGAGGCGATTCAAAATGCGTTGGAAAGCTAACTCATCTGGCTACAACTTTGATTCAGACATCATTCTCCAATTCGATCACTTTTTATGCCAAAAATAGGTCTCAATATGAGATTAAAATATCGGAGCATAACTTTTCGGTTGGAAATTGATTTGTGATCATCTTTTGACTAAATTTGATTTCATTGACGTCTTCCTTTATCCAATTGACTCCGAGCACTCTCAAATCTTCATCGTGAGGTTCGGCACAATTTTTAAGTATTTACATTTTAGTCCCCGAACTTTGGATCCCTTACAATTTAGCTATTTCTCCAAATTTGTCAACTTTTGCTTATTTTCTTCGATCTCATCAACTTACATCACAACATCAAAATCACACATCAATTATTTATCAATTACATAAACATTACATCATTAATTATTTAATTAACCAAAAAAATTACATCTTTATTAATAACAAATTAATTCTTAAACAAAACTATTAAATATAAACTAGGCAAACGTGCATTACACGTTGCTTGCACTTAGTGTGTGTGTGTGTGTGTATATATATACAGAAATGATCTAATGAGCACCGGTGCTCATCTTATCCTAAGCACCGATGAGTTGGCACATTAATTCATTGGTGGATAAAGATTTTGTGAGTTCCAATCCACCAATGAATTAATGTACTTCATTTGGTGCTTTAGGATAAGATGAGCAGTCTCATTAGATCATTTCTATATATATATATATATATATATATATATATATATATATATATATATATATATATATCTTCTATATATTAAAAGTGGCTATGAAACATAATTTGTTGTTTTAACGGAAAAGCTAACGGAAAATCTTGTTTTAACGGAAAATGTAACGGAAATTGTTGTCACCATTTGTTTAAATAGCAATTAATCTTGACCCATTCCTTTCATATTCCTTGCTATTTGACTGGATTTGGCTCCTAAATTGCTCGATTCTTCTTCTACTCCACTCCCTCCCTCTCCAGTTCATAATTATGATGCAATTTCATTTTTTATGCTAAAAAATTGATGAAAAAATTGACGGTTCGAAACTTGATCCGATCATACTGATTATATTCAATTATTTCGGTTGATAATATCATATAATAACAACAATGATGGAGAAGGCGGATCCTGCACAGAAGCTGACAACACCGAAAGTGGACGGAAGTGAAGGTGTTGAATGAAGATTTGAAGGACTAGGGTGTTCTGATTCGGGCGTGGGGAAAAAGATGGCATTTGTTGTTGTGAGGGAACGGGGGTTTACGGTGCAGTGCATTTTGACCGTGATGCCTGATGTTGTGAGTACCCAGATGGTGAAATTTGCCACCAGTTTGAGCCGGGAATCAATTGTTGATATCGAACGAGTTATCTCTGTGCCTGCTACTACCATCAAAGGCGCCAGTCAACAGGTGCGTGTATTTTTGTGTTTGTATCTTTCCACCTAATTGAAATTGATATTTCGCAAATTCCAACTGCTGTAACTCTTTAGCGTGTGTTTTTGGTCTTTTTATGCTTTTGGTTAAATTTGCCAAAGTATGTTGAAACGGCAACTTTTTAACTCTATGCACAACACTGATGAGAAATAAGATATGAATGGCTGTTTGTGTTTGTCATGTTGGAAAATGTATAATCTGGATTTTAAAATTCTCTCTAATAATCTGGAAGAGTATAAACCAATTTGCAACATGTCAACTTAGACTCTATGCATCTGTAGAAAGGTTTTCGTCTTTCAACTGAAATTCATGGGACTCTAAAGGACGTTGACTTGAGAGTTATCAAATAATTATTACTTAATCATGCACAGCAGAAATAAAACAATTTTCAATTCCCACCAAAGATCTGCAATGTGTTTAGATAGAAACTGTGTTGAGAATTATACCTTTGATGAATTCTGCAAACTCTTTTGCTGATTCTCGAACTCCAATGATCACGATCTGCAATCCAAGCTGTCCAATTGTCCAACCTCCAATGGTGATTCACACAGAGAACAAGAATGACGGTTAGAGTTTTTACTTTTCTTGTGCTAGCAAAAATAATGAAAATTCTCTACAACTTACAAACCCTAGCAGCTTATTAATATAAGCCCAAGTGGGCTGGCCCATCTCTAAACTTAACCCGGTCCGATATTTAATTAATCAAATTAATTAAATCCGGTCCATGAATTAATTAATCCAATTAATTAATTCGGACCTATTAATAAGTAATCCAATTAATTAATTATCCAACACTTGTCAATTAATTAATTGGTAAATCACATTCTTCTGATTCTCTTTTGTGTGTGACCCATTAGGTTCCCGATCACGATACCTAACGATGTGAAATATTATTTTGATCTAATCAAAATTGATAAATTAAAATACCCCTTTTAATTTATCACCAATTCACATTCGTCGTCCCAGATTGACATCTAGCAATGTGTCGGGCAATACATGTGACGAGAAATGTCACGTAGTATGACAAAATCAAACTTGTTCGTTTACCGTGAAACTATAATCCTTTCGTCAATATGATCCGATCAATTATGAGATATGGATATGTGTCAATCTCAATTATTGATCATATCTTTTATCCCACTGTTAAGTCGATATAAGTCGAAAACTCTTTTTCGACTTATGAGTTCACCTTGGCCAATGATTTCATTATTAACTTAACTGGATAAAATGTAGATCATAATCTTTTACTATCTAAGAGTGACGAATCCTCTATTGATCATTCACAACCTTCATATGATTCTTGACATACCCGAACGATGCTGTATTAGCGACCCTTGACAGAGCAACATCCAACACCACCAAAGTATGACTGCCCTCATATAAGGTACTATAATGACATCAAGTCAAAGGACCAATTCCACTACCGAACGTTAGAGATTAACCACTAACACTTAGATAGTTATCCATGTGGAATCTTCCAGCGAGTCTCCCATGTTTTGTTCTATAACAAAACATCCACGTGTTCATTCAAGTGTCACCACACTTTAACTTGTTAGATCAACTACTTACTTCACAAGTAAGAATGCCACACGCGATGGTCTATCCGTAATAACGATATCCGTATCTCGTTATTACTTCGACCACAAACGATTTAAGATTAAGTCATATGTAATTTGTATCTCACAATCACAACTCCTTGTGATTAACAAATCACCAAAACTTGAATATACGGATTCTGTTATTTAATTTATTAGAATATTAATTCAATTAAATAATAAATATTGTCATAGATATGCATCGAATATATATTTAAAGTGTTTATGTCCAAAGTTGATTGGACTTAGGGCTTTTAAACAGGCAGCTGCACATTCCTTCATTGTTTTTATCATAATTTTGTATTCCGATATCCGATTGAGGCGATTCAAAATGCGTTGGAAAGCTAACTCATCTGGCTAAAACTTTGATTCAGACATTATTCTCCAATCCGATCACTTTCTATGCCAAAAATAGGTCTCAATATGAGACTAAAACACCGGAGCATAACTTTTCGGTTGGAAATTGATTTGTGATCATCTTTTGACTAAATTTGATCATTTTGACGTCTTCCTTTATCCAATTGACTCCGAGCACTCTCAAATTTTCATCATGAGATTCGGCACAGTTTTTAAGTATTTACATTTTAGTCCCCGAATTTTGGATCCCTTACAATTTAGCCATTTCTCCAAATATGTTAACTTTTGCTTATTTTCTTCAATCTCACCAACTTACATCACAACATCAAAATCACACATCTAATTATCTATCAATTACATAAACATTACATCATTAATTATTTAGATTGTGTCTGTTTCTGCTTTTCAGCAGAAATCAAGCCGTTGGCAGCACAATTCATGCCGTTGGGAGCCGCAATTTTGGATCAATTCTCTCACTGTAGGGCTGTAGGTTTGAAAAAAAAAAGGGTAACATAATCAATTTTCCTTCCTCCTTGCAGCGCGCCCAGACATACCCTTAATTAACCAAAAGTATTACATCTTTATTGATAACAAATTAATTCTTAAACAAAACTATTAAATATAAACTAAGCAAACGTGCATTGCACGTTGCTTGCACCTAGTATATATATGTGTGTGTGTGAGAGAGAGAGAGAGATAGTGTTTCACTGATAAAAAATTCACAAGTTCATTCTTACTCAATTTCATACAGGGACACTACACTATTGAAAGGATTTCATTTTTACAAATCAAATTTTCATATTATTTTGGTTTCAAATGAGGTAAGAATACATAGTGGAATGGTAAATTCTTGTTTTTCTTGATATTTATATATTTATGGTATGAAATACTTTAAGGTCTTCGGGTCGATATCTATGTTAAATCCTTTAGGATAGACCGTTAGATCAAATATGTAAATCTTTTGGGATAGAGAAATTCTTACTAAATTTTTTGAACTATTGGACATCTCGATCATTTGCTCCAAGTCTAAAAATGTCGGTATGTTATGTCATTTTATATTTAAATCATGTTAATAAGAATATGCACATATTTTTACTGAGTGCTTCCCAAATATTCACTCTGATCACAATAATTTTTCATATTAGAATGGGTCAGGTAGACGCGTGGAAGATTGACCGAGTAATACTTATGTGATTGCCAAGTAAAATTTCTAGAAATAAGAATTGCCAATTTTTATTTGAACATTTTTATGTTAAATTTTGTGCGTGTAATTTTAGTAGGTTTTTTTTTTTTTTTTTTTTTGTGTTCGAGCATTTGACATTATATGTTAAATTTAAATTGATGGTTTGAAATCATAATATTTCATTTAATATGAAAATTTTCATTTAAATTATTAGTTAGATATTATCCGTTTATCGGTCAACTCTCAAAATATGAATAAAAGTGAATTTCCGCTTAAATTAAATAAATAAGACTTTTTGTAACGCTTCAAGACTATTTTTATTAAAAATAATATAAAATAAAAATAGATTTTGGGGCATTACGCAGAGCCTAATTTTTTCATCTACTTATTTTGATAGTGCGGTATATGTAAAATTGATACATCACAATGTACTGAGATGAAAAGTAAATAATGTTGAGAATAAATGCGTAATTTGAACTCTTATCCCAAAAGAGTGAAATTTTATAACGCAGTTTGTTGATTGTTATTTTGATTGGACAATTCTTTCAGCATTAGAGGAAAGAATTAAGAAGCCAAAAATAAGGTACAAATGCACCATTACCTAAATATTCGCAAAAGATAATTTGAACCACATGTTCAAAATATAATTTATTTAAATGTATTTACTAATCAAAGAGATCAACAATACCTGGCACACCAGTTTTAAATGCTCCAACACGAATTGAAGTACTAGGAAGACAATTCTTAGCATTATATTTGATATATCTATGGCAAGCCTGAATCGTGATGGTATTCGGTTCTAAGACAAAAATCTCCAAATGAAAATGGAGCAATTTAGCAAAGATGGTCCATTAAGAAGGCATATACTCATAATGAGTAATTATGCATAACTACTAATAAAACTCCAGAAGAAGTTTAGGTACCAAAAATATTTAAAAAAAGATTGTCAATAACACATTTGTACGTGATGTTCTACATCATATTATGAATAGGAAAGAATAGAAATAGATTGATTGAAAAATATCGATCGAAGTAATAATTGGTCAAATAAAATGACTTGATCATACTAAAATTAAATTTACTAGAGAAACCTGAAGTTCCTGGAAGTGATCCTAGTACAATTAAACTTATTAGAAAAATTTAAAGTTTCTAAATCTACAATTTGAACACCTAAAGATGTATATGCGAAATGAAAATGGAAAAATTAAAGTCGTAATATGAAATGTATGACTCTTTACATAATGAATTTTCACGAAGACTTGTGTAAATAGATAAATTATCACGTGGTAGATGTAATCATAAATCTCTAACTTATTAGCATGATAATGTATGAAATTTGATGTGCATATAATAAATTTGATTATAATCGACTCGTCTGACACGGTATTAATATTACTTTGAATGATTTAATATGCCTAAAGTATATAATTCAAATAATATTATGAATGGGAATAAATATATGTTGTACTTTTTTCCCTTGACTAAGGTTTTGTCCAATTGGATTTTTTGGCTAGGTTTTTAATGAGACGACTTTTATAGCGTATTCCAAAGAATAAATCAACTATTTTCATTCATTAGGATTTTTCCCACAGGATTTCTCCTAATAAAGTTTTAACGAGTCATATTCTTTTGTGTAATGAATGTCCACAACCTAAAGGATATTTAACATTAAAATAATACTCCGATATGTATGAGATTTTCGAAGAGATCAACAAGAACTATTTTCTGAATCATCACGTTACTACAATCATCAAAGGTTGATAAAATATCTCGTATGAAAACGGTGTTATTTGAAAACTATACAAGACAACATGAAACACACTTCACTAGAAATTGCATTATTGAAGACATTGAAATAAAAGACAAGGTTGAATTGATACAAGAATTGAAATTACGGGGAGCATCAATATTATTTTTCTTTCAATCAAGTTTTATTCCACTAAATTTTCTTAATAAGGTGTTAACGAGGCATAAATTTTATAATGTATCTTTCAAGATGGGGTGTTGTAAATGGTAAGTTTATTAGTGGATGACAATTGTATCCCTACAACCCTATAATCCTTTCCTATAAATATGAAGATTTGGTTCTCAATAACATACACACAATTCTATTGGCTTCTCTGTATTTTCCCTCTAGTTTATAACAAAAAGTAATAATTTTTTTGGAGGTTCATTTGATAACTTTTAAGTCTAATTTCCAGTGAAAATTTAGATTTAGATTTAGATCTTTGTTTTTAAATCCTCCGATTTGGTTTCATATCAGTAAAATTTTAAAATCTAAACTTTAACAGTTTTAGAACGCTTTGTCTGATATCAAAATTTCTTTGTTTACGACTTTTTTTCATGAGATCCACTACTTCTTTTCATTATAATCACATTGTGACAATTGGATTTGTGCACAATCCGTTAACTCATAAGCATTGTTCGCTTCAAAAAAGGTCTGTGTTAATCTTACCCTTCACGAATTTCTATTACGTTCCTCAGAATTTGAATCATTGACCTTTTTACTATGAGAGACTTGAGCATTCTACCCATACGCTTCTCCACAACTGAAAGAGTACTAAACAGGTGTTCCATGGCCTGGTCTTGACTATCTCTAAGCTCATATCTCGTTGGTTCCAACCACATAAATTGGAACTGGCAAATGTGTTACACAAAGATAAGGTCCCCCTCAAATTGCTCATAGGCTTGTATTTTAAACGCTCACAGGTTTAAATGTGACTAAAACCTAGACTTTCTAGATCTCCATTTCATTTTAGCCATACTATACTAGTTCTAGTACAATTTATTAATATCTCAAGGTATATAAAATCAATGCTTCTCGTAATCATACAATTTGAATAAGACATATGCTTGATTTGAAAGAATTGAAGTGGAGAATAAATGCACAAAATTGAAAACTTTAAAAACATCTTTTCTTTCTAAACTAATATCATACATGTTGAAAAGTTTCAAAGACTATCATTTTATGTTGACCCCAATGCAGTGGAAATAAGCAATTAAAAGCAACAGGTCACTTTTTAATTGTTTCTCGATGATTAGATCAAACAATTCAATTCATCTTATGTTTAAATACCACAATTTGTAAATTGCGTATAGTAAATAAAACCAATATGATCACGGAGAAAACCTTTCGCAAAGGACAAAAAACCCTGGATATTTTGCCGGTCAACAATCCACAATAGTGAAAAGATTTACAGTATGATCCAAACTTGACTAACCTTTAGTCTCCTTTGACCTTCTTCCTGAAATCAACTTGGCCCTCTTGGACTGAATATTCCTCATACAAACTCCCGAACTCCGGTATTTTTTATCTCCTATGGACCTCCAAGAATGAACCTCGTTCTTGAGCATCAAAACTCCAAGCGCTTCTTCCCAAAACTCTAGCAACTCTGAGCGCGAAGTAGGTTTTGGTATTTGATCAATGATCTTGTGTTTTTTGATATGTGGTTTAATGTGACGGTTTATAGCTCGATCAACAAATCTAAGTTTGAACGAATTTATGGCTCAAATAATAAGTTGGTTGAATCTTGGAATCAATGAAAGTGTTTTGGATTTTCAAAGAAAGGATATGTATAAAAAAATATGATTGAACAAATTTTGGGATGTTCATAGGGTATGATATATATACTTGAAAGTGTTTGGGATGAAAAGGGATTCAAAATCAAGTGTTTGAAGCAAAACATGATTGCTGGAATTCGACCGTCTCTTGAGTGTTAGGCGAGCGGGGCGCCTACAGCTCAAGCGTTAGTCTAGCAATAGGTGGGTGGCATGGGTTTTGCTTCTGTTGCTCAAGCACCGGCTGGGCGGCAGGCTAGCGAAAAAGCGTCCTCGATCTTCAAGTCTGAATCTTGATATTCTTGGACTTATTTGACTTCTTTTTGGACTCTGTTAACCCCAAACTATTTTTACAATAACTTGGACTTTACTAAATGTATTTTGTCTTGGATTATAACTCGATTCACTCCTAATACAATTCAACTAAAATATGATCTTGACTTAGGAAATTGTCAATTACAATTTTAGACTTGACACATGTGGGTCCTAGAATGATAGAAATTTGATGGCTATGGGTACCAAGGGATTCTTAAGTATGTTTCGATCTTACTTCGACTTGAAATTATAATTATGCATAGACAAGTAAAATAATTTATTTCACTTTTAATATAATTCAAAACAAAACTATTCTTGGATAAGGATATAATTTTTTTAAGTCTGTACAACTGCACTTTTGTTCTAATACCATGCTGTAGTTCGACTTATTTATAATATTTCGGCGTATCACTTATGAATTATCAAAATTAAGTCCTCTTTCTCTGACATCACTGTAACGTTCCATGTTTCTGAAAAGGCTGGAAACATCACTTGGAATCATAATCTGGATAAAATAATATACACGGAGCTAAAGGTATCACATTAACGTTCTTAGTTGTTTTATTACGCTATCATCAAAAGGTCTTTTTTTTTCTTCTCCTTTCTGAGGTTCATAAGGATAATATGATTAAGTATGTAATAAAATTAAACCCGATCCAATCGCATAGAGTTGTAAATATTTCGATGAAAGTAGAACTAGCTATCAACTTGATTAACACATGTAGGCATAAAGTAGAAAATGCATGATTTATTTCCAAAAATTACTAACACGCTGTATGATCATTAAAATATTTAAAATCTATAAATTAAACATAAAATTCACAAATATGGAATTTTCTCTTGACTTCCTTTTAGAATTTCTTTTGAAGGTTTTTTTTTTTTTGGGGGGGAATTGGTAATACTATTTAGTACCAGTTGTGGTAGCCTTCTAAATGCAAGAATACAACAAATCCAATTAAATATAGTTAAATGTAAAAATATAGAACCCACTTAATTATACTCATCGTATTCTTTCACCTAAGATCGATGTTCCAGTTTAAATAACATTAATATTCTTATAGAAAACATAGCTTATTCTTGATTTTTCAAAATCACACATACAATCATTCCATACTGTTCTAGATTCTTTTTAATTGGAGCAAGTGACAGATGCGGAAAGTGGATTCTTAATGAGGATATGCGACAACACTGATAGCCACCCACCTGTGCTCGAATTATTCGAGTTCAATGCCTTTCTTTATTCCTATTTATCCTTATAGTGGATTCCTAAACAGGAGAGAAACTGATAAAGCATCATATTTACTCATTTGTACTTTTTGCTCATTCGAAATATACGAAGGTCAAATAAGGTTTTTTTTTTTTTTTTACGGAATTCTTGGACAAAAAAATGAATTCACTAATTAGTGGAAGGTTGATGATAACAATGGGATTTCAAAAAGTTAGGAACATAAATGTAACAATGAACGAAGGTTATAAATATTTCATGCAATTAAAACTTGTTACACTAGTAAGAAAATATTGTGTGAATATATGGAGCCTTTATCAAATAATAAACACAAAGATGGAATGCGAAAAATACGTCAAATCTGTAAATCTATGGGATCAAAACTCAATCATTCTTTCAATATTAAAGATCGTTTTAGTAGTACCAATTAATTCCAAGCTCGAATCACCATTTTTCTTGTGTTAGGGGTGCAAAAGAACTGGCTTGGTACAATTTTTACTACGAGGAGTTGACAAAAATCTATCTATTTGGAGCATCAACAAGTTTCACTAGGTCCAATTATATCTAATTAAATGTTAGAATATAGAATCCACTTAATTGTACTTATTATATTTTTCCATTTACTTATATTGGTATTCTAGTATAGCGATAGATAGTATTATTTTTTTAGAAAGCATGCATTATTGCTTTCCAGATTCTCTTTAATCATACCAAATGAAAAATGCAAAAAGTTGATTCTTAATGTGGATTCTTGATAGCACTATTAGCCACTCACGAAATGCTCGAATGATTTGATTTCGGTTATTCATATTGTTGGAAAAATTGGATTTGATTAGTTGGTTTGACCAATTTTTGACCAATTATTTTAGTGGGTCCCGTTAGTTGGATAAAATATTTTTTTGGACGAGTGTGTTCTACTCCATGAATAGATTAATGTTATGTATTTATTTTCTCAAAACCAATTTAGGGTGAACGGAAATTAAGGCCAAAAGATGACCACTTGAAGTTGAAATAAATTGGTGGGAAATTGGAAAAGTGTCAATCCCACATAGAAAAATCAGAAGAATATAAACCATTTTATATTGCTCAAGTTTGAGACTTGGGTTTAAGCCTCAAGGTGTACCAATAGTCTTTGAACGGGAGAGAACCTACACGCTAGTAGGTTGGGCCAAAGTCCACACGCACGTGCCTTCCGATCGGTCCAGCTCGGCACGGGTCGTGGGCTTGGGCTTGAATTTGGACTTGGGCCAAGCTGATATATATTTTTTAGTAAAATAATATTTGATTTGTATTATTTTATTATTATAATAATATATGATTATTTTTCCCTTGAATTTTCTGTGTGTGACACGTGGATTCTTCTAGAAGGGCTGTTGATGGTTGAGATGGTCCAAACGGGTTGTGTCTGTTGAAGACACAACTTTTCGATCCTTGTGTTTTTTGGACACAACCTTTCAACTTCTATAAATAAGCCTCCATACCCTCGGTTTCATTCACTTCAAAATCAATTCTGATTTAATTCATCTTTCGAAATTATTCATTCGTCCCTGCATTATTCATATTTTGTCATCCAATTATTTTCGTTCATTTTAGTCCACCAACTTTTAGAGAGATCAGAAACGTGAGTAGGTTCGTCGGGTCTTGTAATTTGTAGTGCTACTATTACAAGTCGAGGTCATTGTATCTTAGGAGACGAGTGCTAGAATACTGTCAGCACCAGTGCGGGGCATTATCGTCTTAAGGAGAAAGAGTCGAACTCTTGCCTTAACTATTAACATTTGATCGCATTCACTTTTTCATGACGTTATTCTGCCTAAGTTAATTCTCGTTAATATTATTATTTGTCTACTTCCAACAATTTTAAGACTGCATCTATCGTACCCCCTAATAATGCTCACGAGGATAAACAGGAAAAATTCAAGGGAGTGGATTTTAAAAGATGGCAACAGAAAATGTTTTATCTTACGACTCTGAATTTAGCAAAATTCTTGAGTGAAGATGTTCCAACTGTTGAGGAGGATGAAACAGATTCTCAAAAATGAGCGGCAATCGATGCATGGAGTCATGGTGATTTCTTGTGCAGGAACTACATCCTCAATTGCTTTGACAACACACTATATGTCGTATACTATTTGGTCAAGACAGCTAAATAACTATGGAAATCATTGGAAAAGAAGTACAAAACGGAAGATGCCGAGTTGAAGAAATTCGTTGTAGGCAAATTCCTCGACTTCAAGATGGTGGATTCTAAAACAGTAATGAATCAAGTCCAAAAGCTACAAATCATCTTGCACGATATACATGTAGAAGATATGAAGCTCAGTGAGTCATTTCAGGTTGCTGCAATTATCGAAAAATTACCACCAATGTGGAAAAATTTCAAGAATTACTTGAAACATAAATGCAAGGAAATGGGACTTAAAAATCTAATTGTACGATTAAGAATTGAAGAAGATAATCGCAATTCTGAAAAAAAATCTGGAAAGCTGCAAATGGAGGCTAAAGTCAATTTGGTGGAGCCAAATACTAGCAAGAAAAGGAAACACTCGGGTAATGGCAAGCAGAAGAGCAAGGCCAAGAAATTCAAAGGAGATTGCTATAACTGCAGTAAGCTTGGTCATATTGCAAAGGACTGCCGACAGAAAAAGCAAAGCAAAAAGGACCAAGCACACATGACTCAGGAAGACAAGTTGTCTAATGGTGTGTCTGAACTGCTCTCAGCTGTTGTGTTTGAAGCATACATGGTGGACAATCCGAGAAATGGTTCATTGATATGGGCGCTACTCGTTATGTTTGTACTGATAAAAAAATGTTTTCACCTTACACTTCTATCAATAGACGACAACTATTCATGGGCAACTCGACAACATCAAAAGTTGTTGGTCTAGGTAAAGTAGTGCTGAAGATAACATCAGGGAAAGAAGTAACACTCATCGATGTGTTGTATGTTCCCGATATTCGCAAAAACTTGGTATTTGGAGCTTTGTTAAACAAGAATGACTTTAGACTAGTATTTGAATCTGACAAGTTTGTACTCACCAAAAATGACATGTTTGTAAACAAATGGTACTTAGCGAATGGGCTATTCAAAATGAATGTAATGCCCCTACTTCGTGATTTCGATATTAATAAAAATAAATCTTCTGCTTACTTGATTGAGTCTTCTAACTTATGGCATGATAGGTTAGAACATGTAAATGTTAATGCTTTACGTAAATTAGTAAGTTTAGATTTATTGCCTCCTATTTCATTTGATCAAAATCATCGATGCGAAATATATGTAGAGACTAAATTAACTAAAACACCGTTTCGTTCCATTGAAAGGAACTCAAATCCTCTAAAACTAATTCACAGTGATATTTGTGATTTAAATTTTATTCAAACTAGAAAAGGTAAAAAGTATTTTATTACTTTTATAGATGATTGCACAAGGTACTGTATGTCTATTTGCTAAAGAGCAAAGACGAGGCATTATAAGCATTTAAACAGTATAAGAATGAGGTTGAAAATCAACTAAACAAACGAATAAAAGATATTCGTAGTGACAGATGTGGAGAATATAGAGTATCGTTTGAAGAATTTTGTTCAAATTCTGGAATTATTCATTAGACTACAGTTCCATATTCACCTCAGTCGAATGGTGTTGCGGAACGCAAAAATCATACTCTGAAAGAAATGATGAACGCTATGTTGATTAATTCTGTGTACCTCAAAATTTGTGTGGGGAAAGAAATTCTTTCAGCTAACCACATTCTAAATAAGTTACCACACAATAGTAAATACGAAACTCCTTATGAGTTATGGAAATGTCATAAACCTTCGTACAAATATTTAAAAGTGTGGGGGTGTTTGGCTAAGGTAAAAATACCAAAGCCTAAATAAGTTAAAATAGGGCCTAAGACCATCGATTGCATATTCATTGGATATGCTAATAACAGTAGTGCTTATTGGTTCCTTGTACATAAGTCGAACATTTTGGATGTACATGAAAATACAATCATTAAATCTAGAAATGCTGTATTTTTTGAGGACATGTTTCTTTGTAAGGATAGGAAATAGATAAGTTCGCAAAAATGAACTTATGATATTGCAATTCGTAATCATCAAAGTGAATGAAGAACCAAGACGAAGCAAAATGATCAAAACATCTACATATTTTGGTCCAGATTTTTTAACTTATTTGTTAGAAAATGAACCTAAGACATTCAATGAAGCAATGTCTAGTCCAAAAGCTCCATTTTTGAAAGAGGTTATCAATAGTAAAATTGATTCTATTATACATAATCATACCTGAGAGTTGGTAGATCTCCCACCTGGTAACAAATTGTTAGATTGTAAATGGATTTTCAAAACTAAATTAAAGACTGATGGATCAGTTGATAAATATAAGGCCAGATTGTAGCTGAAGGATTCAAACAAAAGGAAAACCTTGATTTTTTCGATACATACTCACATGTGATAAGGATAACATCAATCGGAGTTTTAATTGCAATCGTAGCATTTCATAATTTGGAAATCCACCAGATGGATGTCAAAACAGCTTTCTTAAATGGTGAGCTAGAAGAAGAAATTTACATGGAACAACCCTAAGGGTTCATTGCTCCCGGACAGGAGAATGGGGTGTGTAGGCTTGTTAAGTCGTTATATGGATTAAAACAAGCGTCAAAACAATGACATGCAAAATTTGACAAAACTATGTTGTCAAATAGTTTTAAAATTAATGAGTGTGATAAATGTGTTTATATTAAAACCACACCTAATGCATATGTAATCGTATGTCGATATGTTGATGATATGCTAATTATGGATAATATTTATGACATCATAAAAAGTACAAAGAAAATGTGGATAAAACATTTTGATACCAAGAAAATGTGGATAAAACATTTCGATATGAAAGATATGAGTATTGCAGATGTAATATTAGGAATTAAAATTCTTAAAACATCTGAGGGACTTGTCTTATCTCAATCTCACTATGTTGAGACTGTACTTAAGAAACTTCATATATATGATGAAAGTCCTATTAAAACATCGGTAGATTTAAGTCTACATTTGGCCAAACATAAAGGCAAACCCATATCTCAATTAGAGTACTCTCGGATAATAGGCAGTTTAATGTATATTACAAACTGCACTAGTCCGGATACTGCATATGCAGTAAATGAACTTAGTAAATATACAAGTAACCCAAATAATGACCATTGGAAGGCATTGGTAAGGGTTCTTAGATATCTACGATATACCTCAAATATTGGATTGTATTATACTAGATATCCAGATGTATTAGAAGGATACAGTGATGCTAATTGGATATCAGATACAAAAGACCTAAAATTCACTAGTGGGTATGTTTTTACCATTGGTGGTGCAGCAGTATCTTAGAAATCCTCTAAACTAACATGTATAGCTCGATCCACAATGGAATCTGAGTTCATAGTTTTAGATAAAATTGGAGAGGAAGCAGAATGTCTTCGAAATTTTTTAGAAGATATTCCATGTTTGCCTAAATCTGTGCCTGCAATTAGTATACATTGCGATAGTCAGTCGACTATCGGTAGAGCACAAATTAATATGTATAATGATAAGTCTCGATATATTCGTCGAAGACATAATACAATTAAGCAGTTGATCTCAAATGGTGTTATTTCTATAGATTATGTAAAATCTAGAGAAAATCTTGCAGATCTACTTACCAAAGGCTTACCAAGAGATCAAGTATACTGTCTATCAAGGGAAATAGGCTTGAAGCCTACTACGCAAGAATTTTTGTAATGGTAATCCAACCTTGCTGACTGGAGATCTCAAGATCATGGTTCAATGTGACAACTAAGTTATGAAGATTCAAAAATGCACTTCGGAGTTAACTCCGACCAATTCTTATGATAAGAAAGTGCTATCTGCAGAAAGTTTCAAGTTAAGTTATACTTCTAATGATTCTTATATCTTATACTATCTAAGTGGGGTATGACATGTACTCTTAATGGGAGATCATCTATATAAGTGTGAAGTGTGGCCGCTTCTATGAAAATATTTCAAAGGCTTGAATTCTCTAAAGCACTTATGAAATCCAAGAGGTGTTCAAGACCAAAATGAACACAACAGTGAGAACTCGAAAATGTTAGGAATATTATTGTGTTGATACTATTGTTTTGGTTTACACCAACGGTTGATAGTTCAAAACATCGCGTTCACTGATTAGCCAAATAAATCCGATAGTATTCTACTATGGAAGGTTCAAACCCATAAGGTACCTATCCGGATGCGAAAACATTCCGTCTGATCTCTTTATAGAATCTGCATAGTCTATCGCATTAATTTCCATTCATGTGGAGGACTGTTGAAAAAATTGGATTTGATTAGTTAGTTTGACCGACTTTTGACCAATTATTTTAGTGGGTCCCGTTAGTTGGATAAAATATTTCTTTGGGCTATTCCATGAGTAGATTAATGTTATGTATTTATTTTCTCAAACTAATTTAGGGTGAATGAGAAATTAAGACCAAAAGATAACCACTTGAAGTTGAAATAAATTGGAATAAAAATTGGTGGGAAATTGAAAAAGTGCCAATGCCACATAGAAAAACTAGAAGAATATAAACCACTTTATATTGTTCAAGTTTGGGACTTGGGTTTGGGCCCAATGGGTACCAATAGTCTTTGAAGGGGAGAAAACCTACATGCTAGTAGGTTGGGCCAAAGCCCACACACTCGTGCCACCACCGTTCGTCCGATCAGCCAGCCCGGCTCGACACGGGCTTGGGCTTGGATTTGGATTTGGATTTGGACTTGGGCTAAGTTGATATATATTTTTTAATAAAATAATATTTGATTTATATTATATTATTATTATAATAACATATGATCCACCCCTCCCCCCCCCGCCCCCCCTTGAATTTTCTGTGTGATACGTGGATTCTTTTAGAAGGGCGGTTGATGGTTGAGCTGGTCCAAACGGGTTGTGTCTATTGAAGACACAACTTTTCGACCATTGTGTCTTTTGGACAAAACCTTTCAATTTCTATAAATAGGCCCCCATACCCTCGGTTTCATTCACTTCAAAATCAATTCTGATTTAATTCATCTTTCGAAATTATTCTTTCGTCCCTAAATTATTCATATTTTGCAATCCAGCCTCGAAAAATTATTTTCGTTCATTTTAGTCCTCCAATTTTTAGAGAGATCAGAAATGTGAGTAGGTTCATCGGGTCTTGTAATTTGTAGTGCTATTATTACAAGTCGAGATCGTTGTATCTTGGAAGACGAGTGTCGAAATACCGCCAGCACCAGTGCGGGGCATTATCGTATTAAGGAGAAAGAGTCGAACTCTTGCCTCGACTATTAGCATTTGATCGCATTCACTTTTTCATGACGTTATTCTGTTCAAGTTAATTCTCGGTGATATTATTATTTGCCCACTTCCAACACATTTATCCTTATATGAAGAGTGGGTTCCCATAACAAGAGAGACAAGTGAAAAGAAAGTCGTGTGTCTTTTTCTATTCCTATTTGTCCTTATATAAATAGCGGATTCCTATAATGAGAGAGATACGAGAAAAGCTAGTCGTGCCTTTCTTTATTCCTATTTATCCTCATATATATAGACTCAACTCCTATAATGAGAGAGACAAGGGATCGAAAAGCAAGTCGTGGATAAAGCATAATAATTATACATTCATCATTTTCTGCTTTTTATGGTATATGCCTTTCCACATCCCTATATATACATGATATTATGATAAAGAGGGATTCATAGAGTGAGAGAGATAAAGGAGAAGAAGAGGCGTTGATACAAAGTACAATGGTATATTATATATGCATCCTTGTATTGAACTTTTACGTTTGTATCTAATTCATGTAGATTAATATTTAAAACTAAAAACATTTTTCCTCGTTAATAAAAATATATATAACATTTGTTCTTACAACTAACGTTGGTTTTGCGCAGAGCAAGTGGATACCTGCGGAGAAGCTGATTATTACGGGGATAGATGACTCACGACGCTGGGAATGGACTCATCCTCCAGGATGCACAAGGTTCTCTCTCTCAATATGTTGATTATTATTTTTTCTTTTTTATATGTTTATCCCGTCTCTAATAATATAGACAAGGTGGTTTATGTACATGTACAAATGCTTATTCATATAATGATAAACAACACTGATGATGATGAGCAATTTATGTCTTGGTTGCATAGCACTGTGGTGGCCGAGCTCCGAAATGCCACTTTGCTGAATATTATTGCGAAGATAGATGTAAAAAACTTGAATAAAAATACAAGGTTTGGTGCGTATCTTGTGTTCAAACTCAAAGAAGGGTCGAAGGGGCTAGAGCGAGCCAAAGCATCAGTTAAGTATGTCGTGGACAAAGTTGATGGTGTTGATGATCAGGGTGACACTGTATTCCTTGTCAATAAAAAAGAAGCTAATGAATTTGGACAGGTTCCACAACCTCTAAAATATGGGTGGAAAGAGATTAAACTTGGAGATTTCACCAATGACAACGGAGATGAAGGCGTCGTAAAAATGCGACTCTTTGAGACGAACAAACACAATCCAAAGTCTGGTCTTATCGTCAAAGGAGTTGAAATCCGTCCGATTGAATAGAACAAGTCAATAAGTATTGTCCTATATGATGCTATACTACTATAAATAAACCCGACAAGTGGAAGTGTTATTTCATATGTATTTCTTTGTGTTTTTCCATGGTTTTCCGTGGGCAAAAAACTTGTTTGGACACTGAACTATCAATCTTTTGCGTTCTCTTTGCGTTCTCAATTTTCTCAAAATAATGTCCATCAAATAGGGGTTTAACACTGGTAATGCTTACCATGAGCCACATACTCAACCAGCTACCACCTATGCCATAGTATCATTCACCAGTCTACCCCATCTCCCTCCAAACCTTAAATAAAATAAATGGTTTCTTTACTTTCAAAAAACCAGACATGTATAGATTATGTGACACGTAAATAATATTTTAATTGTTCATGTTACTAGAGCATATTCAAGAAACTCTAAATAAAAAAATACTATCTATTTTAAAGAGTTAGTGCTTGAAAATAAGATACAAAAGACTTTATATTACAACTTTTAAAAATAGAGAATGATCAAACTTACTCTCTATTTTAATTTTATAAGGATTGAATTTAAGTTACATATTTCAATACTATATTTTTATTAAATTATTCAAATTATATTTGAATTGATGGGCCATGAGACATTCAAAAAATTATGTTGAATAAAGGATACAGGAGAAATCAATAAATATATCTTGAAAAAAAAAAGCCAAAATGAGCCAAAATAAATAAACACCGAATTATTCCTCCCAAAGTAAGGTATCAACTTATACTGGTACAACAATTATTTCTTATTAATTCAAAGACTTGAATGTTTCTTCAAAAAGATTCATCGAGTTTCGACAACCATTGTATCTGTTTTATCTAGATGGAAAATAAAAGTTGTCAATTCATATCAATTTAATTCCAACCTTGATGAGATTGTGTTATATTGAATTCTTTGGCAAACATGAAAACATGCACATGTTTGATTGAAGTCGAGATTAAATCAAATTTATTACATTAAAGTTAATTTTTACAATTGTGCTACAAGTACATCATAATTTATAGATTTATTTAAACTGACAGATGATTTATCGAGATTTGATTGGATCAAGATCTCATCAACAAAATAAAAGAAAAAAAATTCCCTACTTTTTTTTATATGTCATTAATCTGTAAATGATAATATACTACAAGCATTTTCCTAATTTTTATTTGTGAAATATTTGGACTTGTGTAAGTGTATGTTTGGCTAATTAAGCTTGAAACTTACTTTTAAGTATTGAAATAAATAATCATCTAAATTGGAATAAATAAAATATTTACTTTTAAAGGAGAACAAATAAGATATATCATTTACTACTAAAGTAATTTTTACTTTAATGTCAAAATAAGTTGTTAAATGGCACACTCCTGTAAAGATTTATTTATTTATTTTTCATATGCACAACTACACCACACAACGACTTGTATTTAATGATCATTCCCCCAATCTATCATCGATAAGTATCACATAAACTTGCTAGTCTCTAGTTTCAGGTTATGGTTCCTAGAATTTTTATGGGTAATTGACATAAAATTCCCGCAACCTTTGTCTGTTTTGCAAAACACCTCTATATTCTTTTTTTGGCATAATGCCTTCCTAGTTGATTTTTTTTCGTACAGAATACAATATTTTCTTCCATTTTCTCAATAAAATCCCGTGAAATGAATATATATTTTTTTTTAAATAAAACAAGAAGAAAAAAATTAAAGAATTAATTGCAATCTTAGTTCCATTTAAAAAAAAAATGCAAACAAATTTCAAATAAATAATTAAAAATAAAAATAAAAATCTCTCTCTCCCATTTACCACATCTTCTTCCTACACCACGGCCACCTCCATTAGGAGATTTTGGAATCTTGAACCCAAATATTAATTAATCCAAAAGGCATAATGTACTAAAAAATTTCATCAGTACTCCGATTCAATTCCAAACTCGCCCTTAAATCCAAACATCCCTTTAAACTCCCCTCCATTTCAACAACCAAGAATTTCCATTTCAGACACTTCAATCTCATGATCCATAGTACCATTTTGTCCTTCTTATATTTAAACAAAATTAATTTTTTGGTTAACTAACGGTCCCATCCTTTTGGAAATTTGTTGCTAATTTCTCAAAGGTTTGGGACCGTTATTGACACGAATTGAAGATTATGGTAAAATTTGCAAAAATAATAATGTTCGCGACCCCTGCTGCAATTTTTCCCAAAAAATTATGTACCGCAAGAAAAAATGTCGTCTATGGGGTATTACGCTAAAATAAAATGACAGGGAATGTCAAGGAATTTTTGCGCCAATTACCCAATTTTTATCTACAACACTTGGCTCATGTTTGGGGTTTCATTTTTAAAAAAAATATATTGTTTCAAAATTCATTTCTAACTACATTCTTACATAAAATAACATTACATGAAAACTCAAATTTTTTTCTTATTTTTAACCACACATTCTCCAAAATAATTATTATTTCAAAATACATTTTTTCCAAAACATTTATTTTAATGAAACCCAAGCAAGGGCTTCAAGGTTCCTAGAGTTTTTAAATTGATAGATAAGTTTCATATTTATTTATTTATTTATTTGTATTGTCATTTACAAATACTTGGGTTTATGTGGTGAAATACGTTATTAGACATATTACAGGAAATGCAATTATCAACAAAGATCTAAAAATAATATTATAAATAAAAAGATAATATATTTTAAATTGATGTAGTTAGAATTATGAATTTGCTTACAAGATATTGTATTTTAGCCCTGCTTGTATATCATTTTTCAAAAACCATTTTTTTTAATGTTTTTATTAGCAGATGTTTTAGGAAATTTGTTGGAATTGCATGTTCAGCTCAGCAGCACAACAGATCACACCTCAGCTTACATTCAGCTCACCTTCTAGCCTCTTCTTCCATATTCCAGATTCTTCTAGTTTCTTCTTTAGTTTGTTATTAGTTGTTAGTTTATTATATAGTTTGTTAGATTTTTCTCTATAAATAAACTAGTATGCATTGTAATTTCTTAAGTTGAATGGATTAATTCTTCTTCCCTGCTGTAATAGCAGGCTTATCATTTTCTTCCCTACATCATAGCAGGTTTCCAGTTTCGTTGCTGTTCAATTTCCAATATGGTATCAGAGCGTAATGGCTTCCGTTCCAGCTGCTCTTTTCTTCTTTGATAACACTTCTTTGCATCTCCATGGTGGAAGCTTAATTTCAGATTCAATCAAATCAAATTTCTCGAATTTCCTTCAAGGTGTTCGACAAAGTTCCCATTCGCGATATGTAAAACCAGATCGATTCATCCTCTTCATTGAGCAATTTGTTGAGTGTTTTCATGGAAGTTATTCTGATTTCCATTAAACCAGATCGATTCATCCTCTTCAATAAGCAATTCCGCCATTGTTGAGTGTTTTCATGGAAGTTATTTAGATTTCCATTGTCTTTGTCCTCCTTTTATGGAGTTTTTCATGGAATTTATTTCGATTCCATTTTCTATTTTTCTCCTTTTATGGATGCCAAATCTGAAGATAACTTTGGCTTCAGATCATCTGCCCCTTTTCTGCCATTGGGAGTGACCTCAAGGATAGGTTTCAATACCAACAACATGGTAGTTCTAGTCCAGATTCAGATTTTTCTTTCTTCAATTCCCCTTCAGATTCAGTTTCAACCTCATAGAATGCTCCAAAGGATTCAGCAGCTCTTTCTGAGCAATTTGTGCTGGATTATGCAGTTGATGCTCAAGGGAGTAAAATTCTGGTTTCACTGAAGCTGTTGTCTCAGACCATTCTTCCAGCACGCCATGCTCTTCATCCAGTAATTGCATATCACAAGCGAACGTGATGAAAGAGCACCCAACAACAGCAGATTTTATATAGCAGATGTAATTCAAATTTTTCCTCTCCAAGTTCAAGATGTTCCATCTTGAAGGGGGAGTGTTGGAATCGCATATTTAGCTCAGTAGCACAACACATCACACCTCAGCTCACGTTCATCTCACCTTCCAGCCTCTTCTTCCTTATTCCAGATTCTTTTAGTTTCTTCTTTAGTTTGTTATTAGTTGTTAGTTTGTTATATAGTTTGTTAGATTTTTCTTTATAAATAAACTATTATGCATTGTAATTTCTTAAGTTGAATGGATTAATTCTTCTTCCCTGTTGTAATAGCAGGCTTATCATTTTCTTCCCTGTATCATAGCTGGTTTCCAGTTTCGTTTCTGTTCAATTTCTAATAAAATTCTCTACAATGTTAATTATATCACGCTACAAATTTTACTTTCTATATCACATTTTATTTTCACTTAAAGTTCTCAATCTTTGTCTAGTGTAACATTTATATTCTTGCCTTTTTTCATCGTATTCTTCAATTTATTAACACATCGAATCCCAGGTATCAGTGCAATCAAGATTATCATATCCACCACCATTAGCCCTTGTCAAATGTTCACTATGCAAAAATAATTTTCTATTTTCAGTATTGAATATTAAACCAGAACCTGTCGATTCTCACCCAATTTGGTTCTTGCCATAATGTGGAACTGATGAAAAACCCCAATTCGGAATCAGGTCGGTCTGGTTTTTAAGAAACTTGGATCGAACCACTAGGTGTCCACCCGTACATGTGACGATAAAGATAGCATCATTTCATGGACTGGTTATCAAACAGTGTTCACTGCGTCTGCAAGTGATGTAGGACAACTAGCTTTGGAGTTTGAAGAAGTGCTGGACAGGAAATTGACGAAGAAAGATCGCATCAGGGGCAATTTGGTCATTTAGCGTGACGGTGTCGGAATGGGCTGAAATTTGGCAGGTTGATTGGAAATGACCTGAAAAATTAGACTCGGGGCGAGATCTCGTGATTTTAGCCAAATTCCTTCGTTTAGGCCTTCAAATAATTAATTTTCATATTTCAAGTTTTAGATTTTCGCTATTTTTGGAATGTTTTAATATTCTATATTTTTAAGGTTTCTTGTAACGCCTATTTAAAGGTTTTTGACTTTTTTGAATCATTATTGATTATTATAAAATTTTGTTTCTTGATGGATTCCAAATTTGGTTCTTCAGATTTACGTTCGTAAATCTTCGTCTTCCGTTCTGCGTCAAGTGGTATCAAAGCAAGGATTTGCCTTGTTTTTTTCAATGGCCAAAACAACGAAGGAGGAAGAGTTAATCCTCGCGACACTGGTCGCAGGGATACAGATGCAGATCTGTGGGCGGCAATTGACGAACAGAGGCAAGCGATGGCGAGATTGGAGGCTATAGTTCAACGTCTGTTAGAGCGTCCTCCTGTCCCAGTCGATGACGGTGCCCTCAACCGTCCTACGATAGAACGCCCTCCTAGGGTCACCAAAAACAGACCATATGCTGATATTAGCGATGATTCAGAAGAGGAGTTCGCAGGCGTTCCAGAAAATCAGCAACAGGGCCGAAATCAGCTCGATTACGGGATCCGCACAGACATACCATTGTTCCATGGTAAGTTACAGATCGAGGAGTTTCTGGATTGGATCTCTGAGGTTGAATGATTCTTCGATTTCATAGAGGTCGCGGAGGAATGTCAGGTCAAATTGGTTTCATATAAATTGAGGAGCGGGGCTGCTGTTTGGTGGGAACGGTTGCAGATGGATAGACGGCGCCAAGGCAAGACTCCCGTCCGATCTTGGAGGCTGATGAAACAACTCATGATGAACATATTCTTACCGCCTAATTACGAATAATTCATATTCCAGAGCTTCCAGAATTGTGTGCAGGGGAACAAATCTGTTGCAGACTATACAGAGGAATGGTCCAGGCTCTCAGTTCGGAATAATCTGAGTGAGTCAGAGGCGCAACAGGTTTCCAGGTATTTGGGAGGATTGAAGCCATCCATTAGAGATAGAATTGGGTTACAGGTGGTTTGGACAGTTGATGAGGCACATAATATGGCCCTGAAGGCAGAACTAATGGAGAAAACATCTGCTCGTTTTTCCAACTATAAGAACACGGGTGAGTCATCTTACAGAACAACGAACAAGGGTAGGTTCACATCACCTGATGGGCAGATTTTGTCCAAATCAGCTACAGACCAGGTTCAACGAAGTGCGGCCTCTACTAATAATCAGGCGGGGACTTGCCCAACAGTAGTTGCAAAAGAAGCCTCACGAGCACCAAATCTGTATGCTAAACCGGGTAGTTTTAAATGTTACAGATGTGGCCAATCGCGGCATCACTCAAATTAATGTCCAGCCAGAAGATCAGTGAATTTTGTGGATGCTGGAGAGGATGGTGAAGATGAGAAGTATGTGGAAGAAAGGGCTGAAGTGGAGGAACTGTTGGATGGGGCAGAAATTGCAGAAGAGCAGAGAGAGTTTGTAAACTGTGTGGTTCAGCGTGTCATGTGCTCAACAAAGGTGGAGGATTCCTCGCAGAGAAATAATATTTTTAAAGCTTGTTGCAGTGTGCAAGGTAAGATCTGCGATTTGATTGTTGATACTAGTAGTTGTGAAAATTTTGTGTCCAAAAGGCTGGTGGAGCATCTGAAGTTACGGGTTGAAAAACACCCGAAACCTTATGTGATTGGGTGGATCCATAAAGGGCCTAAGGTGAGCGTAATAGAAGTGTGCAAAGTTCCTATTTCAATTGGACAACATTACCGAGATGAGGTGGTCGACATGGATGCTAGTCATGTGTTGTTGGGACGACCATGGCAGTTTGATATGGATATGACCTACAGGGGGCGAGAGAATGTGTATGTTTTCAATTGGGAAGATAGAAAAATCGCAATGGTCCCAAAGCGGAGTTCAGTTGGTGTCTCAACTAAGGCTACAGGGGGAGGTCAATCATTACTCTCCTTAGTTATTTCCCTAACAGATTTGGAGTTGGAGGTTAAGGAAGCACAGGATGTTCATGTTGTGGTTGTGCGAGCTCTAGTGATAGAAGAAAAAGAGGAGCAGAAGGAGGTGGTACCCGAGAAGGTGCAGTCCCTTTTGGTCGAATTCAGTGAGTTGGTATCTGATGATTTACCAAATGACCTTCCACCATTGAGAGACATTCAGCACCACATTGATTTGGTTCCGAGAGCGAGTTTACCGAATCTGCCACACTACCGAATGAGTCCGAAGGAAAATCAGATTTTGCAGGAAAAGGTAGAAGAATTGATGAAGAAGGGGTTTATTCGTGAGAGCATGAGTCCATGCGCTGTCCCCACTTTGCTGGTTCCAAAGAAAGATGGAAGTTGGAAGATGTGTGTTGATAGTCGCGCCATAAATAAGATAACGGTCTGGTACAGCTTTCCAATTCCGCAGTTGGATGACATGCTGGGTATGTTAGAGGGTTCGAAGTTGTTCTCCAAAATTGATCTGCGCAGTGGGTACCATCAGATTCGGGTGAAACCAGGTAATGAATGGAAAACGGCTTTCAAGACGAATGATGGACTCTATGAGTGGATGGTGATGCCATTCGGACTGTCAAAAGCGCCTAGCACATTTATGCGACTTATGAATCAGGTATTGCGACCTTTCATTGGAAAGTATGTAGTCGTTTATTTTGACGATATATTGATTTACAGTCGGAGTGAGAGTGAGCATATGGATCGTCTTCGGGCTGTGTTGGAGGTGTTGTCCGAGAATAAACTGTTTATTAACTTTAAGAAGTGCAATTGGGTGACTGAAAAATTATTATTCTTGGGATATGTAGTCAGTTTAGAGGGATATTAGTGGATGAAAAGAAAGTGAAAGCCATTCGTGAGTGGCCAACACCGAAGACAGTAGGGGAAGTGAGGAGTTTCCATGGTTGGCGACGTTCTATCGTCGATTTATTAGAGATTTCAATAGTATTGTAGCACCTATAACCGAGTGTTTGAAGAAAGGAAAATTCAATTGGGGTGAAGCAGCTGATACGGCTTTTACAGTGATCAAGGAAAAGTTGTGCACTACTCCCGTCCTTGCCTTGCCCAGCTTTGAGAAATTATTTGAGGTAGAATGTGATGCTAGTAGAATTGGGGTTGGAGCAGTTCTTTCCCAAGAGAAAAAGCCAGTGGCATTCTTCAGCGAGAAACTCAATGATGCGCGGCGGAAGTAGAGCACCTATGATCAGGAATTTTACGCCATTGTTCGTGCTCTTAAACATTGGGAGCATTATCTGATTCAGCTGGAATTCATATTATATACTGATCATCAGGCATTGAAGTACCTAAATAGTCAGAGGAGTTTAAGTAATATGCATGCTCGATGGTCAGCCTACTTGCAGAAATTTCCTTTCGTTCTAAAGCATAAGTCCGGAGTTCTGAATAAAGTAGTCGATGCATTAAGTCGACGTGCAAGTTTGCTGGTGACTATGCATCAAGAGATTGTTGGGTTCGAGTTTCTGAAAGAATTGTATACTGATGATGAAGATTTCGCCAAGGTGTGGGAGAAATGTATCCTGCAACAAACAGAGGGGGAGTTCCATATTGTTGATGGCTACCTGTTTCATGGTAATCAGCTGTGTGTTCCTCGGAGTTCCTTGAGGGAAAAACTGATACGAGAACTGCATAGTGGGGGTTTGAGTGGACACTTGGGACGTGATAAAACTATCAGTGGAGTAGCCGAGCGGTATTACTGGCCTCAATTGAAACGCGACGTGGGAAATCTGGTCCGTAAGTGTTATGTATGTCAGATTTCAAAGGGGCAAGCTCAAAATACTTGTTTATACATGCCTATACTTGTGCCAAATGCAATATGGGAAGATTTATCGATGGACTTTGTTTTGGGGCTGCCTCGAACTCAGCGTGGAGTAGATTCTGTATTTGTCGTAGTTGACAGGTTTTCCAAAATAGGGCATTTTATCCCATGCCGGAAAACATCTGATGCTTCTCATATAGCCCAGTTACTCTTTCGTGAAGTGGTTCGTTTGCATGGAGTTTCCCAATCCATCACTTCTGACAGGGACTTGAAATTCCTTAGTCATTTTTGGGTTATACTGTGGCGGCGGATGGATACTACTCTGAAATTCAGTAGCACATCACACCCACAGACTGATGAACAGACTGAAAATCTGAATAGGACATTGGGGAAATACGCAGCATTTGTGGTGATAAACCAAAATAGTGGGATATGGCGCTGGCGCAAGCCCAGTTCGCATATAATAATGCGGTTCACACTGCTACGGGTAGATCCCATTTCTCTTTGGTGTATTTGAAACCTCCTAAACATGCATTGGACTTAGCTCGCCTTCCTAAGGTTACTAGTTCCAATATGCCTGTTGAAAATATGGCTAAACAAGCTCGTAATGTTCAGGCAGAAGTGAAGGCTAGGTTGGAGGGGAAGAATGCAAAATATAAGGCTGCTGCGGATGTCAAGAGGCGTGAGAAATTGTTTGCTGAAGGTGATCAGGTGATGGTGTTTCTACGCAAGGAGCGGTTTCCTCTTGGTTCCTATAACAAGTTGAAGCCGAGAAAATATGGCCCATACAAGGTAGTCAACAATGCCTACGTGGTCGACTTGCCTGCTGATATGAACATTTCTCGCACCTTCAATGTGGCTGATCTGTATGAGTTTTGTGCTGATGTTCCAATCTATCCGGAATACAACTCGGGGTCGAGTTCTTCACAGGTGGGGGAGACTGATGTAGGACAACTAGTTTTAGAGTTTGAAGAAGTGCTGGACAGGAAATTGATGAAGAAAGATCATGGGCAATTTGGTCATTTGGCGTGACGGTGTCGGAATGGGCTGAAATTTGGCAGGTTGATTGGAAACAGCCTGAAAAATTAGACTCGAGGCAAAGCCCGAGATCTCGTGATTTTAGCCAAATTCCTTCGTTTAGACCTTCAAATAATTAATTTCCATATTTCAAGTTTTAGATTTTCGCTATTTTTGGAATATTTTAATATTCTATATTTTTAGGGTTTCTTGTAACGCCTATTTAAAGGCTGTTGAACGTTTTTCGGATCATTATTGATTATTATAAAATTTCGTTTCTTGGTGGATTCTAAATTTGGTTCTTCAGATTTACGTTCGTAAATCTTCGTATTCCGTTCTGCGTCAGCAAGTGATCGTAATATGCATCCCAAACCAGCTCTCTCAGACAACTTTTCGTGAATTTGCAGGCATTGGTCGCATGTAGGTCAATCTCCAGTACACGAGCCTCTATACAAATACCTGCGAATCATTAGCAGACTTATATTAATAATTGGCAAAAGAAAATGCTAACAACTAAAACTTGTAGCAGAAACAGAGTACTTTCGAGGAAGAAATGTTGAAGAAACATCATATAATATATCGAAGTTTATCTCGAATACAAATAAAATAACTGGTATTTCCAGCATCAGGTTATTTACACAGCATTCTGCTGGCATCATTATACTTTAGAAGCACTGGCAATGAAATTAGACGTACTCATTATGCCATAAGAAGCTTAACATATCAGAAAGTTATGATGTAAAAGCCCTACGAACTCAAATCAACAAGAGTATAGTACATGAATATTATCATTTTACAACTCATAGTTATATTCTACTGATAATCATTGCGTCCTGTATTTGAACTATAGTTCCTGACGTACCTCATTTCTCTTCTCCAAGTGGGGGAATCTTAACCTCATACAAGACTAGTAGGGCCTCAAAATAAAAAGCTAGCTTCCAAGTCCTATGAATTTCTCACGTCCCTGGTTTATACAGAGAGATACAATAAATGCCCACGTAGATCCGTGTAAAAATCCCTGAAAGAATGATGTTGAAAGTGGCTGGTATGGGTTATAAAATACAGTGAGGTTGTATCCAATTCACTGGTCTTTATGAGTTGATGCAAAGAGAGAGAGAGAGAGAGAGAGAGAGAGAGAGAGAGAGAGAGAGAGAGAGAGAGAGAACTGCAAAGGACTTAGCTTTTTGCATTCAAGAAAAAGAATAAATAAACAAGTACACTGCACTAACTTAAAACTTCTTTCTCTTTATTCTTTTTAATAAAATGTCTGGCTAGACAAGAAGTGCACTTCAGTCTCTTTCTTTTGATAAGTTAAGTTTCATTATAGTTTTTGATAAAATCAAGGAAAAGGTTCTGAGATTTGAAGCTGAAAATACTGGAATGAAAATTAACAGAGGAAAAACGAAATTACAGGAACTAAACAACAGAGAAAGAAACCGGGAGAGATAAACCTGCTGAAGCAAGGAAGTAGATGAATTATTTCATTCAATCAAACTTGAGAAAATACAATGTAAACTAGTCTATATATAGATGAAATAGCTAATAAATCACGTAACAAACTAACAAGATAACTAACATAAGAAGAAACTAGAATATGCTAGAAGAAGGATATGAATTCTGGCGGTTCTATTGAACGTTAGAACATTGGTTCTTTGTGTTGTGAAGCTGGAGAGATGAAGAACGTGGGGGTGAAATTTATTTGGTTTGTTGATGTGCTGTTGGGCTGATTTGGACTAATATTCCAACACTCCCCCCTCAAGATGGAACATCTTGAACCATAGGAGAAGGAGAGTAAAGATGCAATCAAGGTAAATCAAAGAAGTTACGAATCAGTTCCATTTTTCTTCAACTCCATTTCATTTTGAGTTAATGGAGTTTTGTGATCAGGAGACACCTCTTGTCTGCCCATTTCATTTCATTTCATTTCATCATGTATATGAACCTGAGGAATATCAGAAGGTTGATTTTCCCCCTGAAAATCCGCTGGAGGTGCAAAATCTTCAAATCCTCTTTCTGTAGTAGCATGATGAGAATATCCACCTCTTACTGCATCATTTGGTTTGGCTTTCTGTGATGGAAGAGCAGATTTCAAATCTCCATTGCCACCTACTATACTGACATGATTATCAGAGGGCCTATATGGTGCATTTTTCCGAAGTGCTGGCTCATAGTATGATTCCATAAATATTTGATTGGATCCTATTCCGATTCTGAGAAGACTGAGGCAACTCTACTTCTGTTTGAACCACAGTTAAAGCACAAGAACCATCTTTTTTAACTTGGATTCCAGATTCTCCATCTGAAGCATATTTCTCTGTAGCATTCTCTAAACCAACATCTAGCATCTGAGATTCAAGACAATGTTCAATCGCATGACGAAGTGATAAATTTGGCAGCAGATCTTCAACCTTGCATTTGCTGGAAAAGCATTTTGGGCATCTTCCCTTTTCAATAAGCACTAGATGTATCCATTTCTCACAAATGCTATGCTGGCAACAAGGTATCATCACAGCGTCCTTGAAAAAAGTGTTGCAGAGTGAGCACTTCATTTTTAATGGCAATTTGGTGTTTTGCAAGGCTACAAAATTGGCGGTAGATAGCTTGGTCAATTTCATCTGTTCAACTTCTGGTTCCGGCAAGATATTTCTCTTATTCACATTCTGATTGGAAGCTCTGGGGAGTGCTTGACTAACAGTAGTTGATTCAAGCTTTCTACATCCCTTAAACCAATAAAATCTTCCTTCTCTTTTGAAAGAATATCTTCAAAAATCTTCATCCAAAATCTTCATCATCACAGACACTTTGTCAGTATCTTTTTTCGGTTTATCTTCCTTCTCCTTTTGAGAAGGAATTTCTTCAAAAAATTCTTCAGAGAAGCCTGCCATTCCAGCAGGCTCTTTCTTCAATTTTTTTTCCATTTCGATTTGATTCCCTATCTGGGAAAATGTTTTGAGAAGCCTGCCATTGCAGGTTCAATCTTCAATTTCCATTTCAATTTCATTTTGATTCCCTATCTGGGAATAAATCATCCATTTCGTAAAGAGGAACAACATCTCTTCAATTTTCATCCATTCCGACATTTCGTCGAACATCTAGTGAACCAATTCACTATTCTGTTTTTCTGTGTTTCTGTTTTTGGTATTTTTTTTGAATTGAGAAAAGATATAGAAGAAGATGAATTTCAAATGGCAGGATCAAAATCTGCTCTGATACCATGATAAAATCAAGGAAAAGGTTCTGAGATTTGAAGCTGAAAATACTGGAATGAAAATTAACAGAGGAAAAACGAAATTACAGGAACTAAACAACAGAGAAAGAAACCGGGAGAGATAAACATGCTGAAGCAGGGAAGTAGATGAATTATTTCATTCAATCAAACTTGAGAAAATACAATGTAAACTAGTCTATATATAGATGAAATAGCTAACAAATCATGTAACAAACTAACAAGATAACTAACATAAGAAGAAACTAGAATATGCTAGAAGAAGGATCTGAATTCTGGCGGTTCTGTTGAACGTTAGAAGCTGTTGAATTCTGCTGTGTTGTGAACTGGAGAGATGAAGAACGTGGGGTAGGCTGCTGGTTTGTTGATGTCCTGTTGGGCTGATTTGGACTAATATTCCAACAGTTTTGACAACACATGATCATAACAACAAACTAAGCAAGCAACAAGCTTTATGAGAATTTAGAAGAAAGAGAGAAGAAAGGGGGAAAGAAAGGAGAAGATAGAGAGAGAGAGAGAATTAGAGAGAAATCTTGTATTTTATTCAATATCCAAGGGTCTATAATGATGACCCTACAATTAAATCAAGTATGGTTTATTAGGTCTTCAATACAATACCTATTAGGATCACCATCAAATTTATTACAGGATACGTTCGATTCAAAACAGAATAAAATCCCATCTACAAAACATCCAAGTATGCATATGAGTACAGATAGATTTCTTAGACAAAATATCAAGACGGAAATTTCCCGACCCCTCAAGCTCATATGTTACTCTACTCCAGATGTCATTTATCCCTATATAACTTGTTTTCTCCTTCGGAAAAGAGATTCTTGGAGAGTTTCATTTCAAAGTACAACTGGGTAATATGGAGACTTCGTACATGTGCTGTAACCATATAATTTGATGCAATAATTCCAGATAAATTTTAAATGCACGTTTTTGCTAGATGATTATCTATCATTCAGTTTTCTCAACAATATAAAATGCGACATATATATGGAGAAGTCTTGTTGGGGTCAAGTATATAAGATACTATATTCAAGCTGTGCAAAATATCAGCATGGAGCGGATCCCATATACAATCCAACGTAGGTTCTTTCTAGATATGCTAGATATGACATGTAACAGTTTTCTTTACATCCTCCCATAGCGTAAACGTCGATGGGTATGAGCAAATATAATAATGAAATATATTATGCAAAAAAGAACTCTTGTGGAAGTCACAGATTAGTTGATAAACATTTTTTCATCACAAACCCCTTTTGTACAGTTTTAAGAAAAGTGAACATCATACTTGACATATCACCGCCAGAAGTTCAAGCCTCAACTTTAATTGATTCGTTTATCAATGAGTAGAGTTCATTAAATTGGCAATCATCTTTTCTCCATTTTCTATTTCTAACTTAGGGCGAGCAATTTGAAATCTTAAAGTAAAAGTGTTTCTATGTGGTGACATTTTTTATGAGTTTCCAATTAAGCAAGTTGTGTAGAACCTGATCCTTCCAATTTTTGAAGAACTACCATATTTTAATAGTGACTGGCCACTTTTAAAAAAATATAGGTGCACCCCCGCTCATCAAAAAAATTATCGGTCTTTTTCCGAGTTAAACTTTAGTCATGTCGCAAGACCTTCACCTTTCTTGACCCATAGACCAATTTTCCCATGTTTTACCATTGGCTGGAGGTAGATTGCTAAAGTTGGAAAACATTTTTGTGCCTTCACTCTGAGGTTCGAACTTGTTTAGTATTGCTAATAATAATGAAAAACAAATCTTGTATAGACTTATTAACATGTGTATTCAAGCATCCTCTCCATGAGGGGGTATCCAAACCAGTGCTTATGGTTGGGTCGAACACAACCTAAACATTGTGATGGGGAACAAAGATATGTGCTAGGAGATATAGAATTCGAAGTAGAGGTTGATTTACATCATGTTTCAGTATGTAAAGAAAATTGATTCTTGAAAAAGAATTGCACAACCTTAGCTTTTACAAAAAGCTGTTGGAGTAAAAATAAGTTGAAGGAGGAGCCTCATTTTAGTTTTTTTGGTTGGAATCTATAACCAAGTGGAGCCTATGTTGGTTAGTTTTTAACTGATTAGATGCTCCATTGAGCCTTAGATAGGAGAAAGAAGGAGCTCGAAAATGCATGAATGATGAGAGCTTGAAAGAGAGATAGGATGTAATATCTCTGTAGGAGAAAGTGAGATAAGATAGAGTGGTAAAACTCTTGTAAATCTAGCAAATCTTTCTGATGATTTTTGGTTAAGAAAATCATGTAAATGTCTTGATGATTTCTAGTTAAGGAAATCATGTTAAATCTTGGTTAATAAAGGCTTGAGGAAGAGGATTTTCTTCCTCTTTAAATCTGTGCATATGTTTCTTCTGTGCTTCTGGTTCTGCAATTGCTGGCTGGTGTATTTTCTTCTTTGTAATTCTGGATTAATCTCAGCTGGGGGGAAGCCCAAATTTCCCAACACAGTAGTTTTGATTTATCAAAAATTTATATTTTGATTAGTTTTGATATCTTAATTAAACATTCAATAAGACTTAAGTACTTCACCCTGTTAAAAGGACCTTGGATTTCAATGTGACCAGATATTATATTGATTATTAAAACTCCAAATTCTTCCTCTCTTTAATTTCTGTGTATTTCTTCTTTTTTGTCTCTTCTCCTTCTCCTTCTCCTTCTCCTTCTCCACTCTATTTCTTCTCTATTGTTTTCATTTTGCGTTACATTCTGCATCAATAGTCCCCAATTTCACAAGTGCTACAGTCCAACACTAAAAGCTTCCATGAACAACTGACAACCTATAATATGGATAAACTCTGTTGTTCAGCAGTTTAGGGCTCAACTCTTATTTTGCATTAGCTGAACATCTTAAACTTCTTGAAAAATTAACATTAAAAGGACAAGGTCCACTGCTTAAGAATTCCTCGTACAAAGTTGTAATCTGCTATTACTACAGATGAAAGCACAGATCTTTTAAATATGCAGTTTATTTGTAAATGACAATTGTACCCATAAAATCCTAGAAATTATTATCGTTGTATCTATAATCCTTCCCTATAAATATGAGGTTTTGGTTCTCAATAAAATATACACAATTCTATTGGCTTCTCTCTATTTTCTCTCTAATAATTTATAACACGATTATCTCAAAATTGAAGTGAATTGATTAGAAGGTAAAAAATTTTATAATCATAATCATCTGTCACGTGAACCAAAATTAATTCGGTGACACGTGAATTTTCCTATATACATATGCATCAAAACGAGACTGATGCTTCTTTTTTTTTTTTTTTTTTTTTTTTTTTTGTACATTTTCACTTCTATGCAAATTCATAATAATTATTTTATTATTATGCATAATGATTACTTTCTACCATGTAGCCTTTATTGTCTTTGTTTGTGTGTTGGTATATTTAATCAACTTCAATGCATGTCTCATGCCCAATTTTACTTGTACGGTGAATTGTTTGTACGTTATATGCTTTCAATCAATGGTAAACTATGTATTTATGAAACTCTTGTAAAATATGCATGAGATTTGATAAATTATCTTAAATAGTTATTTGGTTCTTAAGAAATTTGACATCACTTGACTATTGAAGGTAAATTAATTTTTAATGGACAAACACTAAATTGGAATTTACTAATCTTGTAAAGATTTATTTGGTTCCTAAAATTTTTTCCTAATGCATGTATGGTAATTAATTTTTATATATAAATTTATATTTTGTTTGGATGGTAATTAATATTTTTAATCTGGTTAAATTTTTTAGATGTACTTTTATAAATTTTAAATTGATAATCTATAGTGTTGTTTATCATGAAGTAGCACAACATTATAAGAAAAGAATATAACTTATAAATCTGTCTATTAAAGTATTGTTACTCATTAAGCAGCACAATCTTATTTACATATATTTTAATTAGATTTTACTCAATCCCGAAGTGTATAGTTAAATACAATCTAACGTAAATTATATTTTTACTCCTGAAGTGTAAATCCATGTATAATTTATTATAATAATATTTGATTTCTCTTGAAAGTCATGAATTATAATTTTCAATATTCCAAAAGAATATTGATATATTATTTTTTAAAGAACAATAATAAAATGCAACGTATTTTCGAAGTAGCACATATTTCGAATAATGTATCATTTTGAATGTATGTTTATCCAAGAAGGAAAACATATAATTAATGTCATGATGCTATTGATTAGTTTGACTACTTGAATGATGTATGATTATATAATGTTTAATCAAATTTTAGAGATTAAATAATTGAAATATATCTTATATTGAACGACAAGTTCAATTTGACTTTATTGTTTGTCATGACCAGTTGGACCATCATTGTATCAATAATTATACGAAATTAAAAATTCAAATGTACATTCAACGAATAACCAGAAGATTCTTCAATCCAATTAATTTCTATATGTTATTTGTTTTCTTATTGAAAATTCATCATTAAACATCACTAGTTAAAATAGGAATTGAATTCCCTATATTTTTTAAAATTAATTAGAGTCTTAAATAAGATCCCATCATCCTCCACGTTAGATCATTTAGATATTATTTGCATCTAATAGATTTGATACAAATACTAGATGATTGCATAGTATTCGCAACCTAAAGTCTGCGAAATTATTGCTCAAATTATGAGCATGATTTTCAGATTATACATTAAGACGTTATGTCTTGTAATACTAGTGATTCTAAATATCAACTTTTTAATAAGAGATAGTTGAGATGTCAATAAATGATTTAAACTATTGTTTGTCTAAACACCTCTAATTAATTGAGAGCAAAGTACTTCTCATTTCTGTTTAGGGAATGCTATTAAGCATCATGCCGTGTCATAATTCTCCCTGATACAATTAGCTTATGGTTAGAGTGTAAAACCCCGGATTTTTTTTTCACTTACTATTTTCGTATGGGCCTAAATTTAATATTGGTCATTTTGCAATTGAAATAGTCTATATCTAGCATTGTCATCACATTAAAGTTCAAAAGTTAAAGTGATAAACTTAACTCACTTATTTTTATGAAGGATTTATTTTCTTTTGTGCATATATATATTTTTAATTTATCGTAAATTTGGTTGAGGTCGAATTTTTAAGTGTTATACTAGTTCATGAGATATATCAATTATTATACTCATTTTGTAGCTCGTATTAAATAAAATAATTTGAAATAAAAAAAATGATTTTGAACTAGTTATGCTCGATTTATTCTAATAGGAAGGAAAGTATATTATAATATTATTTTATTCATAAAAAAGAGGAAGTGGAACACGGTTTCATTGGGAATTCAAATGGAATATTATAATTTTATCAATTAAACATAATTAATTTATTAATTTTGATAATTAATTAATTAATTAACCTCTTGAATTTTCCATTTAACTTTTCTTGTTTGATTGAGATAATAAGTAAATTAATTAACCTTTTGAATTTCGCATTTAACATTCAGACGTTTGGTTGGTTGACATTAAGTGTACAAGTGGATGTTTCTCTCTCTCTCTCTCTCTCTCTCACACACACACACATATATAAGAATAGATAGTGGAGTGGTAAGTTCTTGTTTTTCTTGATATTTATATATTTGTGGCATGAAATACTTTAAGGCCTTCGGGTCGATATATATGTTAAATCATTCGGGATAAACTGTTAGGTCAAATATGTAAATCTTACGGGATATAAAAATTCTTTCAAAATTCCTTGAATTATTGGATATCGCGATCAGTTTGCTCTAAATTTAAAAATGTTAATATGTTATGTCATTTTATATTTATATCATGTTAAATAAGAATATGCACGTATTTTTATTTAGTGTTTTCCAAATACTTACTCTTACAATAATTTTTCAGATTAGAATGAGTCGTGTGGACGCGTGGAAAATTGATGAAGTGATGTTTATGGGATCGCCAACTAAAATTTCTAGAAATAAGAATTGCCAATTTTTATTTGAACATTTTTATGTTAAATTTTGTGCGCGTTATTTTAGTAGTTTTTTTTGTGTTCGAGCGTTGGACATTCTATGTTAAACTTAAATTGATGGTTGAAATCATAGTATTTCACTTAATATGAAAATTTTAATCTAAATTGTTAGTTTAATATTATCGATTTATCGATTAAATCTCAAAATATGAATAAAAATGAATTTCCGCTAAAATAAAATAAAAAAAGATTTTTTGTAACACTTCAAGTCTATTTTTTATTAAAAATAAAATAAAAATAGATTTTGGGGCGATACACAGCCTAATTTTTTTTCATTTACTTATTTTGATGGTGCAGTATATGTAAAATCGATCCACCGCAATGCACTGAGATGAAAAGTAAGTAATGTTGAGAATAAATGCGTAATTTGAACTCTTATCCCAAATGAGTGATTTTTTATAACTCGGTTTGTTGATTGTCAATTTAATTAGACAATTCTCTTAGCATTACGGGGAAGAATTAATAAGATGAAAATAATGTACAAATGCACCATTTTCTAAATCCTCGCAAAAGATAATTTGAACCAGATGTTCGAAATATAATTTATTTAAATGTATTTACTGATCAAAGAGATCAACAATATCTCGCACACCAATTTTAAATGCTCCAACACAAATTGAAGTCCTAAGCAAACAATTCTTATCATTATATTTGATATATCTATGGCAAGCCTAAATTGTGATGATATTCAATTCTAAGACAAAAATCTCCAAATAAAAATGGTGTGATTAGCAAAGATGGTCCATTAAGGAGGCATATACTCATGATGAGTGTTTATGCACAACAAATTATAAAACTCCAGAAGAGGTTCATGTACATAAAATATTGAAAATTGAAATATCTCAATAAGTTATGTCACCATAGAAAAGAATAGAATCGAAAAAGAAAAGATTCTCGATGACACATTTGTATGTGATGTACTGCATCTTACTATGAATAGTACATAATCGAAATAAATTCGTTGAAACATATTGATCAAAATAATAATAGGCCAAATAAAATGACGCGATCATACTGAAATTGAATTCACTAGAGAAACCTGAAATTTCTAGAAGCGATCCTAGTAAAATTAAACTTATTAGAGAAATTAAAAGTTTTTGGATCTACAGTAATGCAGTTTGAATACCTAAATATGTATACTTATGCGAAATGAAAATGGAAAAAGTAAATCCGTGATATGAAATGTACGACTCTTTACATAATGAATTTTTATGAAGACTTGTGTAAATAGATAAATTATCACGTGGCGGATGTCAACACAAATCTCTAACTTATTAGTGTGATAATGTATGAAATTTGATATTCATATAATAAATTTGATTATAATCGAACTATTGATATTACCTTGAAAGATTTAATATGCCTAAATCATATAATTCAAATAATATTATGAAGAGGAATAAATACATGTTGTATTTTTTTTTTCCCTTCACTAAGGTTTTGTCCAATTTTGTGGCAAGATTTTTAATGAGATAACTTTTATAGTATATTCAAAAGAATAAATAAACTCTTTTTCCTTCATTATGATTTTTTCCACAGGATTTCTCCTAGTAAGGTTTTAACGAGACATTCTTTTGTGCAATGAATATCCACAACCTAAAAGATACTTAACCTTAAAATAATACTATGATATGTATGAGATTTTCGAAGAGATCAACAAGAGCTATTTTCTGAATCATCATGTTACTACAGTCATCAAAGGTTGATAAAATATCTCGTATGAAAACGGTGTTATTTGAAAACTATACAAGACAACATGATACATACGTCACTAGAAATTACAATATTAAAGACATTGAAATACAAGACAAGGTTGAATTGATACAAGAATTGAAATCAAATGGAGCATCTATACTACTTTTCTTTCGATCAAGTTTTATCAATGTTTTAAAAACAAACCCGGGCATCGACCCGGAGAAGGAAGAGGGTCGAGGGTTAAAGGGTCTAACCGGGGTCGAACCGGATGACAAAATAAATACACAAATAAACTATAAAATATCATAACTATAATAGCTTTTTTAATTTTAGTTTACTAATACAAAGTAAATATAATCAATATTCGTTAATTAGATTTATTATGGTAATTTATTTTATAACCTCAAATACTAACAATTAATATGTCCAAAATAATTTATTTTGTTTAAATTAAAATTGTTTGTGATTATAATATTGTTGGAGGTTATGATTTTTTAATGAAAATGATGAAGTAGACTATTAAACATTTAGAATTGACAATTGGCTAGTATCTCACATTGGAAAATTACTACAATATTGGACGGAGAGTCTCCTTTAAAAATGAGCTAGTATCCCACATTGGAAGATTATTAAAACATTGAAAGGAGAATCTTCTTTAAAAAGGAGCCAAAGGAATGTCCATTTTCGAAAAAAGTTATTTTGGTCTTCTTTTGCAATAGGTGGCCCAATAAGATAGTTCAAATTTGTGTTAAAAAAAAAAAAAACCAGCTAAATCGGAAAAACCGTTTTCCGGTTTTTGGCTAAACCGGCCGGGTTAATGGTTTCTTGGCCGATTTTTGAATTTCCGGTTAATATACAAGTTCCTGACCGGTTTCTTGTCCGGTTTACGGTTTTTCCGGTTGAACCGGCCGGTCCGGTCCGATTTTAACAACATTGAGTTTATCCTATTAAATTTTCTTGATAAGGTGCTAACGAGGTATATATTTTATAATGTATCTTTTAAGATGAAGTGTTGTAAATTGTAAGTTTATTAGTGAATGACAATTGTACCTCTACAACCCTATAATCCTTACCTATAAATATGGAGATTTGGTTATCAATAAAATACACACAATTCTATTGGCTTCTTTGTATTTTCTCTCTAGTTTATAACAAATAGTTTTTTTTTTTTTTTTTGGAGGTTCATTTGGTAACTTAAAGTCTAATTTCTGGTGAAATTTTAGATTTTGATTTAGATTTTTGTTTTTAAATCCTCCGATTTGGTTTCATATCAGTAAAATTTCAAAATCTAAACTCAACAGTTTTAGAACACTTTGTCTTATGTCAAAATCGCTTTGTTTACGACTCTTTTTCGTGAGATCTAGTGCTCCTTTTCATTATAATCACATTGTGACGATCTGAATTGTGCACAATTCGTTAACTCATAAGCATTGTTCGCTTCAGAACAGTCTGTGTTCATCCTACCCTTCACGAATTTCTATTACGTTCCTCAAGATTTGAATCATTGACCTTTGTATTAAGAGGGACTTAAGCCTTCTACCCAAACACTTCTCCACAACTGAAAGAGTACTCAACAGTTATTCGATGGCATGGTCATGACTAACTCTAAGCTCATATCTCGTTGGTTCCAACCATACAAATCGGAACTAGCGAATGTGTTACACAAAGACAAGGTCCAGGTCCACCTCAAATTGCTCATAGGCTTGTATTGCAAACGCTCACAGGTTCAAATGTGAAAACCTAGACTTTCTAGTTTTGCATTTCATTTTAGCCATACTATAATACTAGTTCTAGTACAATGCATTAATATCTCAAGGTATGTAAAATCAATACTTATCGTAATCATACAATTTGAATAAGACATATGCTTGATTTGAAATAATTGAAGTGTAGAATAAATGCACAAAATTGAAAACTTTAAAAACATCTTTTCTTTCTTAACTAATCTCATATATTATGAAAAATTTCAAGTACTATCATTTTATATTTTAGACACTAATGCAGTGGAAATAAGCAATTAAAAACAACATGTCACTTTTTAATTGTTTCTCGATAATTAGATCGAACAATTCAATTTATCACATGTTTAAATACCATAATTTCTAAATTGTGTAAAGTGAATAACACAAATATGATGACCGAGAAAATCCTTCACAAAGGACAAAAAACTCTGGACATTTTGCCGGTCAACAATCCACAATAAAGAAAAGATTTGCAGTATGATCCAGACCGGACCAACGTTTAGTCTCCTTTGACCTTCCTGTAATCACCTTGGCCCTCCTGGATTGAATATTCCTCATATCAAATCTCGAACTCTGGTATCGTTTATCTCATGTGGACCTCCGAACCCCATTCTTGAGCGTCGAAACTCCAAGAGCCTCTTCCCAAAACTCTAGCAACTCTGAAGGCTCATTGGCACAGGTAGGTTTTGGTATTTGATCAATGATCTTCTGTGTTTTGATATGTAGTTTAACGTGAAGGTTTATAGCTCGATCAACAAATCTAAGTTTGAATGAATTTATGGCTCAAATAATATGTATGTTGAATTTTGGAATCAATGAAAGTGTTTTGGATTTTCAAAGAAATGATCTGTATAAAAAAATATGATTCAACAAATTTTGGGACGTTCATAGGGTAGGATACATAAAGGTGAAAGTGTTTGGGATGAAAATGGATTCAAAATCAAGTATTTGAAGCAAAACAGGATTACTGGAAGCCAACCGCCTCTTGAGCACTAGGCGAGCGGTGCTTCTACCGCTCAAGCGCTAGTCTAGCGCTAGGCGGGCGGCATGGGCTTTGCTTCTGTCGCTCGAGCACTTGCTGGGCGGCAGGCTAGCGACAAAGCGTCCTCGATATCAATTCTTCAAGTCCGAATCTTTCTTTGACTTCTTTTTGGACTCTATCAATCCCAAACTATTTTTACAATAATTTGGACTTTACTAAACATATTTTGTCCTTGATTACAACTCGATTCACTCCTAGTACAATTCAACTAAAATATGATTTTGATTTCGAAAATTGCCAATTACAATTTTAAACTTAACACGTGTGTGGGTCCTAGAATGATAGAAATTTGATGGATATGAATACCGAGGGATTCTTATATATGTTTCGATCTACTTCGACTTGAAATTATAATCATACATTGACAAGTAAAAGAATTTATATCACTTTTAATATAATTCAAAACAAGACTATTCTTGGATAAGGAAATAATTTTTTTAGCCTGCACATAAAATGTTAAGTCTGTACAACTGCAACTTTTGTTCTGATACCATGCTGTAGTATGACTGATTTATGATATTTCGGCGTATCACTTATGAATTATCAAAATTAAGTCTACAGAACATATTAAGCTCTTTCTCTGACATCACACTGTAACGTTCCATATTTCTGAAAAGGCTTGAAACATCACTTGGAATCATAATCTGGATAAAATAATATACACGGACTAAATGTATCCCGTTAATGTACTTAGTTGTTTTATTACGCTATCATCAAAAGGTCTTCTATATTTTTCATTTTTCTTTCTGAGGTTCATAAAGATCATATGATTAAGTACGTAATAAAATTAAACCCGATCCAATCGCATAGAGTTGTAAACATTTTGATGCAAGTAGAACTAGCTATCAACTTGATTAACACACGTAGGCATAAAGTAGAAAATGCACGATTTATTTCCAAAAATTACTAACATGCTGTATGATCATTAAAATATTTAAAATTTATAAATTAAACATAAAATTCACCAATATGCAATTTTTTCTTGACTTCCTTTTAGAATTTTTTCTGAAGGTTTTTTTTTTTTTAGGGGGGGGGGGGGGGGGGGGGGGTGAATTGTTAATTCTATTTAGTACCAGTTGTGCCACCCTTCTAAATGCAAGAATACAACAAATCCAATTAAATATAGTTAAATGTAAAAATAGAGAACCCACTTAATTATACTCATCGTATTCTTCCACCTACGATCGATGTTCCAGTATTTTAAATAACAGAAATATTCTTATAGAAAACGAACCTTATTCTTGATTTTTCAAAATCACACATACAATCATTCCATACTGTTCTAGATTCTCTTTGATTGGAGCAAGTGATAAATGCAGAAAGTGGATTCTTGATGAGGATATGCGACAACACTGAAGTGATAGCCACCCATCTATTTCGAGTTCAATGCCTTTCTTTATTCCTATTTATCCTTATAGTGGATTCCTAAACAGAAGAGACACTGATAAAGCATCATATTTACTCATTTATTGTCTTCTGCTTTTTATAGTATATGCCTTTCCATACCCCTATATATATTCAAGAAATTATGATAAAGAGGGATTCATAGATTGATAGACAGAAGGGAGAAGCAGAGGCGTTGATCCAAACCACAATGGTATCATATATACAACCTTGCATTGATTTTTTTATTTTTGTATCTGATCCGTAGATTATAGTTAAAACTAAAAGCATTGTTTCTATATATTCATAGACTGATAGACTGAATGGAGAAGCAAAGGCGTTGATCCAAACCACAATGGTATTATATATTCAACCTTGCATTGATTTTTTTACTTTTGTATCTGATCCGTGTAGATTATAGTTAAAACTAAAAGCATTGTTTCTATATATTCATAGACTGATAGACTGAAGGGAGAAGGAAAGGCGTTGATCCAAACCATAATGGTATTATATATTCAACCTTGCATTGATTTTTTAACTTTTGTATCTGATCCGTGTAGATTATAGTTAAAACTAAAAGCATTGTTTATATATATATATATATATATATATATATATATATATATATATATATATATATATATATATATATATATATATTATCTCTGTGTGTGTGTTCCTACAACTAACGATGGTTTTACGCAGAGCAAGTGGATACCCGCGCGGGAGCTTTATATTTGCTGGATAGAGGACCCACGACACTGGGGATGGACTCATTCTCCAGACTGCCGCAGGTTCTCTCTCTCAATATGCTTATTATTTTTCCTCTTTTATCTAATGAAGTAAATAAGTTTATCCCGTCCCCGACAATATAGACGAGATTATGTACAATACCTTATTCATATAATGATAAACAATTTGTATATTTCACATACGATGATGAGCAATTTATATCTTCGTTACCATAAATGCGTAGGACTGAGGTGGCCGAGCTCCGAAATGTATGTTGGCTTGACATTATGGGGACAATAGATGTAAAAAGCTTGATTAAATATACAAGTTATGGTGCGTATCTTGTGTTCAAGCTCAAAGAAGGGTCGAGGGAGCTCGAGCAAGCCAAGGCATCAGTTAGGTACGTTGTGGACAAAGTTCATGGTTTTGATGATGAGGGTGTCACTGTATTCCTTGTCGATAAAAAAGAAGTTAAAGCGTATGAACATGTTCCACACCTTCGTAAAGATGGATGGAAGGAGATTAAACTTGGAGAGTTCTTCAATGAATGGGGAGATGAAGGTAAGGTAGAAATGCGCCTTTTTGAGACAAAGAGAGGTCAATCGAAGTCCGGTCTTCTCGTCAAAGGAATTGAAGTTCGTCCGGAATTGAAGTTCGACCGATTTCATATATAGAACAAGTATTTGTCCTAATATGATGCTCTACAATAATAAATAAAATTGACAAGTATCTAAAATGCAGCGTGCTTTTTCATATGTATTTCTTTGTGTTTTCTCGTGGTTAAAAAATTGTGTGTAATAAATTGTGCGGTAATATGTAACATATATTATATTATTATAATAAATTGGATCGGGTTGTTATCGAATCGGATTGACTTATATCCATATTTGCTCAATTTAGTTAACGGATTATTGGATTTGAATCTTGATCGGGCTATCGGACTGAGACTCGAAATTCAACTCTCATTTATTTCATCAAATTCAGATTAAAATTCAATCAATTGACCGTCCAATTATATCATTAACTTTTTAATTGATCATTCCATTAATGAGCATATATCGCTTCGATGATGATTGCATACTTTGAAATTAGGAAAAAAAATATTTTTTCCCACGCTTGCATTTATTACTTTCATACGAATGATGTAGAAATAAATTGTTTTACGCCCTACTTTCAACAAAACAATATTAGAAATAAGATTTATTAATTAATGAAAGGCTGATGATAAAAAATCGAAGAAAAAAGTTCTAAGTATTATAATAAATAAAGATTGAAAATCTTAACTGCAAATAAAATGAGTGTTTTAATACAATCGCCCCTCTCTATCAAATGGAGGTTTTATTCAGGGAAAATATTTATTTTATAAATCCCTCTCTTTTTAAGTGCATTAGAGATCTTTCAGATTTTGGCTGTTAACATTTTTATCACATTCTTATCGTTATTTTTTCTTTAGTTAGAATATTTTGGGTTAGTGATGATTTCCGTTACAAAAAAATTATATTTGCGTGCTTATAAACGAGGGACAAATATTTACTCATAATTTTGTATTTTTTGTACTTTTTTCTTATTCAAAATATACGAGGGTCAAATTAGTTTTTTTTTTTTTTTTAGCTCTTTAACGGAATTTTTGGACCCAAAAAAAAAATTATTTTTTTAGAAAGCATTATTTAAAAATGAGAGTTATTCTAGGGTAGCGCTAGATATCATTATTTTTTTAGAAAGCGTGCATTATTCTTTTCTAGATTCTCTTTAATCATACCAAATGAAAAATGCAAAAAGTTGATTCTTAACGTGGATTCTTGATAGCACTATTAGCCACTCACGAAATGCTCGAATGGTTTGATTTCGGTTATTCTTATTTATCCTTATATGCAGAGTGGATTCTCATAACGAGATAGACAAGGGAAAAGAAAGCCGTGCCTTTTTCTATTCCTTATTTGTCCTTGTATAAACAGTGGATTCCTATAACGAGAGAGACTTGAGAAAAGTTAGTTGTGCCTTTCTTCTAGATTCTCTTTAATCATACCAAACATGAAAACATGCACGTGTGTGATTGAAGTCGAGAGTAAATCAAATTTACTATATTAAATTTAATTTTTATTTGTAAAAATATTTGGACGTGTCTAAGTGCATGTTTGGCTAACAAAGCTTGAAACTTACTTTAAGTATTGAAATAAATAATAATCTAAATTGGGAATAAATAAAATATTTACTTTAAAAGTGGAAATAAATAAGTATTTACTACGAAAGTGATTCTTACTTTATTGTCAAAATAAGTAGTTGAATAGCGCATACTCTTATAAAGATGATTTTCTTCAAGATAACATCTAATATTTAGTGGTCATTCCCTCAATCTATCATCGATGGGTATCACATGAGTCTCTAGTTTCGGTTTCTATCCCCCACATTTAACTTAATAATTCACATTTCGAATATTATAAGATTCGTAAAATTTTTAAATTGATAAATAAGTTATTTATTTATTTATTTGTATCATCATTTACAAATACTTCCATGTACGTGGTGAAACTATTAGGAAATGCAATTTGTCGACAAAGATTTTAAAATAATATTATTAAAAAAATAATTTAGTTTAAATTGAATGTAGTTAGAACTATGAAATTGTGTACAAGATATTGTACCTTAGTCTTACAAGGCCAAAACAAATAAGCAAACAATGTAAACTAAAAGGAAACATCAAAGTCAAACCAATCTCATAAGGAATGTTTTACGTACTCCACAATTTTTTTAGCTTGAAAAAGGAACTTTAAATGGTAGCCTGTTATCCAAATTTTAACACAAACATGAAATGTATCTATGTAATTTTAAAATTAGAATGGGTGTATATGTCTTCGTCAGCAGATATTCGAGGAAGGTCTTTATATAATAGGTAATTGTATGCACGCTACAAATTCTACTTTCTGTCCCATGTTTTAATTTCACTTGCTTAGTGTAACACTTGTAGTCCGAGGTGGCAGAGCTTCCAAGTGTCGATTGGCTTTAGAATACGGGGAAAATAGATGTAAAAAAAAAAAACTACTTAAAAAGACGTGTTTTAGTGTATATCTTGTCTTCAAGCTCAAAGAAGATGGATCAAATGAGCTTGAACGAGCCAAGGAATTAATTCGGTTTGTCAAAGAGAAAGCTCATGGTGCTTGTCATGACGGCTATAGTGTTATATACATTGACAAGAAAAATGAAGCTATTGAAAATGTACATATTCCTAGCCTTTGAACACATGAGCAAATGGAGATTAAGCTTCGCATGTTTTTCAACAATTAGTTGAGGGATGACAATGAGGTAGAGATACGACTGATTGATACAAAGGAATTTGCATTAACAGTGTTGTTAGAGGAATTGAGGTTCGCCCCAGTTTATAAAATCAGAAACCGTCTTGATAAATGTTGCTATTCTTATTTTCATAAACCTGGAGAGTAAATCATCGCGAGTGTACTATTTCAAATAATTATATTTTTAGAGTAATTCTTCACTATACTTTCAAAATAAGTAAATTTTCCTACTCAACTTATTCTAATAGAATAGCATCTCAAATAAACATAAATCTCTTTATACACCAATGATGAGATTAGTGTTGAAATAAATGATCTTAATCTCTCAGTATATAAGTACGAAATTGTTCTCCTGTCCACAACGAGCAAGAAAAAATTGTCCACTTGCTGATGTGATTGTAGAACTTAAAGTAACATTCTCTCCAAATGTGAGAACATAAAATAAGGTTTTATCCACATAGGCAAGTTAAGACTTTTTAGTGTGGGCAGAAGAACATTTCTCTATATAAGTATCATATCCACGTAATTATCACTATTATTTTCATTTTTGTATCTTATTTAACACACATATCACTATTATTAACATCATATTTGAGATATACTTATCGTTATTAATATTTTATTCTTTAACAACGCAATATTAAATAATAATCGGAGATTAAGCCTGGCTGGCATGTCTATGGCTCCATATGTTGCAGTCGGGGCTGAAAGTGTCAAACCTTGGAACATTGAGTTGAGAAGTGTGGGTGCTGATATTCGTGTTTGAGACGAATAATGTATTTTCTTCATTTTAGGTCCGTGCAAAAACCGTCTCACTTGGGGATGTAGGCTTACGGAAACTCCTTTGTGCGTGGTACATGTTTCGGAAAGTGTCTATAGAGATTTTAATTTGTGTACTTAGTTGAGCTGTTTCTATGAGTTGGAATAAGATTTTTATCTTTGTACTTAGTTGAGTTGTTTGCAACTTTGTATGAGTTGGCATAAGCGGAAGGTTCGTTTGTGTACCCAAGCAGATTTGAAGGAAACCAGATTCTGTCTCTTGTTCTCTCTTCTAATGGAAATTTTTGTTATTACAATCACATGGCGAGAATTGAATGGCAGATGGAAAGAGAAGAAAAAAAAAATTCAATCATCTGTGGCCACGTTAGCAGCGATAGGAATTCCTATACTCGTGACTTTTTCCTTGTTATTGTATGGTGAGAGGACTGTTGAGCAATTTGATACCTAATCAACATTGTATAAATGTAATTTTAATTTTGTTTCTGATAATTGCAATGATTATTTGATACCTGAACTTGTAAATCGATCGAATGTTCAATCCAGGGGGAAAGAGAAGAGTGTGTACTAGATACTAGCTATTTTTACCTGTATAGTATTAAGAATTTCAAGAAATTTTTAATTTTACATTTTTATTATAAAAATATGGATATAATGGTTAATTCATAAAAAAAAAAAAAAGAAAGAAAAAATAGTGTGGACTGCCAACAATTTTGTGTGAAAACAATTCTTCAATGAACTCTTAACCTATTGAACTTTGTGAAACTAAGTCCCCACAATAAAAAAATCGACAATTTGAAACTTAAAATTGCGCACGAGTTTCACGTTAAAATTAGAAAAATATTAGGCAATATAACCATTTTTTCATCTAGCTTTAATTTACTTGAAAGTCACCGACAATTTGAACATCCACAATGTTGATTTCTGTCACGTGTGGACACGATCTCATAGTACTAAATAAGTTGAAAATCAAAATCTCACTTTTGAAGGTTGTAGAGTCATTTTCACACTACTTGAGAAGTGGGAGCTCATAGGATACCCAACCTTTCACATAGTATGGTTATGGATCTCTAATCTTTAGTAACATACTAAATATTTCTCCACAATTTAACTGAAAATTGTGTGCAATTTTAGCCCTTGTTTGAGCTTCATTAAAATCAAATTTTGAGGAAAAATGTATTGGAACCGTGATTTTTGGAAGAATGTATAGTTAAAAAAGAAAGAATTTTTATTTATTTATTTGTAATATTATTTTATTGAAAAATGTGTGATTGAAGAAAAGAGAGAAAAATTTATTAAAATTTTAATGGAGCCCAAAGGTCGTTTAGGGTGTGTTTGATGGATATTATTGAGAAAAAAAATGTATTTTACATAGTGATATGATGAAAAATATGTGGTTAAAAACAATGTTCTAAAATGCGTAATGCGTTGCGATGCGTCGAGGCCGAGAATCAAGAATCACAAGTTTAGGCGTGTCAATGCGAAGAATAAGCGTCATAATGCGTTTCATATTTTTAAGGCATTAAATATATTTTTATATAAAAAAAAAATTACCAAAAAAAAAAAAAAAAAAAAAATTTGTTCTAAAATGCGCGGACAATGCGCGCCTAGGCGCGCATAATGCGGGACAATGCGCGCCCAGGCGCGCCTATGCGCGCGTATTTTCGAACAAAAAACCCAAAAATGCATTTTCCGCGCATTCCCCGAATTCGACGCGTTTTTCCCACGAGTCACGCCTAGACGCACCTAGGCGGCGCATTTTCGCGCCTTTTAGAACACTGGTTAAAAAGTAAGGAAATGTTATTGATGTGATGAAAAATATTATTTTAATGAAATGTATTGTTGAAAATGAATTTTGAAAGATCGTATTTTGAAAGAATGTTTGTCAAACAGAAACTTAACTTTCATATTATCTATTTTCATTAAGTGAGAATCTATAATTACATAGTTAAAATTAAATTGGGTACTCAAAACCATACTTTAAAGGTTGGAGTTAGAGAGGCCCCTAACTTTTCCCATTAAGAGCTTTTATGGGAGGGATTAAAATCAGATTAAAATTGAAAATATAGTCGTTGGAGTTGACTTTTATTAAACGAGTGGGACCCAATAAGGGTCATATTTTCAATTTTAATTGAATTTTAATCCTTCCCAAACAAGCTCTAAAAATGACCATGTAACTGTCCAAAAATGGAATCTGTCCTTAATGTTACACAACTGGTAAGTTGGGGATTATGCCATGTTGGACGCACATCTTTTTTAAAACTTATTTTCAATTACACATTTTTTAATAAAATAATATTTTTATCACATCAATAATTTTTTCTTACTTTTTAACCACATATTTTCCATCATATCACTATTTAAAATACATTTTTTTCTCAATAATATTCATCAAACACGCCTATATTGAAACTAGATGAATAGATTTGTGAGATTTTTCCTCTCTTTTTTTCCAATTGGGCACCTCTTCGGTTCTATCCCCTCCAGTTCTCCAAGATTTCCAATAAACTCGTGGGTTTTCAATCTGACTTTGCACTGGTATAACAGTATTATTAAGAAACTGTAAGGGAGCTAATTGTATTTGTCATTTACCAGCAACTGAAGATAAAGTTGAGCTATCCGTGAGGGCTAATCTTTCTTCCATTCTTACTGGTTTGTCCAAGGAATATAATTATGTTATGAAAGCTTGAATTTTGCGACTACAAAATCATGCTCTTGTCTTCTTCTCCCCTTCTCTCCAGTAGGGCTTCTTTTCTATGTAAGTCTCTCGCTCTTGATTTACATTTTTCTATCAAGATTCCCAAATTCTTACTTGTTCTTTGAAGTGGATTTATGCTGGTATGTTACTATTGTGACACTAATGGATACGTACTTAACAAATTTAAGAGTCCCATTTCAGCTTTTGGTAGTTCTCTGGTAAGAAAATCAGGAGCTAGTGCCGAAATCGAGTTCTGAATTATTGTCACTTTGTTTTTCAATATTCTTGGACAGTTAACAATTACAATAATATTGTGTACAAATGTAGCTTAGTTAATGAATAAAATTAGCTGGGGCTGCCAAAATCGAGTTCTGAGTGACACTTTCTTCGGTTATCTGATATTCTTGGATGGTTGCTACTCACAGTGGTAGCACTATGTTGCACACTTTCCATTCTTATAAATGGTGGAAATAAAAAGAATAAATGGATTGTACATGTTGCTTTAATTCATAATTATATTCCTTCCTATTTGGACTTTTCTAAGCCTCCATTCGGCTAATTTATGAATCATTTATAAATAATCAACTATATATTCCAATGGACGCACAAGTGTTATCGACTTATCCACCACTTGTTTATCTATTTATAAATCAAATTGTTTATAAATTCTTCCCAAACGGAAGCTAAGGCTTTAGCCACGTTACTGGGCCCGTTTCAATATCAAATAAGATGGATAGGCCATGATAGAAAAATGATGCCATGTGTTCTCTATAATGGAATTATTTTTCCAATTCATTTTCTTCCTTTACCTCTTGCATCATTTCCATGTTTGATTCAATCCAAGTTAGCCCCTTTGTGCTTGACATAATCTAATGTTAAAAATTTGGAGTTGTTATGGAAGTAATATGTTTTTTTTGTAAGTTTATTTTTTACTACTTTCTTTGTGATGTCTCTTGTTATGAAACAGTTTTCATAATCTTCTTCAGTTTCTATTTCTTTGTTACACGCAATTGTATAATTTTTTTGGGCATAAATCTTTCAGGCCGTCCAACATTTGGATTGTTTTCTGCTCGGAGGAATATCAGAGCGTCTTCTTGCTCACTTCACAATTTGCAGAATAATGGGTATCATTGATAAGCTTGATCAAATATTACTTGATCTGTTCTTAGTCCTCTGTATTTGATTTTTGGTTTTCATGTTCACTTGCTTATAAACACTTTTCCTTGGCTAGAAAACAGGCTAAAAGCATGTTGCACTTTGAGGAGAATGTAAGGCGGAGACTTCTCTTAGTTTTCCTGGTTGGCTCGGGCATATCTACAGCTTTGCCATCCTCTGGAAAGATGAAAAAGCAAAGTCCTTACGATGAGAGACGTTTACTAGAACAGAACAAGCGAATACAGAGAGAAAATAATGTGCCTGATGACTTCCCTAATTTTGTTAGAGAAGGTTTGTTCTTTTCTTATAACTGTGTTAATGGTGGAAATTGTTGGTAGTAACTTGTTAATTCCAATCTCTCCCCACTATTCTTATTGATCTCTAGGATGTGAACGTTGTTGTTTCTATCTGGTTCAGGTTTTACAGTAAATGTAGTGACACCGGACAAATATGTTAAACGTGACTCGGGTCTCATATTGTGGGACATAGCAGCTGGTACGGGTGATTGTCCAAAGGATGGTCAACAGGTTTTTCTTTGTTCTACTTGTTTCTAGAAATCTTTGGACTTGCTTTCCTCAAAGTTCATCAATGATTTTGAAGTTGAAACATAAAAATGAAAGTACTATTTGATTGAGAATAACTCAAAAGTCCTTTTCAGTTTGCTTCTAATTATTGGTTTAAATTTTTTATTTATGGTGTCTTGGACTGAAAAATGGAAAGTGAACATTTTAGAGTGCATATTCAATCCTGTAGTGAAATGACATAATTTACATGAGCGTTGCGAGGACAAATTTGAATCATCTGTAGGCTTTAATAATTGAGTTTTCACAATGTTGCTCAAATTGTATGTCACTTCCTACATATGGTGATTTATTCCGCTTTCTTTTCTCCGGTAGGTGACGTTTCACTATATTGGTTATAATGAGTCCGGCCGCCGTATTGACAGTACATACTTGCAAGGTTCTCCTGCGAAAGTCAGAATGGGTACTAATGCATTAATTCCAGGTGACAAAAGCAAGAAATTAACAACTGAAATTTTGCTACTTTTTCTTATTGAGATAAAGTAACTGAGCAAAATTTTCAACGTAGGGTTTGAGGAAGGAATCCGAGACATGAAACCCGGGGGGAAACGGAGGATAATTATTCCTCCAGAGCTGGGACCACCAGTACGCAATTTGTCTCTCTGCCTGATTTATTTATCCATATAAACATTATTGATTCTTTCGTTTGCTCTTTATTCTCTAATAAACACTAGTCGTCTTCTGTATCTCCAAGTAGTGCTAAAGAAGCCTATCATTTGAACGTGTTGAATTAACTTTGATTGTTAGTTTTTCATGTTGTGAACTTCCCAAGTTAAAAATCGACCCAGACTTGTCAATGAGATTAGAGAATAAAGAACACGGAGATTTCATTTACTATAAATACCTATATAATTGATTGTAAATTATTGTAATTAGCTTCATTACCATATTTAGGATGTATACAATTTCTATTTAAAGGAAGAACCCTCAAACGGGAAAATCATTCAGCCAAACTTTGTCAAGACTAAAATTTGAAGTTCTCGTTCATGTTGTAAAAGAATAGTTTTTAACTTTAAACATTAGATTTAGAGCCCTTTCTTCTAAGAGTGCCATGTTTCTCTACTCAGTAGTTTGTAACTTCTTCTGTAGTGATTCACAATGTCAAATGAATGTCAGTTGAATTATCTCTCATTTCAGCCACTAGCTCTGATTCTTCAACATTTAGAAATGCTTGATCTGATCTCAGATGAAGACATGGATAAATGTAAGACTTTAGAGTCCCGAGTTTTATATTGTGTGTAAGCATAATGTCACCAAACGGCATTTTGTTGCAGATTTGAGGTAAATGTAGAGGCTTGATTGCTTGTCTGGAATCTTAATCAAGATTCAATCTTGGTGTGGATAAAAGCCAAGACGGCCTTAGACAAATAAGAACATGAATTCATATTGAACCAATTTCTTCCTGTTGCTGACACAATTACAGCATGTCGTACTTTTGCCACTTTTTCAATACGAACAAACAAGCGCAGAATTTCTTTGTTCTAGAGGCCTGTGATACCTGCCTATTAATTCAAATTCTAGACACAAACATTGCTTTGAAAATGATATGATGATAGTTTCTCCCTTCTACTTTTCGGTAGAACAAAAATAATAGGCTGGTAGCAATTGTTAAGAATCTAGTTACTTTATATCTTTCCATAGATTTTGCAATGAGTGGAAAGGAGTAGCATAGAACGATCTAACCTCGAATCTATTGGGAAAAGAGCTTTGTTTGTTGTTGTTATAGTTCCATCGTGGTTTATTATAAAAGGTGGATGTTTTTATGTTCAACAGGTAGGACCTTCTACATTTTTCAGCTCAAAGCAATTTGAAGTTTTCGACATCGAATTACTAAGCATTCAAGATTGCCAGAGAAGGACCATTGGATTTTATTCTGATGTCGTATGCAGCTGATCATGGCCAGTCTTCGGGCACAGGCTGACCCTTGACAACTAAACCTGAAGAGGAAGATCACAACTGAAACGACATAACAAAACGAACTAGCATTGAGCCGGGGAAATTACTAAACATGGATATAGTATTTTTGATAAATTTTGTAATAATGTTACTTCTCAAGCATGGCGGGTCGGGCAGTCTAGATTCAGCATGGCCAAACTTTCCTTTTGTGCGACTCGCTTTTATTTTATTATTCGTTGTTTTAATGAATAGTAACATTTATGTTAATGTTGAGCTTGGAAAGTAGTCCATTAATGTGTAACATGCGATATTGTTGTCCAGTTGACTACTCGACGCATTACATAATGAAAATAATAAGCTATTTTGATACCTTGGAACAATTCTGCACTCGATGATTTATTCATCCAATCAATTTTTTTTCTAAGAAAAAATGAATAATTTAGTTTCGAATGAGTAAATATTTATTGAATTGCCTACTCAATATGGGAAAATATGTGCAACGGGAAATTATGGGAACGACAAAAGAAAACTGGAAAAGCATGACTTACCAAAGTTTTCCGAGGATTTAGTAAAGAAATTAACCTTCATCTTTCAAGATTGTTAGTTTTTTGTGCTCAGCTATATTTAATTAAGTTTTTTACGCATGCATCAATTGGTCAATTTCACATGAAACGATAATGTTATTTAGTTTTACTGGTGTTATAACACCAGCCTATTTGACATGTAAGTGGCATTAAATAATAAGTTTAATTAAATGTGTTGTTGTGAAATTCATATAATTGAATCTACGTGTGTTGTCACATAAACTGGTACTTAGCACTAGTAGTAATGTGAAATTTACAAAGATTTTGTCATATGCTAGTCGTGCTTCAATTCATTTGTGAACTTTATAAGGTTTATAAAAATTTGATATAATCCACGAGTTCATTATATTATTTGATAGCTAAAAGAAATGCTAAAGCAGTATTAAAGTCAAAAGGGTATAATGATGCTAATTATTATCCTGATATGTTTAGTACGCAATATTAGATAATCTTATATAGTTACACGGTATCATTTGACCTAGAACGAGTTCAAATCATTTTCATTATCACTATTAAAGTCCAATTATCCATATTGCTCTGTCAATTCCTCTTCTCTGAGCTTGTTAATTCCATGAAGATACAAAGTGATTCATGCAGGCAATAGAGATATGAAGATGATGAATACAACATAATTTTTGATCAACATACTCGTGTGTTTAATTTGTAGTTCATGTTCTCACATTCGATATGTGAGTAAGAAGTGAGCGGACATTCTAATGCATCATCGAGCATATGTACGAGCATTTTGGTGACTAAAATCAAAACTATAATGATCGTGGAGGTTTATGTTTCATAAGTTGTCCATAAACCTGTGTTATCTCGTAAATAAAAATAATAATATAATTTCGGCTAAATATTCTTGACCGTCCATAAATTGTTAATCATCTCACTTATGAGTCTCGCATGCGTTAACTTTTAAGAGTACATAAATTCCTATATGCTTCTATTGGGCAGAACATTCATGTCGGCACTTGTAGAAGCTTAGGTATGCTTATACTCTACCACCCAGTATTTTACTTCATAAACATTTTCATTTCCAACTTAGAAACACTAGTTCACTTGGCCAAAAGGAAATTCTGATTGAAGGTGCTAATTATTGTACTCCAATTGTTACTCTCTGTAATTCTTTCAAATATACTGGTTGATAATGTAGCATTTAGGTCATTTCACTGAAATTTCCAAAGGTAGATTTCTTACACTTGAACACAACGTGAGGGACTTATAATAGTGTGCGTGAGAGTGAGAGAAAGGGTGAATTTGGTTCTGCGTTCTTTGATATTCTTACCCTGATTTCTCTCCGACCCTTCCACACCTTTCTCTTCTTTCTTCTTATGTATACAGATTTACATATACTTATCGCATATTTATGTAGAGATTTGATTTTTACCTACATAGCTATATAACTCTGCATCAATCTATATTTTGTTGCATCTGGGTATTAGTGGGATATTTTCGAGCTTATTGATTGCGATTGTTGGAACAGAATAAATTCCAACACTGAAAAATTTAAGGGTTTATTATAAGGCCCACGAGGTTAGAATACTTAGGTTCGAAGGGAAATGCAATTTACTTCTACTCACTGTTGTGCATTTATAATTACAGATTATGCTATCTATGGCTTAAAATCTTGTGAATTGTTTGAATAATGATATTCTGTTCTTTTGTACAGATTTAGATTTTGGGTCTGCTTAAGAATTCCACCAGTAGGTTCGAGATTTAGGATTTTTTTTTTAGGCTAGGGGGTATGAATTTTTGACCCTTTAAATAAACTTTACTGGTTTCAGGCCTTGTATTTTGATATTGATGTGCTTTTGAATTCTGGGTATTTGTTTTTTCATCAGTTTTTTTTCTTTACAATGATTATTTAATGTGCAAAGGGTGCTTACTCCTAAGATTGCATGTGGTGTACCCATAGTTATTTGAATGTTTGTGGTTTCAGGTCAAAGGAAATTTGTATAGAGTTTGTTCAGCTTCACCATTGAAATGAGTTATAGAGTGGAATTGATACTGGAATAATGGTTTCTGGTTTTTATGGTTCATAAATCAAGCCAAAGGGCCGTGCTTTGAAGATAGATTATCAGGCTGTTAAAATTCTTCTGCTTCATTACTGAGTTTAGAGTTATCGTTATATGCATCATTTCTGGCATAGAAATCCTGGTTGCTTAATAGTTTCTGTGACTAAACCATTGAAGTATGAGTAGAAGGGTGCGGAGGAGGATTGCGAGGAGGGGCAAAGAGAAAGTGGATTGTGTGGAGATTGATGAGAATTTGAGTTTGGACGAGAAAGGGGTACTTGATTGGATCAGGTTACCTGATGATACAGTAGTTCAGCTATTTTCGTACCTGAATTACCGTGACCGAGCTAGCCTGTCTTCAACCTGTCGGTCATGGAGGATTCTGGGTAAATCTCCATGTTTGTGGCAGGAATTGGATCTGCGGCCCCACAAGTGTGACACTTTTGCTGCTGCTTCACTTGCCTCTCGGTGCCAGAATCTTCAGAAGCTTAGGTTTCGTGGTCTTGAATCTGCCAACGCAATTATAAATCTTCAAGCTAGGAATTTACGTGAGATAAGTGGTGACTGTTGCAAAAAAATGACTGATGCTACCCTCTCTGTACTTGCAGCCCGACATGAAGAGCTAGAGTGCCTTCAGATTGGGCCAGATTTCTGTGAAAGGATAAGCGGTGATGCAGTTAAAGCAGTGGCAATTTGTTGTAGACAACTGCAGAAACTTCGGCTCTCAGGTATTCATGAAGTGGATGCAGATGCTATCAATGCTTTGGCAAAGCATTGTCCGAATTTAGCAGATATTGGATTCATCGACTGTCAGAAGGTTGATGAGACTGCCCTCGGAAATGTTGGATCAGTTCGCTTCCTCTCGGTTGCAGGAACATCTAATATTAAGTGGAATTTGGTTTTACAGCCTTGGAGTAAGCTGCCTCACTTGACAGGCTTGGATGTTTCTAGAACTGACATTACCTCAAGTACTGTTTTAAGATTGTTTTCATCCTTCAGTAGTTTGAAGATTTTGAGTGCCTTGAATTGTCCAGCACTTGAGAATGATGCCACCCTCATTTCCAACAACAATCACAAAGGTAAAGTGTTGCTTGCTGTCTTCACGGACATTCTTAAAGGAGTAGCTACCCTATCTGCTGATATTACAGAAGACAGGAGCAATGTTTTCTTGAATTGGAGAAAGTTTAAAACCATGGATAGGGGATCAGAGGAGATCATGAATTGGCTGGAATGGATCCTTTCACATTCACTTCTACGTGTTTCTGAGGGCAATCCACCAGGTTTAGATAATTTCTGGCTCAACCAAGGCTCGATCTTGTTGCATAGTTTCATACGTACTGCCCAGGAGGAAGTTCAAGAAAGGGCAGTCACGGCTCTTGCAACATTTGTCGTCATCGATGATGAAAATGCCAGTATAGACACTGGAAGGGCTGAAGCAGTTATGCGAGACGGTGGCATACACCTTCTCCTAAATCTTGCTAGGTCATGGCGGGAGGGGCTTCAGTCAGAAGCTGCCAAGGTAAGATTTCCACTAATATTTCTGTTGTAACTTGTAAGCCAGTAGGCTTATTTCTTATGTTCGCGTTCCTTGGACACTGATTGATCCCTATGTTCACCTTTCAATGTAACTTTGTTTTTACTCTTGTTTTTCCAAAACTTAAAATAATAGTAAATCAATATTCAGCAGATCATTTAAACTTTATCATTACTTACAATGAGTTCATATTCATTTTTCTTAAATATGTAGGCCATAGCAAACCTGTCGGTGAATGCTAATGTTGCAAAAGCTGTGGCAGAGGAAGGGGGAATCAGTATTCTTGCAAATCTTGCCAGGTCTGTCAACAAATTGGTCGCAGAAGAGGCTGCTGGAGGGCTGTGGAACCTTTCTGTCGGTGAAGAGCACAAGGTTGTTTTTCTGTTATTCGATATGCATTACATTTTCATTTCCCGCCTTATTTTTTTACTTGATAGTTCAAATTTCTTCCAGGGTGCTATTGCTGAAGCTGGTGGTGTAAAGGCTTTAGTTGATCTCATCTTCAAATGGTCAAGGACCACTGGTGGTGAAGGAGTTTTGGTATGAGCCAGATGCACTTGAGTTCCTGTTTGTAACTTTCACCTGTGTTGGTCTGATATCAAAATAGATCCTTTCAAAACTGAGTAAATCTATTGGTGCTCAAGTGGGTTGTGGTTGGTTCTTTGCATGTTTCAGGAACGTTCAGCTGGTGCTTTGGCAAATTTGGCAGCAGATGATAAATGCAGCATGGAAGTTGCTTCAGTGGGCGGTGTCCGTGCTTTGGTAGCACTTGCTCGAAATTGCAAGGTTGATGGAGTGCAAGAGCAGGTTGCATTATAATAAGTTTTAAAGAATGAGTATCTCATACTTATTAGACACCATGATTTTGAGAGTGTGTTACTATCTAGTAGTTAGGACAACACGGTCTGATTGCAAGTACAGGAAACTTTAAAATACAGTAGGAAAAAATGCTCTGGGTTGACCGTCTTGATTTATAAAAGGGTGGCATTCCTAATAGTAGTTAGTACTTAATTGATAACCACTAATCAGTATACTAGGAAGTAGGATCAGTTGGTCGCAGGACATTACTCTAGTCATTTCACATGCTATGTCCAATGAGGCTTTTTCAAAGGTTCATCATTTATTTTGTTTTTGTAGGCATCATTTGTTTTCTTGCATGAATGTTCTCCTCCGTACATACTGTACACGTCTTTTCCTATATAAGATGCTAGTTTTTATAATTACACTCTGAACAAGCTGTTTTAAGAAACTAGTTTGTATGTAGCTGTCTAAGTTCTTTATCATATGGTGCACAAAAGCATAAATTGTACTTATGTGCATTAATCATTAAATCTACTAGATTGACCATGCATAGCTCTGCCTTTTATGTACTTTTCAGAAGGCTATTTCTTGTAGTATGTTGGTCAATTCTCTACACTTTTTAAAGCAATTCGAATATAATTTCCAGTGCATGTTCGCTACATTCTCTATGTATTCTCTTGTATTAGTCTGAAAGGGAATTGCATGTGAGTTCTTCGAACTAGTAGATGCTACTCCATTGGTGTTTTACCTTCAATTGCTCTCGAATTTGTAAAGATGTTAATGAAAGAAAATTGTATCATGCTTCTGACCAATATCCCATGAGGTTATTATCCAGGCAGCTCGTGCCTTGGCAAATTTGGCTGCTCATGGAGATAGCAATGGTAACAATGCTGCTGTTGGACAAGAGACAGGATCTCTTGAAGCTCTTGTACAACTCATCCGCTCTCCTCATGATGGTGTCAGGTTGTGTATTTCACTGTTTTCTTGGTCAGTATTTTCAAGTTGTTTGCACTTTTGCATGGATTTGGTCATTACTGTGTTTTTTTTTGGTTTTTTTTGCATTTGGAGAATACTTGTTGCTTGTAAGAATGAAAATATAATGCCGTTATTGGCTGAAGTGTAGGCAAGAAGCTGCTGGTGCATTGTGGAATTTATCGTTTGATGACAGAAATCGAGAAGCCATTGCAGCAGCTGGTGGCGTTGAGGCATTGGTATGGTAGTCTTTTGCTTGATCTTAAATTGTCCGTCACAATATCCGTACATAAAACGTTATGCTTCCTAGTTAAAATTAGTTTACAAAAAATTGTAAGATGTCTTGAAACAACTTGTAAGTCTAATATTGATTCAACAAAATCTGAAAACCATAAAATTTATCAAGAGAAGGAAGGCATAAAAGTTCGTAATAGACTTGTGCTTAGGCTGTGGGTTTAAACTTATACACAGCCACTTAGTGGAAACAATAATAAAATTTGGTCGCTTTCACTGGCTCTTCAGCACCCACACATGATGTTGTCTTATCTGAATTATGGCCAATTTTCACTTTTTTCCCTTCAAGTTGTCCTGGAAAATATATAACAGAGAAGAGATATTGACCCTTGACTGGAGTTGTTGTATACATATTCTATACTTCGTGAAGTTTTTCAACATGCTGTAAGGTCAAGTAGGAATTGCTTTGGTTGTTTTGGGGCTTAGTGTAACATTCTGATGTTTGTGTAAGATCTTCCTCTTCTACAATAGGTTTTTACTATTTCTGAAAACCCTCTATTTTTGTACTTTATACGAGTCCAAATATCATATATTGAATAAATCCATGTGAGCTATGTGATGCCTTTTTACTTCTACATAAAACTAGAAGTTAGCAACTAAATCTTCAAGTTTTTGTTCTCTCTCTCTCTCTCATTTTGTTTTTTTGGGTTAACTTCAGATATGTATTTTTTCTTATAGCCTGGTATATGTATTTCATCTTGTTCTTCTCAGTAAGGTTTCCACAGTCAGCTCCAACTTGGAACCTACAAGAAATGGGTAGAACTATCCAAAAAACCCAACCATAAGTATATGCACGAGCTTGTGCTAGTCCATAAGGCTATTTAATTTAGATTTGCATTTATGATTTTGTTATCCTTTCATACTTGCGTGATGTTGGTCTGTTCCATCAGTCAGACTTCGTACTGCTGATGGTAGTATATGAATATAATATTTCTAATTACTCAGTGGAAAAGATTTATAGAATCCTTGCAAATATTTGGCTATTAGTTTTGCTTTTCAGTGCATTGGACCTTCTTTATTGTCTGCCTGCCCTTGGAGTATTTTAATCAACAGTTTCTTGGAAAACTCCCCAAAAGAAAGTAAACTGGAAATGACAAATAGTATTTACAACATGCTAATTGTTAAGATTTGAGTTTCTATCTTAAAAGGTTAATCTTATTAAGAGGAGTAGTCCAATCATTTATAAGTTAGTCTATATTTTCATTTTTATTCGATGTGAGATTCTATTCCTTAACATACCCCGTAAGATGATGGCTCATTTGAGCAGACCAATCTTGAAATCCTATGCTCACTTTTTGAAGTCTTAATCGGATCAAATTGCTCGTTAGAAATTAATGGGCTCTGATACCATGTTAAGAATTGGGTTCCATCATAAAAAGTCAACCATAATTTCAATACTAGATTGGTCCGACAGATTGTGGATTGTATCCTAGGTCGCAGCTCGAAGCAACCCCGTATTTCTTATGCTTCTGAAATCTGTAGAGAACATATTCATTGAAGAAAAGAGGTGATGCATCGTATTTTGAATTATGTATTCCCCTCCTAAGGTAGCTCCAGCCAAACCCAATGTCCGGCAAACTCCTCTTGTTACGGTCGATACATCAGAAAATCGAGCACCCATATTGAAAATATGTGCGATCTTTTCCATTCCACTGCTGCCCTTGTTTTCAAGCTATGCATATAATAATGCTACAACAGTTGGTTCAGGAATCAGCATTAGAACACGAAGGCTAGATATGTCGCAGGTTCTTGTAAGTTGTTTCTGTTGGTATTGACTAAATGCAACAGGAATGGTAAGCACTGCATTTCGTATTTGACGCTTAAGCTGGGTTTCAGCCAGCTTAAGATTGGAGCTCGTAATCCAACAACTCTTCTTCTAGAAGCCTCTTATTTTGCCTTCGCTCGTCTCTCTCCATTCTTCAAAAAAAGTGAATCGTTTATTCGAAGACTCTGGAATGGCTGAACAAGGATACATGGATGTTGCAATTGGAATCAATTTTGGCACCTCTCAATGTAGTGTGGCAGTTTGGAATTGCTTTGAGGTGGAGCTCCTCAGCAATAATCAAGACCTGAAGGTGATGAAATCATTTGTTTCATTTAAAGATAAAAATCATCCTAAAAGTGGTGTAACCAGTACACTAGCTAACGAGGACAAGTTGTTTTTTGGCTCTGTCATTTACAATATCAAACGTCTACTTTGTATACCTGACATAGACACTGCATTTCATCAGAGCAAATATCCGTTTTTTATGCAGCCACTAAACACGGGTGACATGCCATTGATTGCTCCCTTAGTGACCGATGTGTGGAAGTCTACTATTCCTGAAGAAGCTCTTGCTATTCTTCTACAAGAAGTGAAAGGCGTAGTTGAAACCCAAGTTAAGCGTCATATACGAAATGCAGTGCTGACCATTCCTGTTGCATTTAGTCGATACCAACAAAAACAACTTACAAAAGCCCGCGACATGTCTGGCCTTCGTGTTCTAATGCTGATTCTTGAACCAACTGCTGTAGCATTATTATATGCGTAGCTTGAAAACAAGGGTAGCAGTGGAACGGAAAAGATTGCACATATTTTCAATATGAGTGATTGATTTTCTGATGTATCGACCGCAACAGGAGTTTGTCGGACATTGGGTTTGGCTGGAGCTACCTTAGGAAGGGAAGACATAATTCAAAATACGATGCATCGCCTCTTTCCTTCAATGAATATGTTCTCTATAGATTTCAAAAGCATAAGAAATACGGGGTTACTTCGAGCTGCGACCCAGGATACAATCTGTCGAACCAATCTAGTGTTGAAATTATGATTGACCTTTTAAAATGGAACCCTAATTTTTAACATGATATCAGAGTTTATTAAGCTCTAGCGAGCAATTCGATCCGATTAAGACTCTAAAAAGTGAGCATAGGATTTCAAGATTGGTCTGCTCAAATGAGCCACCATCTTGCGGGAGCTTGTTAAAAGATAGAATCTCATATCGAATAAAGATGAAAACATAGACCAACTCATAAAAGATTGGGCTACTTCTCTTAATAAAGTTGATATTTTAAGATAGAACCCCAATTCTTAATATGGTATCAGAACCCATTAAACTCTAACGAGCAATTCAATCCAGTTAAGACTTCAAAAGTGAGCATACGGATTTCAAAATTGGTCACCATCTTGTGGAGTGGAAAAAAAATGCGTAAAGTCCTTGACATGGGAAACTCGTTAGAGTTTAATAGCCTCTGATACCATGTTAAGATTTGGAGTTTCATCTTAAAAGATCAACCTTATTAAGAGTAGCTCAATCCTTTATAAGTTGGTCTATGTTTTCATTTTTATTTGATGTGGAATTCTATCCCTTAACACTAATTATATCAGCCAGTTGTCGATGCATATTTTTGTTAATTTTTCACGATTCAAGTGCACCTATGCCTATGTAACTTTGCATGTACATGCATGCAATGGACTAATGGGTTAAAGATTCAGTCCTCTGGTTCTTTTCACTCTTACTTCTTGAGAAACAAAGTTTTCAGTATTGTGGTTGCGTGCTTATATTTTTTTGCCACATGCATCTCCATGCTTGCGTCAATTATTATATGCTTGTGGATTGACCAGAATTAATCCCTCCTGCAAGCTGTTACTGTCAAATAGTAGAACTTAAGACCTTGGATGTGGCTGGACCACAAACCAAACCTAAAGATATGTTTGGAAACTTCAGAAATGGACTAATCTAGTTTTTAGACCAATTTGATGGGGCAGTTTATCTACAGGTCTATGTTGATATTTGAACTAATGTCATGAGGTAAAGTTATTAGGTAAAACTCAAAAGGATTTTAAAAGCGTTCATTATAACTAAAATTATGACAATCCCTACTAGTGGATTGGGGATAACATGTGTTTGCGGTATATGAAAATTCCCAAAATGATGGGACCAACCTTTTTATATGCACATGCAAACCAAGTAATACATTTTTTAAAAGTTGCACTAGTTTTTGTCAATTCTGTGGTTTTCAAGTATAAAATTATAGGAAGTGATTTTTGTAAGTGACGTTGGGCCAGTAATTACCTATTTACGGGTAACGTCTTTCCTCATAATTTTTTGCTCATTTAATTAATTGAAAATGCCTTCTCTTCATTTAGTAACATGTTCTGCATCAGTTATAGTAACTACCTAGTATATGAGCATAGGGTGCCTCTCCTCTTAGCATCAATTTGTTATAATATGATTGCATTATCAAGGAAACGAGGTATCCTTAGTTGCTTATGGAGGAAGAATGTGAGAAAGAATGATATAAAAAATGATAAGGATATGATCCTAAGACATCTTTACGTGGAATTTTGTGTCTACTTATGGTTAGTGATACATGTTTAAACTACTCAAAAATCCAATACCTTCAAACGTTGAAAATGCTAGATAATTTCATGCCTATCTCTGTATTTCTTTTCTTCCAGCTCCTTATCTATAGAAAATTTGCCTGTTTGTATTAACTCAGTCCTTGGAACCTGTACATACCTAACAGCATATTTCTTGAAACCATTAATTGAAGTTAGTTATAAATTATACCGTGTTGTGTTATCAATTTTATGCGGCATTTTCTTATTATGTCACTGTTTTCCAACATAATATTTCAATGAATTGAAGATGACTTACTATGCAAAATTGCTAAAAGTATTACTTTTCATGAAGTCATCAACTCAACTTCTTTGCATATGCCAGTTTTGCAACACTATCTATTTTGTGCAACTATTTTCACACCTTTTCTTCAGGTCAAGTGTTATATTGCTGATTCTTGTCAAATTTAAGTTAGATTTTTGATTCTGGAAAAGAAGAACATTCATGTACACATTGACAGTTGAACATTATGTGGTGGTAGGTGGCTCTTGCGCAGTCTTGCTCAAATGCTTCTCATGGCCTTCAGGAAAGGGCTGCTGGTGCTCTGTGGGGATTGTCTGTCTCAGAAGTTAATAGGTACGAATGAGCATAGATTTGTTATTATTTGCATGATTCTACTGCTACTACTGATGGTCCTAGGTAATTATAATAAAATTCAACACTAAAGCTTGCACTGCAGTATTATCGTTTCGAGATATTCAATCAGCTTAACTCTGTTAATGGACTTAGAGGTAAATGACTTGAATAAATCTGCTTTGTAGTTTGAGACACAATTCAGAGCCAATATCCTGCTCAATCATCTCGGTCCCAGTTGATGGACTTGTACTTCCCCCAAGAGTAAACAAATAGCCTGCTATTAGCATTTCTTATATCCCTACTCCGGGGTAGCTAAAGAGATCCCACAAGGAGTAGGGTACTTAATAGAGCACCTCCCTGGATGTTCCACCCTAGATAATATTTTTTACTGCATAGGTATCGATATAGTTATGTTATCACTTATCTCAAATCTTATGGGTAAAGCATTGTAGTGTTATCAGCCATCAAGCTTATCAGTGCTATATCTGCTAGCATTGATGAGAAAGAATAGTCAGGTTTTAGAACCTATTCATTTCCTGTCATCTCTTCGAAGGAAAATAATTGCATTGCCATTGTTGGTCAGGAAAGGTACTAACTAAGTAAGAACCTCTTTTTCAGTGTCTACTCTTAAAAGCTTTCTATTTAAACTTATTCTGTATTTGCCAACAATTTAAATGAAGGATTTGATCTCATTCCTTTTTTTCGAACTCATTTTATTTAAATCAATCCCATCACCACTATTTTTCCTGAACGCATGTACCAAGTCTGTGGGCGTAAGATTCTCATATAAGATAATGCACTCGTAGAACAGAGCATATTGCATATAATTCAGAGGGTATGGTCGAAGGACTTTACATCGTATCGTCAACTTAAATTCACAAAAGGAGTTTTTATCAATTTTATCAACTTCCGCACGACGCTTTATTGCCTTTGCAGTGACAAAAATTCAGCTTCTAATTTTTCTTGATAACATGTTTTTGTAACAAAACCTACTGCTTATAGGCTTAAGTAATATTTCAAATAACTAATTAGTTCTTACTCTCAATTCTACTTGCTTTCAACTGATTCACATAGCTAATCATTTTAATTAACATGCATGCTTGAGTGAAGGAAATGATGACAATTGCTTGGTAACAGTCTCAAATTTTCTAGGTCTAATTGTTCTGAACAGAATAGACAGAAGAAAGATTATGTGGACTTCACAAGAAATTATTTGACCATTTGGAAACTGGGTGAAATTTTCTTATTAGGGAGAACATAAAGAAAGGGAGATTTGGCACATAACTAAGAGGGATATAGTGGTAATTAAAATGAAATTTTCATTAGTAAAGATATACTTCATCTTTTGGAAACAGTAAGAATGTGTTTGATTGCAAGCATGAAACTTTCATGGAAAAAATGTTTTAGGCAATTGAATTGCCTAGAACTTATTTGAATGGAAATTGTCAATTAAATATGTTTGATTAATTTAATTTTCAACATAGAAAATGTTGTAGAGTAGACACGAGAGAGAGTGTGTGTGAATGAATTGCCTAGAAAAAGAAAAACCTACCCCCCCCCCTCCCCCCCAAGAAAACATTTTCCTTGTTTTCGAAGAAAACATGGTCACGTGACCAAGTTTTGGAAAATATTTTCTATGAAAAAATGTGAATCAAACATCCCAAAAATAGGAATTTAGGTGGAAAAATGACATTTTTCATAGAAAATAAAGCCAGTGAAACACACCCTAAGAGTAAATATTTATAGCCATTCATTTATTGTTGTATTCTTATCATATTATGTTCATTGATGATGGTTTTGAGCTCAGAGTTTTATCACACAAGGTCTCCAGACGTTTTGAAGTAGGGAAAATAAGCATTTCAACACCAAAACACAAATACACACTATTTTCTGAATGAAAAGATTAAATTTCTTTAGCTGGAAACAGAAAACTCTAAGAAACAATATTTAACAGCTGTTCAGTTACTAGGAATATTCCTACACATCAAATTGCAGCAAACTGTATTTAGGCTTGAATTAGATCGGTGAGATTGCTGTTTGCGAACAACTTCCATCTTATCTTTTTTGTTTCATGTTCAATTAGTTGGTAGATAATGGTTTCCCCTGTCATTGTATGGTTTCTTCTGGCTACCACCTAGAAAATATGTATCATGTATATGTTTCTTCTTTTATAGTATCGCGATTGGCCAAGAAGGAGGCGTGGCACCCCTAATAACATTGGCACAATCAGATGCAGAGGTAAACATATTATTTGTGAGTCATCATTATTGCCTTCTCACTTGTCTCTTGGTTTCTTGTTTGCGATAACCAAGTATGGTATTCGCTCTCTCTCACATGACATCTGGTCAATTGTTAGTTCTTACCTTGAATCAAGTTTGCATTTGAATTTTAACAATGCCTGCTTTTGTCTATTTCTTTTAATCTAACATGATCTTGAAACTAATTCAATTGCTTACATCAATAAATTCCCTTCTTTTCTTTCTACATGCCTCGTGAAGATTATAAGCTTTATTCCAATCTAAACTTTTCCTGTGGGCCTTTTTTTGTGTGCACGCTTTGTGGACTGCCTAAAATTCTTGTTTTCAAGTCACACGCTATTTGTTTCTGATCATATCTGTCTAACAAGCCAATATCTTCATTTCTAATACAAGCCAGTTCATGGATTATAACTGTCTAACACTTTATCTTATAAATATTAATCGCTAAATTGTGGAGCCCCGAAAATTTCATAGAATAGAATTTAATTATTCTAGGTGCTATATTTTATATTTTTTTTAAAAAAAGGGAGATTAAAGTGATATGTATTAATTCAATTTTACTTGGGTCAAATATTTAGATTTTTTTATAGAGCGATGAAAAGTATTCCAATATGGGGCTCGTTGAATAACTCATAATTAATCATATATATTAGGCTCGAGAAAAAGTTAATTTGGATAAAAGAAGCCTAAGTTATTGAAGTTTAAAGAAGTTATTAATTGGTTTTGATAAATTAAATATTGGATTTGAAATGGGTAGGAGCCACGTGTAGAATTAGATAGAGATGAGTTTTTTTTTCCCCACAGCCACGTGAAAAGTGAGGAGCACTGTTCACGTGAACAGTGCCAGTGTTCACGTTTCACTTTTTTTTTTCTCTTCCCAAAAGAGCCTACAATAAATTTAAACTTGGGCTCTGATACCAAAGTGTAATAACCCAAATTTTTAATATTTAAATCGTTACTATAAGTTTCATTTAATTCTATGCCATATTTAATTCATTTCGTAATTAAATCAATATTTCAAATATCATAAAGTAAAATTTTTTGTTCCAGTATTAAATAAACATATGGACAAACATAACCAAATAAAACATGTTTCAAACCTTAAATAACAAATCCACATAATAATAAAACTATAGTAAATACTGAAAATAAAATCTATAGTCATGTTACACCGGATTTAATTTATTAAGTCCAATGAATCCAAGCACAACGACTGCAACTCATTGCCTGCCATCGAACGATCTGTTCTGATATGTGAGAGGTGGGGAAAATGGTGAATACGTAAGAATACTTAGTAGGACACAAATAATGTGTAATCCTGAATAAAAATATTAAATCGTGCGTAAAAAATATGATACAGTCATATCATATCTTTAGAAACCAGTAAAAGCTCAATAAATATCGTATCTTTGGCACCGAATGACTATAACATACATACCATATCATATCATAACTTTTATTAGCATAATAATTATCAACATGAAAAAATAAATTAAACTGGGCAAACCACTTTTTTTTTTTTTTGGTAAAATATCCTAGTTTGAAAATCCAAGCCGTAGGATATGCATTTTATTATACTCAAAATCAATTACAAAGCAAGGAGGGGGACATATTGCCTTACCTCCAAAAGAATTACAAGCTCTTCCTCAAAGCAACTAAAGAAAATAAAATCTACACTATGTCATAAATTTCCAGAACTAAAAACAATAACACTAGTTATTAACCACGTCTGATAGATTCCATTCCAATTTTGTCAAGGTGAACAATACCTTTAATCCGTCCTTCAAATTCACTACCTTCCAACCATCTAAATTTCCGTTCACTGTGCCCTTTAGAAGCCATCCAATCTGCCGCCTGGTTACCTTCCCTCCAGTTATGTGTGATTTTGTGCTCCATTTTCTCCAGATGCCTTTTGATAGATTGCAAAATATATTGTACTTCCCATGGACCATTGTCTTGGCTAATCAATGTAATTGATACCTTAGAATCAGATTCCAACCAGACCTTTCTCACTCCTTGTCTCAAACATAACTTCAATCCCATGTCAATTGCTCTTAACTCAGCTTCCAGGATAGAACATTCACCATAAAAATCATAAAAACCCCAAATTGCATCTCCCCTGTTGTCTCTAAGGATACCACCACCTGAAGCCAGGAGATTAGCTTTCAATGCCCCGTCAGTATTCAGTTTATACCATCCTGATTCTGGTTTGTTCCACCTGACAATTCTCGGTTTAATACACTTACTACCTCCATTTATTTTGATACTCCCTGCCCTATGAAGCGCATTGATCAAAGTATTCACTTGCTTAATAATCCTTTCAGTCTTTATAGGGTAGTTTTTATGTTTGGCATTATTTCTGGCTAACCATAAAAACCAGATAATAATCAGAGGAACAATAGTGGTAATCTCACCTGAACTAGCTCTCTTCTGCAGAAACCAATGCATCAGCATTACCCTTGGATGTTCACAGGTTATGCATTGGACATTCATGACCCTACAATAGTATTCCCATACTTCCTTAGCAACTCTACCATCCAGAAAAACATGCCTAATACTTTCCAATTTGTTACAGCATTGGCATTTAGAGGCTATGTGAATCCCATACTTGATCTGTAATATATCATCAACCGGTAGCCAACTATGCCAAACCTTCCAACATAGAAAGGCAATTTTTTGAGGGACATGCTTATCCCATATTTGTTTATAAGCCATTTGTCTTGTTTTACTCTGCCTAAATAAATTGATGCAAGAAGAAATGGTGAACACTCCCGAGGTATTCGGTTTTCAGAATATTTTATCTGGCGCATTAGTAACTGGGATCTTCATAATTTCATTTACTACATCAGCTGGGAGGATGTTATTCAGGGTGGAGACATCCCATTCATTGTTATGCCTGAAATCCATAACCGCCTTCTCCGAGGGATCATCTCGCTTCATCCTTCCTTCTATAGCCCCCGACATAAGCCAAACATCATGCTTGAAGTTAACTTTGCCTTCACCAATTCTCCAGGCAATATGTGGTTCCACTAAATCTACGGCTTTTAACATCCTTCTCCACAACCCGTAGTCTTTGGAGCTTTGATTAACAACACAATGGATTTCTCGAGTCTACGATACTTTGCTTGCAGGACTTGACTCCATAAAGATTTTTGTCCCCTGAATTTCCACCATAATTTGCAATCATAGGCTAGGTTCAAATCACTCAGGGAATTACAGCCAATACCTCCTTCTTCAATTGGGTAGCACATCTTCTCCCACGAAGTCCAATGAATCTTCTTGCTTTGACTAGAATCCCCCCATATGAATCCATTAAACATTCTGGAAATTTTGTTTATGATGCATTTAGGAGTGTCGAGGATTTGTAGTAAATGAATAGGCATAGAGCTCAACACATGTTTAACAAGTGTAATTCTTCCTCCAGCAGACAGCCATTTATGTTCCCATCCCAACAACCTTCTTTTAATTTTATTTATCAAATCCTCAAATAATGCTGCTTTCTTATGCCCCTTATACAGAGGAACACCCAGGTAAGTCATAGGCAGAGGCTGGAATTGAAACCCAGTGGTTTCGGTGATCACTACTCTGTGAATCTCCTTTTTCGTAATAAAAGAACTCTTATTGCAGTTAATAGCCTGTCCAGAATTTGCAGTATATAACCTGATAAATTCCATAATCTTATTCAACTTGCACCTTGTAATCCTACCTCACTTGATCAATCAAATTTTGAAAGAAACAGAGCACATTTTCAATTTTTATTTTCTACCTACTACTACAGTTGTATGTGTGTATATTCTGATATGAGAATAAAGAGGTAAATGCATAGTATTTAAGTTAAAAAGGGACAATTGAAGTTTTGGTAGAATGGAGCTACATAGAGCTATGGGCCACCATGCAAAGGTCACTATCAAGAATATTCTACTTCATCATTACCCCATCCAACACAAAAAAAAAAAAGAAAAAAACCACCTTATCTCTATCTAATTCTACACGTGGCTCCTACGCATTTCAAATCCAATATTTAATTTATAAAAACCAATTAATAACAACTTATTTAAACTTTAATAACTTGGGCTTCGTTTGTCCGAATTAACTTTTCTCGAGCCTAATATACATGATCAATTACGAGCCCTCCAACGAGCCCCATATTATACACCTTTCATCGTTTTACAAAAAAATCTAAATATTTGACCCAAGTAAAATTGAATTAATACATATATCACTTTAATCTTCCAATTTTTTTAAATATAAAAATATAGCACCTAGAATAATTAAATTCTATTCTATGAAATTTTCGGAGCTCCACAATCTCCCCTCCAAATATTTTTGTCCTCAAAAATTTACCTTGACTAATCGAAAAGTTTTAGATACTTGGTTTTAGCTCATCTTCTTTCTCTCAAATTGACTTGTCAGATCCATGATTTTGCCATTGAATCTTGACCGGGAGAACTTCTCTATTTTGTAATTGATGCACCTTTCTATCCAAAATTATCGTTGGAGCTTCTTCATATGACAAATTTTTTTGTCCTATTGTCTTATAGCTCACTACATGTTTAGGATCATGAATATATTTTCTGAGCATCGAAACATGGAACACAGTATGCACTGTTGGGAGTTCGGGTGGTAAGGCAAGTTGGTAAGCTACACTACCAATCCTTTCAAGAATTTCGTAAGGTCTAATGAACCGTAGTCGAAACTTTCCATTCTTACCAAATCACAATACACCCTTCATAGGTGCTATCTTCAGAAAAATGGTCACCCACTTTAAATTCCAAATCCTTTCTTCTACATAACTTTTCTGTCGATCTTGTGTTGTCTTTATTTTTGCTCTAATTTTGTTAACCGCTTCAATTGTTCGTTTAACGATTTCAGGATTCAAAATTCTATTCTCTCCAACCTCGTTCCAATGGATAGGGAGATGTATTTCCTACCTTAAAGAGTTGCATATGGAGCTATGCCTATAGTAACTTGAAAGCTATTGTTGTAAGCAAACCCTACTAACGGCAGACAACCACCGCCAAGATCCAAAACATATACCCTCAACATATCTTCAAGAGTTTAAATTGATTGTCCATCCATCTGTGGATGATATGCAGTACTAAATTCCAGTTTCGTCCCCATAGCTACCTGTAAACTTTTCTAAAATTTCGATGTGAACCTCGGGTCTGTATCTGAAATAATGGTGATTGAATCTCCATGCAATCTGACTATCTCTCTGATATATAACGGTGCGAGCTGTTCCATCATGAAATTCACACTGTTATGATTTTTGATATGCCACATTCTTTTTATGTAGTCAATATTTTCTTATTGTAGAGGATGTGGATTAATCTTTATGTATTTATCCACTTTCAGGATGTCCACGAGACTGCTGCAGGAGCTCTTTGGAATCTTGCTTTTAATCCTGGTAATGCTCTTCGAATTGTAGAGGAAGGAGGTGTTCCTACCCTAGTTCATCTCTGTTCTTCTTCTGTATCAAAAATGGCACGATTCATGTCAGCATTGGCACTGGCATACATGTTTGATGGAAGGTACCTGATCATCTTCTCAATTTGGACATCTCCACACTTCATGTCTGCATTGTACTGGAATACATACCCTCTACAGTGTACTTATACATAGTCGCTTAGGGAATCTTTTTCCTTCCGTTGCTGCTGCTTTTTCTGTGCCTATTCTTTTGGAAAGGGGAGGTATTGACAACAGATCTTGAAAAATCGCATGCTGTGTTGCAGAATGGATGAAATTGCCCTGACAGGGACATCCTCAAAAAGCACTTCCAAGAGTGTAAGCCTAGATGGTGCTAGAAAAATGGCTTTAAAAAACATTGAAGCTTTTGTCCTGACCTTTTCTGACCCACAAGCATTTTCTGCTGCTGCTGCATCATCAGCTACTACAGCACTGACCCAAGTAACAGAATCTGCTCAGATTCAAGAAGCAGGTCATCTAAGATGCAGGTTCCTCTCTCTCTCTCTCTCTCTATCATTTTCTCTTTCTTCTTTATTTCATTACTTCCTTCAAAAGAATTGTTGATAAGCAACTAGAAGTTTGGCACCGTGAGAAATCAACTTGAGGCATTTGTTTTCCTATGTCCTTTACCATTGAGTTTCAGAAGTTCACTATATTCTAGTTTTGCTGTTCAGAATGCTGAAGTAATGCATTTGTTCATCATCAAAGCTGATATTTGGTGGTTTCTGCTACCTTGATAAGATCAATATTAGCAAAACATAGCTCATTTAACTATTCTAAACTGTATTCAATTCTATTTTTCCTGAGTGCCACCACTCCCCGGTTGGCAACTAACATCACATTTCTACCTTTCTCATATCGAATTTGGAATCAATGAGTCAATCTTCTTCATTATATATATGTTGTGTTTTTTCAGTTACCTCTGTTAAGTATTGAGAGTCTTGCAAGATTCTCAATATTCTGTCTGTGCAGTGTGATTTAGTGAGCTTTTCTTGATCATATAAAGGGATGTTTAGGCTTGTTTAAAAATGAGCGCGACTGTGTAAGCTGGCACATGCTGAGCAACTAAGGTGGATTTGAAAAAGAGAAATTTTAAACTGATACATTTAGTCGATAAGCTCTGTGAAGCAAAAATGATAAAAACAACCTTAGGGGAGAAATTCTGGTTGTAAAGGATTCTAAAATTGAAACGGATTTAAGGTTCATGTATTTGATGTATTACTTTGCGCAAATAAATTCTGAACTCCACCAGCTTTGGTTCACTCATTCCCTGTGCTCAGTCCTGGATTCAAATTTCTTCCTATGTGCTTGTGTTTTTGCATGGTAATCGTTCTGTTGCACGGACACTTGCACGGACACTTCAAATATGATAAATTGTTGTCCGACACGCGTCGGATACCGACACTCATCTGATACTCTGCCAGGTAATTTTTCTTTTTTTTATCAAGAATATTATATATTTTTAACTTAAAATTATTATTAAATAACAAATAGGCTATGATGCTAGGATTCGAGTATGGGTACGTAACTAAGTTTCGGATTTTTTATTTTCTAAAATATAGAATACGGGCACATCGCTAAAATGAGTCCAAATTTTGAACATTGGTATGTTGGTACGTCTTTCAAACTTAAAATTTTTTTTTCATTAATCCAAGATGTCATTTTGAATAGACCAAAATCAGTTGTTCACAAAGAAGGAAATGAGTATTGAATAAAGTGTTAAGACGAATAAAATAGAATTTCGGGGTTTAGTTTTTAATTATGGGAAGTTAATTACTAAATATTACATAAAATAGAAAGTGAGGGACTTAATTGCAATTTGAACTTAATGGAACACTAAGTATCACTATATAGAACTCATTTTCATTTTATACAAAGAAAACTCTAAACCATCGATACAAAGAGAGAGAAAAAGGAAGAAAGGGGAAAGAAAGAAGAAAAAGAAGGGACGAGCGCTAGGTTTTCAGAGAGCATAAACGGGAAAGAAGAAAAGGGAAAGAAAAAAAAAGAAGAAGCAAAAACGACGAAGTGTCAGATTGAAACTTGGAGAATCCGACACATATCCTATACCCATGCCGTGTTGTGTCGATAAGGGTACTTCGTCCGTTTCGAAGAGTTCAACAAAAAAAATTATTAACAAGTATAAAACTAAATTTATATTATATAAAAGAAGAATTTTAAAAAATTTAATTAGCATGTCAGGCACATATCGTGGTATAGTACTTTGTCAAAGAATTGTGTGTCAGACATGTGTGTCCATGTCTATGCATTATAGGTAATCCCATTCACAACATGCAAGGTCTTTTCTCTGATTTTTGAACAGGTTACCTTTGTCCAAAAAGATGCAAGCATACAGCATTTTCTGTCCTTCCTATCAACTCTGTTATATTAGTTTCCCTTAATTTTCTAGGGTAGTTTTGTGCCTTCGCTGTCTAGCTATTTATCTTGTACGTTTTGGATGCCTTTCCAACTTCTGCTTGATTGCATTTATTTTATTCAGTGGTGCAGAGATAGGAAGATTTGTTGCGATGCTACGAAATCCTTCTCCTATACTAAAAGCATGCGCCGCATTTGCTCTTCTTCAGGTAGTTGATTCCTCTTTTTTTCTCAACATCTTGCATACATTCTATGCTGAACAGTCTTTTTAATCAATTGTTTAAATTTACAATTGTAGTTTACCGTCCCTGGTGGCCGGCATGCGCACCATCACGTATGCCTTCTGCAGAATGCTGGAGCACCAAGGGTGCTGCGTGCATCAGCAGCAGCAACAGGTGCCCCACTGGGAGCCAAAATTTTTGCACGTATTGTTCTCCGAAATCTGGAGCAACATCACAAGGGATCTTTGGTCTGACTAGCTGCTGATCCAACAAAACTCAGCAGGAATAGATGTTCGAATGAGTTGGTCTGGGAAAGGCACAATCTCAATTTACCACTCATTCGTAGGTCCAATGAATTGTCTTTGAGCTTCTCCCACCTTATTGGCTTTCTTGCTCTATAAGTTCTTCCTAAAGAGCCTGCAGTTCTGCCTCCAAATAAGATTGTTAGCATAGGTTTGTATGGTTTTTTCCTTCTTCACTTTACAGTTATTTCTCAGTTAAGTTATAAACATGACACTTGGCCATATGCTATTACCTTAAGACTCGTTTGTTTTAAGTTGTTTCTGAGGTGAACTTATTTTGTTAAAACTGTAACTGGAAACTTTCTGGGCTGCTACTGTTTTGATCTCAAAGACTAGAATCACATTCTAGTTGCCTTGTTAGTTGGCTTTGCCAGCTTCTCATGTCCATTGATGCATATCCTGGTGCCATATTTTTCCCCATTCGTGTTTCTTTGGGTGAAGATTTTTGTTTGTACAAATGATACTCCAAACTTAAAACGACCACAGAGAAATTTGCGAGAAAAATGTAAAAAATCACTTTCCAAATATTTCAGTATGCTGTTATTTTATGTAAATTTCACCATAAAATGGTCCATTTGATTCGTTGATGTGGAGATTTGAAATTAGATTTCACTGACATGTTAAGGTGGATTAGATGGAACTCGACAATATTAAAGAAGAAAAATTAGTTAAAATTTTTGATAAATATGGGTCAAGTGATCGATGTATTTCATCATTGGGATTTATGATTATTTACAATCTAATTCTACAAAGCCAAAAAAACATCCTATTATGCATTAATTTCCTAACCTCAAGGACAATCGAAAGTGGATATAAACTATAAACTATTGCAAAATTCGTTGAGTTATAGGCCAGTGAAATCTAGTTTTTGCCTCGAGTTGCTTTGAAAATGATAATATGATCGGTTTTTCTTCATCAGGATAGAACATGCCATGAGAGGATGGGGTAGACCAAAAATAACATTGTACGTAGTTGTTGAGGAATTAGTTTCGAACTTTCGGAATCAGTAAACTGTAACGGAGCAACACAAAAGGATCTATGGAAAAAAGACTTAGAGGGCATGTCTGTTGGAGATTTTCATCAAATTTTGAGTAATAATCCAACCGTTAAAGTCAACAAGTGGGGGCCACCTTAGAGAGGAGGAGTCAAATATGGTGGACTGCTTTGCTAGGTAACGGACGGAAAATCAATTTTAATCGGTTTGAAAATTTCTCCCAAACAAAGTCTTAGTTTGTTATTATAATTTCATCGTGGTTTGTTTATTTGTAAGGTGACTGCTTCCATGCTCAATAGGTAGGATCTTCCATATAGGGATGACAAAAAAATTCGACAAATCTAATACCAGCGGGCCCCGCCCCGAACGGGGCTGGGATAACCCGCTTAATCGAGTAACGAAACAAGAAATTTTGCCCCGGGACGGGGAAGGGTAAACAGGAGCCCCGCCCCGTTAAAATTATTTATTTATTTATTTTTAGAATTCGATACTTTAAATGAAAATTTTCATTAGTTCTAATAAAAAATAACAACTAAAATTTTTTGTCTAAATCTAATGAACATAGACAATAAAAATAAATTATCAAAAATTTAAACGAGCAGTAAACGGAGAAAGGACCTGCCCCGCCCCGCCTTGAACGGGTAACGGGGTGGGGAATTTCTTAGCGGGGCGGGCCCTCCTCTCCCGCTCCATTGCCATCCCTACTTCCACATTTTCAGCTCAAAGCAATTTGAATTTTCTACTTCGAATTAAAGTCTTCAAGGTTGCAAGAGGACCATTATGAACCGGACAAGGAAAGATATATGGAGATAATATATATGATAGATTTTTAAGTAATCTCTGTCAAAATGTCATGAATTGACTAATGCTTAAGCAAGTGATCGATTATGAATAAGCACTGTGCTACATGTACCGTACATGGCCAGGGAGACAATTACACAAATCTAATTTATTTTCTTACCAGTATGTTTCATGGAGAAGATTATATTCGTCCCAGAATTCAGTGTATAAATATAATAGACAACCCATCTCCTTTTTTTTTTTAATTAAATTTTTTCATCGATTTTGCTTGTAAATTTTACAAAGTTAATCCTTAACTTGATCAATTTGCAGTGTAGAGCTGCAGCCTCTCTCCCTTGTGCTCAGACCAGGGCCAAATATGAGATGATTCTGATGATATATTCAGTCTTGTAGTTCCATTTTCCACCAGGTATGGTAGAATGTATTCTTTCATGTCGCTATAAGAAATTTCAAGATGACCTCCAGATACTTTTACAAACTTCACCTTCCCAGCTTCATCCAAGGATTTCAAACCAATCCGATCTTCAGTGTAGAGGGTCGTCTGCAAGGTTCAAAAATACAGTATTTTTGGCATGAAACTCGTGACGTTATCTCGGCAGAACATGTGAGGAGAGGGTAGACATAAAAATTAACCGAATGCAGGTGATGGAAAATTATTCATGTAGGCGACGTGCCCAAAATAATGTGAAAGACTGATATTCATTTTATTTTTTATGCTAAATTTTCGATTTCAGACATAATGAAAACCAATATGCATTGTTTCCATTTCAATCTCAAACAGTGCCTCTCAAGATATTCTCAAAAAAGATTTTAGTTACAAAGCTCTTGCATCCTGAGTAAGCATTTGTTAAAAATGAGTCTTGATCATATTATCGACCATGGTTGAAATTTAAATTCATTGCTTATAAGAGACAACACATTTAAGTTTAACAAATCTCCATAATAAACGATAGAATTACCTCTTGTGCAGGCAAAACAGGGGTCCAGGAACCATCTGGAAAATACCCAAACCAAGATGTCTCTTTGGGCACCAGTATTGTATCATGCTCGAACTGAGGATGAAATTAAAAAGAAATAAAATCTATAGCCTTTTGAAAGACTTTTTTTTTTTTCGGGAAGCACTGAAAGATCTGAAAAATTACATTCTTCCAATCAAGCAAAGAGAAAAATATCAGAACTCACAACTTACCATGATAAGCACCAAGCCCTGCAAGCTAGCAAACTGCTCCTTGTAAGCTGAATTCCTCTGTATTTCATTGTTAAGCTTTGGGAGGAACCTACATCCTTTATTGTATTCATCTATGTCCTGGAAAAGAGGCAGAAAAGAGAGAATGAAAATTTGACAGGACCTCCTCCTTTGACTTGAGAATGATGATTACTCCCACCATAAACATTTCTCAACAAATATTGTAAATATTTAAAAAGAAAAAACAATTAAGGACGCTACGGTGAATATTGCTAGTGTCGAACAGAGAAGATACTCACGGTTGGAATTTTGATATAATTAGCAGGTGCCAAATGTTCCTGAAATTACACACAACAGGGTGTCAATTTAAATGGTATTGTGACTAGGAAGGACACAAACTGAGTGTCATTTAGTTTACAATTTCAAGGCTCAACAGTACCCAGTTATTGCTCCTTTTCTTAGTGTAAATGTATATATAGATCATGAAAGTTTGAACTGTTGGAGAAACTTTGAACCTGAACATAGTTGCTGTAAACTGCCAACTGGATCAAAAAGTCCACTAGAATACATACCAGAGCAGACTGCAAAAACAGTGGACTAATCAAACCGAAGTTGCAAGAGTAAAACGTTTACACGTTTATAAAACGAAAAATTCCCCTGAAACAATAGATGTTGGAAATCACTCTTTTAACCACCTTACGAGCATACTGAAGGCCTTCAAATGAGGAATCGGAGCTAAAAGTTACCCAAAAATAGAAGGCCCATCTGATAACGTAAAAGACCCTACGATAGTTTAGAATTACTAATAATGCTTATGAGCAATTAGAAACATCCTAAGTTGGCAGAGATTAACACCTTGTGGTCGCTTACTTCACACATATTTCGAAGTTTATAATATTTATAGATGCTTTCACAATTTGAGTTAAGCATGTCCATATAATTACACCTTAGAGACAGAAGGCAACTCACTCCGCAAAAGGGAACAGAAGCTATCCCAGCGTGTGGACCTGCCAGAGATATAAAATTCCTCACCTGCCTCAAATTGAGAAAATAAATAGTATATACTCCAACTTGTATATGCACATACATAACCTACATTTCTAGATAAAATATTGCATTGTATATGGTAAATCAAATAGAGTGAAATGTTGTACTTCTTAAAGGAGAAAAGGCAGTTGTTGTCATGCTCACATTACATCAAATGCCTCCAATGATTTTATACTTTGATAGCGCCTGTTTGTCATGACTTTTGAGAAACCAAAAGAATCTTTTGAGACCCAAAAGCTGTTTTTGGACTTGTTTAATTAACTTTATAAAAGTGTTTCTTCTAATTAGAAGAGTTTTTAGAGAAACCTGGCCTAACATAACTTTTTCTAAAACGTCTTTGTGAAGAACTCTTTTAGATATTAGTTTCCAAAAACTAATTAAGGGAGCTTCTTCAGGAAGCTCTTCTATAAGAAGCAAAAGCACAGCAAAACCCTACCAAACAAGCCCATAGACTTTTTCTAAGATAAAAAAAAACCATGTGCAGTTTAAAACCATCAAGTGATCAAATTTTATGCCTCTTGACCACTTCAGTTTATGTGATATTGTTAACACTAGATACTTAGATTTAAGGAACGGGGCAAGAGAATGGTAAGCAAGTTTTGTTGGACATTCTAATAATGATTTATGTAAAGATAAGGAAGCTATAATTATATGAAATACAAGTTCAAAATCCTACACTGAGGTGTTCATGCAGTACTTACAGGTGGTCCTCCTTCACAGAATTCAAGGATTCCTCTACCAACCATATTACCCTGAAAAATATACGAGTACTCTTAACGCTCCAGTCAACCATCATGATTTGTTTCTAAATAAATTTACTGAAAACAAATTGTTTTCTACGGGCCACTTTTCATAAAGTGAGATGCAGAACTTAGTGTGTACTCGACATAAGAAAAGGTACATGTGCTTTAGATTCCTATGGAGATGGAAGAAACATTTTCATAAAGCAAGATGCAGAACTTAGTGTGTACTCGACATAAGAAAAGGTACAAGTGCTTTAGATTCCTATGGAGATGGAAGAAACATTTGTGAATATATACTGGAATAATAACAATATTATCCACATAAATGGTAAGGGATATTAGATTTTGTTATAGGTAGAATATGAAAATTGTTTTCACCTGAGAAAGTCCAATTATGTTGTAACCCTCCCTGAGCTCACTCATTTTCTTCACCTGTAAGTAGCAGAAATAGTCGGAGAAACATATTTATCCATGTCAGGAGTAGGAACATTAGACTGACAGTAATATTACCTTATCACAAGCAATGGCCGTCTACAAAGTTCAACAGAAAAATCGTGTTAAATTATTGCTAACACTGAGCATAAACATGCTTAATAAATTAACTATTTTGACTAATAAGCAAACGGACCTGTTTTGGAAAGGGCATTGTCCATGAGTCCCATGCCCCATTTCCAATTTCACTACAGATGCAAACAGAGAAATGAAAGTTAAAAACATGAGAAGAAACTATATTCGAATCGATATAGGCTTAAATCTCTCGCGATAATTGAAGTGATATGACGTACATGCAATATCCTTGTGAACCAGACCAATTGCTTAGAAGAGTAGTGAAGCGTGTGACTCCTCCATTACTGCATCTGTCTGAGATTCCTGGACGTTGATATGAGAGAAAATCATACATAGTTACTTAATCGGGATAATTTTTTCATTATTAGACTTAAATAAGTTGCACAGGTCGCACTCCAAAATTAACAATAATAGGAACAGGCCAACCAAGAAAAGCAAATGAAGAATACATATGAGCAACAAAGGTGAATATATCTTCATATAATTTTATCCAAACCTCAGATTCATGTATGATTCAAATACATCTTGTACTCGAGCAGGTAATCTAGAAATTTAATAATTATTCCACATTTCTCTTCCCTTCCCTGGTACAGAAAAGATATTTTTCGAATAACCATAAAACCCACAAGTCATTTTTAACAATTTAGGATACAATCTGCAGTCCGAACTTCAAGGATAATGGGTTGAATGACAGTAAAAAATAACTCATGTAACATAATTTGTATCGGCTTCCTCTACTGTTAGCAGAACATAATTATTTCAAAATCTATAAATGTTCAAAAAATGGGCTGTGAAGATACTTCAGTAAGTAGAAAAATCATGAATATGATAAGAAAAGGGCGATTTTTTCAAACTTTTCCAAAGGAAAGATGCAATATCTGGTAAAACTAAACACGAGCAAGAATTTTTTTTCCAATCAGGGCATAAATAAATTACAAAACCATTAGGATCCTCCTAAGCTAACTATTAGAAATTTATACACATATGAAGTAAAATAGAACATATTAGCATTCAAATAATCAAAATAAGCTAATGGCTGCAAGAGAAAACAAATTGAAATCTGCAACAGTAAAAATTACCATGGAAGACAACAAAGGGGATGGAATAAGCAGTTCTTGGAATTAAAGCCAGTATAACGATGAATATGATCAAGAAAGACTTTAAAGCCATATTTGGATCTGTTAGCCCCTGTTTGACACCCATTTTTTATCTCATTCTCATTCTCATTTTTCTACAGTACTCATTTCTAATCACACATTTTTCAATAAAATAATATTACACATAAACCCAAAAATTCTTCTTACTTTTTAACCACACATTCTTTACATCAATCACTATTCAAAAACTCATTCTTCAAAATAATGGGTGTCAAACGGGGCCTTAGTTTCAGTGGCCATTCATTTCTAGTTCCAGAAAAAGTGTGGGGTTTGGTTTGAAACGTTGAAAAACATCGAAAAACGTGGTAACTTGACTGACAACCTAAATTTGTCAACCCTTGGTTTAGGAAAAAATGAAATAAAAATACTTCTATTTTAAAAAAAAGCAAAGAAAATGTGAAAATAGAATGAAATATTAAGGGTGTGTTTAAGCCACATTATTTTGGAATAATGTAGTTTGGAGTAGTAGATTGATGAAAAATGTGTGATTAAAAAAAAAAATTATTGATGTGATAAAATGTATGGTTGAAATGGGAAATGATGATTGTACAATATGCTACAGCCCCCTCACATGCGAGAGGGCCTATCATGAATAAAAAATTCGTGGGCAAACATGGTGTACATGTAGTAATTCTCGGTTGAAAATGAGTAGAAAGATGATAATAAAAATTTTAATGTGATTCAAACAATGGCTAATTATAAATACATTTAAAAAAAAAGTCATGGATTATGAATTTGTACAAAATTTCAAGTGGGCCCTTTTCAAAACTATGAAATAAAGATTCAAATGGGTTAAATTGAATTTCACTTCATATCATTAAATTAATCAAATTTCTTTGTCTAAATTAATCCACCAGCTGAATTTGATTAAAAGGATAACAAGCAAAGGGTGCATCTCTCATTTGCAACTTAAAAAGATTATCTTGAAATGTTACTATTCATCAAATTAATCTATTTAGAGCATCTCCAAGAGACTCTCTATTTTTAAAGAGCATATTCTATCATTTGGAGAGCATCTATAAATTTAAAGAGTTAAAATTTTGATGTACTCCAACAAACTCTTTATATTTAACACTTAAATTTACTATTCCCAAAAAATATTTATTATTTTTCTTTATCTTTTATTTTAACTAGTTTTTCTATAGATTATTTTATTGCTTTTCTACATTGAAAATTGAAACTTTTTGAATGCATTTAATTATAGAGAGTGAGTTTGGCTCTCCAAATTTGGAGAGCCAAACCCACTCTCTAAATTAAAATCTTAATTTAAAGAGTCTATTGGAGCATGATTTTACATGTTGACTCTTTAAAATAGAGAGCATCTCATGTTTAAAGAGTCTGTTGGAGATGCTCTTATAGAGAGACAAACTAACACTGCATATATGGTGCAAAAGTAGACAAAAATGAAAATTGAGGGCGGCAAATTTTCATCTTTTGGGGAAAATTAACTTTATTTGTCCCTTTATAAATAGACTAAAAATTCATACCATTTTCCATTATTTACAATTTTTTTCCTTATCCAACGGACCTTCCTTAGATTTTTCTTGTCTACGTTTGAGACCATAAAGTTTTATTGTAGACATTCCACAAGAAGCACGTGCATAAAAATGTTAATGCTTGACAGTTTGTAGGAGTTATGATGAGAATAATGAAGGAGATAGATTTAGAGGGTGTTTGGTGGGATTAAAGTTAGATTTTTAGTAGATTGTGATAGAAGTTTTTGAAATGTGTGGTTGAAAAATTGTGTGACCCATGAAAGATGTGATTAATATTGATTGCTTGACTTTAACTTGAATTAAAATCAGATTTTAATCCGGACCAAACAGGAGCTTAGTATTAATTAATTCACAAAGTTACCATAGAGCGAGTGGATACTCTCTATTTTTTTAGAGTCGATACATAAATATAAGTTTCAAAGAACTCTCTATTTTTAATTTTCAAAGAATAATAAATTAAAAATAAGATATTATTCTTACTTTATTATTATTTCATTCAATAAACTACATGTTTCAATAATATTTTTTATTATTTTTATTATACTTGAATTGACTAGTCATTGATATATAAAAAAAATATAAATAAAAGATGATAAGAATTCAATAAATATTTCTTGAAAAAGGAAAACGACGAGGCAAAATAATGGGTATTATTGAAGTGTATACTTTACAATAAATTTAAATATGCTCTCTCGTGCCAAAAGTAATGATTTTCTCATAGAGATGTTGGGATGAAGATGGATGTATGAAATACACAAGTGTCTACTCGTGATAAATTAATAGCCGGAATTGCAATACAAATTCATGTAAAAGCAAGGGGAAAAAAGACCAAAAAAAAAAAAAATTACAAAAACTGGAAGAAATTAAGAAACAAAAATTACAAGAGCGAACCATCTCTAATTAAACTGTATAATGGTTGTTCATGGTTTCAATGTCTAATCCCCTTAGCTTGGCAAAAGACTCCACCTTGCCTTTGAGAGTGTGGATTTCTCTCAGCCTGCATAATGTTCGAATAGAAGTCAAATTCCTCCATCTCTATCTCAAACTATATGTTCTAAGAGAAAACAGTTTGTTGATTGTGTGCATGGGTGTGTGTGTGTGTGTGTGGGGGGGGGGGGGGGGGGGGTTAAGCAACATAATATATCTTGCAGTGTGCACACATCAGACTGGTATGAATTATGCGTAATATGTTTTTCTCGTGTTTAAAAGTTTTTGTGCTTGTCAAGAGGATAACCTTGAAATTTCTGCGCGCCTTTTAGCTTCTTCTGCCATAAGATTAATGTCCCCAAAGACGCTGCGCTCAAACTTTTTTGGTTCAGAAGATTGAAGTCCATGCAGTGTCCGTTGCTCAGCCGCCCATGCAGCCTCACGAGCTTCCCTTCCAAAGTTCTTTCGGTTGGTGAGTGCAGTCTGATGAGGTGAAACAAAAATACAGCAGATATAAATTACTGTCATTTTCTTCTAATGTGTTTTATCCATGAATGTAATTGATTGTCTAAAGCACGCGTTTTTTAAGGATACCATAAAAAATTATCAACATTTTCTTTTCCAGCCATGAATTATTCAAAATTTTGTAAATATGACTACGTTGTTAAATTTTAGCATTTGGTACGTTATGAATGTTTCAGAAGGTGAAAACTTGGAAGTTTTTAACCAACTAAATGAATATTTGTAATAGAATATAGTTTCAAAGACTCACTCTCTGCTCCACCACCAGACCCCAGGCTCTTCCACTGAGTGCATATCGAACGACAAACTTGATTGGATCAAGAAGAAAGTAAGTCAATACGTTGTACAACCAGATCACACCGGTCCAAGCCCAGTCTATCTTTCTGATTCCAGCAAATTTGAGAGTTACAGTGGCAGATAACACCGTTGCAACCTGCAAAGAGCATTAGAATGAAAATTGTCATCAGGATGAGAAGCATATTGTCTCAAGGGATATCTACTACAGTTTTCAATAACTAGGAGCTAAGAAATGTTAGATTTTGTAAAGCCTAATTAGACTGGTCACTTATCCTCCGAAAGCATATCAACTAGCTTCCTACACTAAAAGAGGGGTCGTTTTTGTGTGAGGGTCAACAGACTGAGAGACGTGAGATCTCCATTCTAAATTTCTTGATTCTAATGAAAACCTGCGGCGGCTAGTAGACCCAGCATTAAGGGTGAATTAGCATAAATATTTGTTCATTGTTCGTTCTGATTTCTTTTTCGTTTTAACATTTCTCATGGATTCAGGAATTATGGTATCCTAGAATCTCCATTCTCGCATTTTGAGTTGAGGAATCCCTATTCCATGTTAACCTGGAAATGCTTGACCTAATAATGTGCAAGAATAACCCAAAATGAAATGATATGGCGAATTCTTGTACCAGTTGTGCAATAATGAATGCAGTTACGAGCAGGAATCCCGGACGTACGGTAAAAGACCATCCCCGTGAGCGAGTAACAAAAATTAAGGCCTGGCTGATGGTGCTGACTTGAAGATAAACTGCAGATGCCATCATCTCATTTGAGTGGCTTGGCTTGCGTTTCATTTGTCATGTTAAATTGGTGCCGGTTGAAGTTCTTTACATGGAAAACATTCTGAAGAATGGGAAAAGTTAACGAAGCAGAAAAATCAAAACAAAAAGAATTCATTCACATTTTTGGTGAACAAAAGACAAATATTTATATATTCAAGCATGCAGTTCTTAGCAGAGGCTTACGTGAAAGAAGTCTGTTTCATAAGCTGCCCAGAAAAATATAACAGTCATTAAAGCCATGTAACCTCCAAGAACAATGCCGGTGGTGAAAATCTCACCGAGTTTCCAACTGTCTGGAGTTGGAGAAGGCTTGACCCTGTCTTTTGAAATTGTCAAAATAGTACCTGAGCAATAGTATTACATGTTAGAGTAGAAGCGCGGCGAATAACAGAATTCAAGAGAAATTTGAAATTCCTAAATCTTAAATGACTAACCATCATTAAGGATGGCGATGACAAGAACCATGAAAGGAGGGAAGTCAAATTTTCAGAATACTGTTAGCAGCATAAATCCTAACTGCAAATATAAATTCGATACCAATAAGATCAGAGAAAGGAGTTCTCTTTCTTCACGTTGTAATGAAATAACACATATCTCAGAGAACTTACCACTATACGTATAGTGATAGACACAGCATATATCTGGAGAAAATATAAAACATTTTAGTCCTTTTAATTTATATCATTTGTCTTAAAAATTGAATTTGCTAATTTTAGAATGATATGTTACAGTGTAGTTCTTCATTCTTTGGAAGATAGCACGGACAGCACTGATGATTACGCTTAATCCAGGTTCTGTCAGAACTATATCAGAAGCACTACGAGCAGCATCAGTGGAATCTGCTACAGCTATTCCTATATCAGCTATTTTTAAAGCAGGTGCATCATTTACACCATCACCAGTCATTCCGCATATATGCTTTCTGGCTTGTAACTTTTTCACAATCTCATATTTATGTTCTGCAGATGATATACAAAAATCAGAGTCGGGACCTAAGGATTTGATATTTGACTTGTATAAAACCACAACAAATAAAGCCTCATTCGCAATAAGTTTGGGGTTAGCTACATGAAATCAGTGTTTTGATCCATCTACTGATAATTGATGTTCATGTTATTCAAAACTAAAGCCAGGAGAAATAATCAACACTTACCAGGGAAGACGCCAGCAAAACCATCAGCCTTCTCAATGAGTTCATCGACTGATAAAGCTCTAACAGCTTCATCCTTATGGTCACCTAGCAAAGATGAAGAAGGGTACATATTTGTGCCCATCCCGAGCCGTCTTCCTGTTTCCTTAGCAATTGCCAATTGATCACCTGCAAAGATTTCATATAATGAATTACTAACATGGTTGAGTGACAAGGCATTCATGCTATTATTCTTTAAAGAAAAGAATGGCACACTACAGAATGTAGCAAATTTGCATTCTGCCCAACTTTGATAAGTTATTATCTGTGATTTACACAGCTACATTGAACCTTCTGTAATATGTTCACATATAAAGTGCAATGTATACTGGCTAGCTCTGCCCTTAGACATGTCATTACATTATTTCTTTGTCTTCCAAGTTATTTTTGTATTAATAAAATATCTATCAAATATATGAGAATTCTTGGCCTAAAGAGCACGTCATATATTCATTAAGAAGCAGTGACGCATACCTGTTATCATTTTGACACACACACCAAGATCAAGGGCTCTCCTAATTGTTTCAGCGCTGTCATGACGAGGAGGGTCAAAAAGTGGAAGAAGGCCAACAAATTTCCAGGGGCCACAGGGACTGTCTTTGGAGACAGAAGGTACTTCCTAAAGGAAAAAAGCCCAATAATTCATAATTATCACCAAGTTAGATGTGGACTAAACAATGAAGTTTTGAAAGTTCTACTACCTGGCGTGCCACTGCAAGGGAACGAAGCCCACGTTCTGCAAATTTGTCAATGTCGAAATTTGGGCCTTCAATTAACCAATAATCGAGCTCAGATAAACCACCAAGACAACACCACAACGAACCAAACCAATGCTCCTTAGCACAACCACCCAACAACCGGTTGCTCCAATGATTTCAGCCCACTTAGGGCTATGATGTGAAGATGAAGAACAACTATTATTATCCACCAAGGAACAAGGGAGAAGGGGAGAGAAAGAATCACCAATAAGCACAAAGCACAAGCACGAAGCAAGTCGGTTTTCTCTCCTTTTTCTCGAGACAAAGCTGCTCTCTTTTTCTTCCACACTCAATAAACAAGAACCGGGTCAATATTAATAAGGCAAGGTATTGGGCTTTTAGGTCAAACACAAAAGGGGCCCCATAGATAACTAAGTGGGCTTTCAACCTTAAAGCCGTCCAAGGTTATGGGCCGGGCCACGAGCAACACTAATGGAATTAGGCTACTTCAAATGACCCACTTAGGTTGTCCGAATAGTTCGTTCATTGTGGTGTCGACATTTTATTTCAATCATCAGTAGGCCTATGAAATCTAATCCAAACTATAATAGGTTTAACATCATCGCTTCGGATTTATTGGGTATCAAAAAACCCAACAAATCTCCACCTTGATCCCAATAAATCTGCAAGCAAACAAAACACCACAGTTCATACTGCGCATAATCAAGGCAACCAATAAAATTGGTCTCACAGACATACCTCGTGTTTCGCACCGAAACACATACCATACTTGTTCCATATACTCACCAGGGCTAAGGTCACGAACACCCAAGTAGAAACAAATAAGCACAAACAATCAATCAAGAGCAAATAAAACATGCGACGGAGATATCACAGGACAACACAGAGATCTTATCACCCCGTTCACACAACAACAGTTAACAAGTTAATCAACGAGCCAACACATACGCAACAAATGCATAAATGACCTCACAGATCTCACCACACTTATCCTATCCCATTCCGTGTTACTCACTCACCTCGAGAACACACATCTCACCTCATCGCCCACCTGCTCACTAGACTAATCACTAAAACAAACAAACAAACATGTCTAACGGTAAGCCTCTATAGATCCTAAGTTCTCGGGATAATCCTCTATCAACACATCACTTCTCCAACCTACGTGGATAATGGGTCTCCACCTAACAGAAGTGATAGAAGTGCCTCACTCACACTCCACCTGATCAGGGTCTCTTCCAGATAAAGAATTCTAACATTTGATCACATCTCCACCGTGATCCAAATGTAACACTCCACATCCCACAGTACAACCAATGTACCCCTAGGCATCTATACTCCATCTTACCAAAAGACACACACACTGCCAAATGCATCAGAAACCCACTATGCATGCAAACACATTACACCAAGTAATAAGATCACTCCAAATCATGCCAATGCACATATCAAACACATTGAAATGCAACATATAGCCATGCAGCGGAAACGAGTAATCATACACATGCAGAAAGGATTACACACAGATGCAAATGCAGTAACTAAGGTTACACTCAGTAAACCTCACTAGGGTCATCACTCGACCCTATAAGCAAATTCGCATCACCTCTCAACTTACTCTTCTTCTTGGGACAATCCCTAATGAAGTGTCCAGATTTACCACAACTGTAACACCGTCTACCACCGGACTTGTCCCAACTCTTGCTCTTCTTCTTATCACCCTCTTCACTCAAGTCACTACCTTTCGAATCACTTGTTATCTTGAGCTCTACCTAAACTCATTTGCTTAAACTTCATTCTACTCCTCATCATATGCAATTCACCATTTCTCTTATCTTCCTTTTTAGCTTTAACCTCCATTTCCTTACTCACGAGGGAATCTATGACAATTTCGGGGGTTAAGGTGTCCCTACCATACTTAATAGCATTTTTAACTTCATGATAAGTATCGGGTATAGCATTCAACAAAATAATAGCCTTGTAGGTTTCAGTACACCGACTCTCCACAGATTAACAATATCTTGAACAAGTTTGTTAAACACATCAGTGTCATCCAAATCTTTTGAAGAATCCATTTTAAAGCTAAAAAATCTTTCAAGCAAGTATAACTTGTTAGGAGTGGATTTAAGCAAATATAAATCATCCAACTTTTTCCAAAGTTCTTTGGTAGAATCAAGTTTTCCAACTTTTCTCAAAACAGTGTCAGACAGATGTAAAATAATTGAAGTGTATGCAAGTTCATCATATTCTTCTTTTTGTGCATCTGTAAAATTTTCTGGAAATTTGCCATCAATGGCCTTTGAAACCTTTTGTTGAACCAAAATACCCTTCATCTTTTGTTGCCAAATTGAAAAATCACCTTTCCCATTGAAAATCCCAATTTCGAAACGTGAAGACATTTTGAAAAACAGAACGACCCAAAAAAGCACAAGTAGATCACACAGAGTAAACCTAAGGCAACAATATACACCGTTCTAGATTCCCAGGGTTTCGTGAGACTCAAAATCCCAGATCAAGGGAACGTTCGAATGGGTCAAGTCCAAGGTGTTCTAACAGGATAATCAATGTCGACACGAAGGTATGTCAACAAAATTCAAATTTTCCACGCAAAGGAATTTCACACAGAGACAAAACAACGGCCCAAAGACAACAAAGAATTACCAACTTGCAGTTAAATTCAACACTTCAAATAGAGCAACAAATTCCTAAAATTCTAGCACAAGCAATGGTTACCCCTTCACGGTAACCCCAATCCTAATGTCACCCCACACGATGACGCGCTAATGCTGGAATTAAATGGGATAAGCCAATTTACCAGAGCGGACTTATCTGAGTCCGTAAATTACGAGAATTACAATTTAACACTTTAGGGCCACCACTATTCGCCCTAAAGTTCGCAGCAACCGATAGAATGCAAAACGGAATTTCGAACGAGCAAGGGCAAAATCGTCCAACTTTCTCTGTGAAACCTGAAACACTAAACCAAAAATATCAATACGTTCACAAAATCAAGTAGAACAAACTGCCTGAAGAAACCCTGGTCAGAAAACGCCGGACGCGCCCACACGCGCCACCGCCGGGTCCCCGCGCCGCTGCACGCGCCGCCGCTGACCACCACGCGTGCCACCAGCGGCGCCTCCACCGCACGTTCCAAATCCGGTCTCCGTTTGTCCAAATTCCTCTGGAATGGCCGGGAAATCGAGATTGCGGTGTCCGATTTTCGCACTGCAAAATGCGCTTTTTCGCTGATTTAACGATTTTCTGGTCGATTTCTGATCAGAATTTGAAGCCCAATCCACCACCAACTTGCTCTGATACCATTTGTCGAAATTTGGGCCTTCAATTAACCAATAATCGAGCTCAGATAAACCACCAAGACAACACCACAACGAACCAAACCAATGCTCCTTAGCACAACCACCCAACAACCGGTTGCTCCAATGATTTCAGCCCACTTAGGGCTATGATGTGAAGATGAAGAACAACTATTATTATCCACCAAGGAACAAGGGAGAAGGGGAGAGAAAGAATCACCAATAAGCACAAAGCACAAGCACGAAGCAAGTCGGTTTTCTCTCCTTTTTCTCGAGACAAAGCTGCTCTCTTTTTCTTCCACACTCAATAAACAAGAACCGGGTCAATATTAATAAGGCAAGGTATTGGGCTTTTAGGTCAAACACAAAAGGGGCCCCATAGATAACTAAGTGGGCTTTCAACCTTAAAGCCGTCCAAGGTTATGGGCCGGGCCACGAGCAACACTAATGGAATTAGGCTACTTCAAATGACCCACTTAGGTTGTCCGAATAGTTCGTTCATTGTGGTGTCGACATTTTATTTCAATCATCGGCCGAGGCCTATGAAATCTAATCCAAACTATAAACCGGTTTAACATCATCGCTCGGATTTATTGGGTATCAAAAAACCCAACAGTCAATAATGGAATGTACCCTTCTTTCAATTTCTGATTTTTTATGTGCTAGATTAAGAATCTAAGGAGAATCGTGTTAAGAATGTCAGATATCCTGAATTAAATATCCTGGCAGAGAAAATGTTAAGACTTGTTAAATATACTACCTACCTGCTCTGGTGCGCCTTTGCTCACTCGATGCATTTTACCAGCTGGATCTATGTATGTTAGAGCTGTCCTTTTGTCTGTTGGATTGAATGGAAGGAAGTGAACTTCTGTGATTCCAGCACGTGCCTTGCAGAAATAGTTGAATGAAAAGCAAATTAATCATTAAGTAGAATGAAATTATTTACCAGCTTCCAAAATTAATGAAATAAAATGTCTCTTTAAGCTTTATTGAATAGGGATATTTTGTACACGAGAAGAGGGTCAAGAGGCTGACTAAAGATCTCCCAGCCATTAAAATATCAAAGTTGGGCATAATATGTTCACATTTTAAAATCTATATATCGACATTCATATTTGATGACAAAAAGGAAAAATCGCATATAATATCAATACCTCCTTGGGATCTGCCAGCATTGAAACAATAGCATCTTGGTTCTCCAATCTTGATGCTCTTGCAGCCATCAGCACCACAGTATCCTTGTCGACACCTGTGGTAAAAACCTGCACTGACATGGTAGCATCAAACAGACTGAATTGCAACATTGGCATAACTATTCAATCTCATGGAATACAAATTAAATTAACTTATAACTTAATTTTATTTTTATTTTCATAAAAAAAAGAGCAGTTCTTATTATCATCTTCTAACCATATGGGGATGCCAGATTTACTTCTGTATTACAGAGTTTCATTACTGCCGACTTTACTGCAAGCTATTTCTCATTGCATAGGCTGCATTCGGAATTCTGGAAAGGGGACACGCTAATTACATATGGATCATGTAATCATGTGTTATTTTTAAATGTTTCTGGTTCTTTGATTGATCTTAATAATTACAAAAATATAAATATTGTATATATGAAGTTTTAACATGCATAGGAGGTACGTTTCTGATCCAAAGCTGTTTATGCAAAACGTAATCTTAAAAAAGAGTAGTAACCTCAATCATACTCTTATCCACGGTAAGCTTGTTCAGGGTCAGAGTTCCTGTTTTGTCGCTGCAAAGAACATCCATCCCAGCCATTTCCTCAATAGCAATCATTCTCTTTGTTATGGCACCCTACATTAAAACATGTGAACAATCTTCAAAATACTCGCCTCCTTTACTTTATGGAGAAAATAAAGCGTAGCCATGGTTCTCTCAAACGTTTGGGACGAATATGTCCATGGTTATAATTAATACCTGCTGAGATAAGCGATGTGATCCAATAGCCATGGTGACAGAAAGAACAGTTGGCATAGCAATGGGAATTCCACCAATGAGCAGTACAAGAAGATTATCAATACCGTACGATAGTCTCTCCCCTGAATGCCGTATATTACAATAATCTCAATCACCATTCCAACAGCGATTGAGCAAATGCAGAAGTTTCCTATTGAGGTTAAAACCTGACCATAAGATGAATAATTTTAGAATAGCAAAATCCCTGACATCAGATATTACAGTATACACAATGCTATTACCATTCACCATCAGACCGATTCTTTTATCCGATGTTTTGTTTAGATATGATAAAGGTTTAGATATGAACCTTCTGGAAATGCCCAACATGTGTGGTGTTTTCCTCTAGATGAGCAGCTTTTCCGAAGAAAGTACGTACTCCAGTTGCTATAACAACTGCTTCAATTTCACCTTGCTTACATGTTGAACCTGAATAAACCCCGTCGCCCGGGTTCTTGGTTACAGGAAGTGATTCTCCAGTGAGAGCAGACTACACAAAATTAAGAAACTGAAATCCAGGATTATAAATTCACTTTAAGAACAATCATAATGATAATTCCAGCAGTGAAACAAAATTCTAATCATTTTTATGATTAAAATTCTTGTTTGCAACTCGATTGTGGGCACTATCAATTGCAACTGTTTAAGTTGGTTACTTTTGGACTAAAGACTGTATTATGAATTCAAAGTTCAGTCATGCCTTAGCTTTTACTCTCTATTGGATGTATAACTCAAGAAATCTTCAATTGATGGAAATTTCCTTAGAACCAAATTAGTTCTAGTCACTTCAATACACTGCTAAGCAAAGCCATTTCACGTTTGATACACATCAGATCAAACAATGAAGGCTTTGCTTAGGAATTCAGCAGATACAAGTGTAGAGATCAATTCCATAAATTTAGAAACTTTCAGAGCTTAAATATGCCCTTATAGGTCGACCATTCACGTTCTATGCACATATTAAGCACCTGATCAATCTTAAGAGGATCTCCTTCCATAAGGCGTGCATCAGCTGGAATAAGGGTAATTAGTAGAAATGGTCCTCAACGTTTACACCATTTGCTAAAATGGTCCCTATCGTTTTAAAATTGGCATTTGTACCCTTATTTCAAACGTTTCTTGCGGAATTGGTCCTTCCATCCAACAACCGTTAAACAACCGTTAGAACCTTTTGAAAATTTGCAGAAATGGTCCCTATGGAATATAATTTAATATTTCGTTTATATATTTTGGAACGGCTTGCTTCGACGAGTGGTAACTTTCGCTACAGTTGGCCGTTTCGCACGCCGTTAGGGATGGGAGAAACTACGTCATGAGCACTTCGAAATGGTATTAAAAATGTAATATTTCGACTTCGTTTGACTTTCCGTAATAATCCCGCAAAATGGAGACAAAAAATAAGAAAAATCGTTTATATATTTTGGAACGGCTTGCTTCGACGAGTGGTAACTTTCGCTACGGTTGGCCGTTTCACACGCCGTTAGGGATGGGAGAAACTAGGTAATGAGCACTTCGAAATGATATTAAAAATGTAATATTTTGACTTCGTTTGACTTCCCCGTAATAATCCCGTAAAATGGAGACAAAAAGTAAGAAAAATCGTTTATATATTTTGAAACGGCCTGCTTCGACGAATGGTAACTTTCGCTATGGTTGGCCGTTTCACACGCCGTTACGGATGGGAGAAACTAGATCATGATCACTTCGAAATGGTATTAAAAATGTAATGTTTCGACTTCGTTTGACTTCCCGTAATAATCCTGCAAAATGGAGACAAAAAATAAGAAAAATCGTTTCTATATTTTGGAACGGCCTGCTTCGACGAGTGATAACTTTCGTTACGGTTGGCCGTTTCACACGCCATTAGGGATGGGAGAAACTAGGTCATGAGCACTTCGAAATGGTATTAAAAATGTAATGTTTCGACTTCGTTTGACTTCCCGTAATAATCTCGCAAACAATTTTTCTTATAAACGATTTTTCTTATTACATTTTAATCCTAGAATTTTTTTAATACCAATTTTAATACCATTTCGAAGCGCCAATTTTAAACGAAATCGAAATATTACAGTTTGCGGGATTATTACGGGAAGTCAAACGAAGTCGAAATATTACATTTTTAATACTATTTCGAAGTGCTCATGACCTAGTTTCTTGCATCCTTAACGGCGTGTGAAACGGCCAACCGTAGCGAAAGTTACCACTCGTCGAAGCAGGCCGTTTCAAAATATATAAACGATTTTTCTTATTTTTTGTCTCCATTTTACGGGATTATTACGGGAAATCAAACGAAGTCGAAATATTACATTATTAATATCATTTCGGAGTGTTCATTACCTAGTTTCTCTCATCCCTAACGGCGTGTGAAACGGCCAACCGTAGCGAAGGTTACCACTCGTCGAAGCAGGCCGTTCCAAAATATATAAACGATTTTTCTTATTTTTTGTCTCTATTTTGCGGGATTATTACAGGAAGTCAAACGAAGTCGAAATATTACATTTTTAATACCATTTCGAAGTGCTCATGACGTAGTTTCTCCCATCCCTAACGGCGTGCGAAACGGCCAACCGTAGCGAAAGTTACCACTCGTCGAAGCAAGCCGTTCCAAAATATATAAACGAAATATTAAATTATATTCCATAGGGACCATTTCCGCAAATTTTCAAAAGGTTCTAACGGTTGTTTAACGGTTGTTGGATGGAAGGACCAATTCCGCAAGAAACGTTTGAAATAAGGGTACAAATGCCAATTTTAAAACGATAGGGACCATTTTAGCAAAGGGTGTAAACGTTGGGGACCATTTCTGCTATTTACCCCTGGAATAATATCTCCAAGTTTGATACTGACTATGTCCCCAGGAACCAACACTGAGGCTTCTTCCTCACTCCATTTCCCATCTCGCAGAACCTGGAATTGAGTGTCAAACGAGAGTAATTTTGTGAATTTTCGAGTGCTCATTCAGCCTGTTTTGGCCTTCTATATATATTGCATTACATAGCTATACAAGGAAATAAAGATACTGTACAATATAAATTAAATCCCTAATTTAACGTGATCTTCGATTTCCTTTTCTATACTAGGAAACTAAATAAACCTCTAATACCCCCCCTCAAATTTATGATGGTGAGTCCACAAGTATCAATTTGTTGGCGAGAAAATTATGACGGAGGCGAGGCAGAGATTTGGTGAAGATGTCTGCAATCTGCTGAGTAGAGGAAACATGAGGAAGAGCGATGGTCTTGGAATCGTAGGCATCCCGAATGTAATGGCAGTCCACTTCAATATGTTTGGTGCGTTCATGAAATACAGGATTAGCCGCAATCTGAATAGCACTAGTATTGTCACCGTGGAGAAGTGTAGGCTTGGATTGTGGAATACCAAGTTCTGCTAGAAGACCACGCAGCCACACAATCTCAGAACATGCTGCTGACATAGAGCGGTATTCAGCCTCAGTAGAGGATTTAGAAACACAATCTTGTTTCTTACATTTCCAAGAAATGAGAGCATCACCGAGAAACATACACCAGCCAGTAGTAGATCGACGAGAGTCAGGGCAACCAGCCCAGTCAGCATCACTATAAGCAATGAGTTCAAGAGACGTCCCCCTAGGGAAGAACAGACCACGATGAGAAGTCCCAATAAGGTAGCGAATAATGCGACGGACAGCCACCAAATGAAGATGACGCGGAGTATCCATAAATTTGCTAACAGTATGAACCGCGAAAGAAATATCAGGACGTGTGATAGTGAGATAAATGAGACTACCCACCAATTTCCTATATAGAGTAGGATCTGGAAGAATATCACCCTCGTCTTTTCGATATTTAACATTAAGTTCCAAAGGCGTATCAACCGAGGTAGCATCAGATAAATCAGCCAACTGAATCAAGTCTTGAATATACTTATGTTGATTCAAGAAGATACCATGCGGTGTTGTATGAACTTCTAAGCCAAGGAAGTAAGTGAGATGACCAAGATCTTTCATATGAAAAACCGAGTGAAGATGTTGCTGGAGCTTCTGAATAAGAAGGTGATCGGATCCAGAAATAATGATATCATCCACATAAACCAACAAGAATACGATCCCAGCCGTACTCTTGTGAAAGAACAAAGAAGCATCATACTGACTTTGGATGAAGGAGAAATCCAAAAGAGTATGACGAAACTTGTCAAACCATGCACGAGGGGCTTGCTTAAGACCATAGAGAGAGCGTTTGAGCTTACATACAGAGTCAGCCGATGGAAGAGGCATACCAGATGGAAGTTTCAAATAAATTTCTTCCTTGAGATCGCCATGTAAAAAAGCGTTCTTCACATCCATTTGATATAAGGGCCAAGACCGAGAAGCGGCAAGTGATAACAAGAGGCGAACTGTGGTCATTTTAGCTACTGGAGCAAATGTCTCATCATAATCTATCCCATATTCCTGACGATTACCCAAGGCAACCAACCGAGCCTTATAACGCTCAAGAGATCCATCAGAACGAAGTTTGACCGAGTACACCCATTTACTCCCAATGGGTTTCACTGTCGGTGGACATGAGACAACATCCCAGGTGTGATTGGCCTCAAGAGCCTCAAGTTCTGCATTCATTGCCTGTTGCCAACACTCTTGTTCCATAGCCTGTCTATATGAGGAAGGGATGGAAATCGAATTAAGAGTAGCAGTCATAGAGCTATGGGAGGAAAAACCATACCTATCTGGTGGCCGAGAAACACGAGAAGTACGACGAAGAGGTATAGGAAGTGGTAGATCATCTGGTGAAGGATCCGATGTCGTAGGTGGAGGATCGGGGGGGCCTGGTGAGACCGTCGTCGAAGAAAGAAGCTCGGGAGCAGTGATCGGTGCATCATGCCTGCGATTATAAACAAGACCCGGCTTGTATCGAGAGAATGTCGTAGGAATATCAGGCAAGACAGAGAACACAGGAGGAGGAGGAACAGTTTCAGAAGTGAAGAAAGATTGTTTTTCAAAGAAAATAACATTACGAGATATCCTAATTCTTTTTGTTGTAGGATCATAACAGACATACCCTTTCTGAGTCCCACCATATCCTAGAAAAGCACACCTGACAGATTGCGGTGTAAGTTTTGTTCTTTCGTGTGGTTGTAAATGAACAAAACACACACACCCAAAAGGGCGAAGATGAGAATACGTGGGATGATGACCAAAGAGCTTGTAAAACGGAGAAACATTATGAAGAGTGGGAGAAGGCAACCGATTTATGAGATACACAGCGGTAGACAATGTTTCACACCAAAAACGAGAAGGTACAAAAGACTCAATGAGAAGAGTTCTAACCATGTCAAGAAGGTGACGATTCTTGCGTTCTGCCACCCCGTTTTGTTGAGGGGTAGATGGACAAGATCGCTGAGAGATAATACCTTTGGTCTGTAAGAAAGATTGAAATGCATGTGACATGTATTCGCCTCCTGAATCAGATCGTAAAATTTTGATTGAGGAGGAAAATTGGGTATCAATGAAAGCAAGAAAAGACTGAAAGACAGAGAAAACCTCACTCTTTGCACGGAGAAAATAAACCCATGTGAAACGACTATAATCATCGATAAAAGTAACAAAGTATTTATAATGACCATGAGAAACCACAGGTGCAATACCCCTTATATCACTATGAACAATATCGAAAATATGCGAAGCACGAGAACCATGAGATGGGAATGGTAAAATCTTACTTTTAGCAAGTTTACATGAATCACACTTAAGAGAAATAGATGAAGCCGAAGTCAAATTCTTATTACCAAGCAAACCAGAGTTTAACAAATGGTGCAACACATTAGAATTGGGATGACCCAATTTCTTGTGCCAATCAAAAACATCAAAAATAGCAGAATTACAAATAATTGGAAACGATGACACATGCTTCGGTGAAATAGGAAAGAGACGTCCGTCCTTAGGCCCCCTCGCGATCGTCCTCCCGGACACCTGATCCTGTACATGACAACCAGAAGAAGAAAAAGACACAGTACAATGGTTATCAACAAGTTGACCAACTGATACAAGATTATGTGATAAATTGGGAGAGACTAAAACATTAGGAAAATCTGGTGATATATCACCTACGGCTGTGATAGGAAGAGTGTTACCATCGGCAGTGTTTATATTGAGATGTCCAGTATATGGTCTAAGGTTTCTAAGCAGTAGTGGATCATGAGTCATATGATTGGAGGCACCCGAGTCTAATAACCAAGAAGAAGGAGCAAGTGATGGATTACCTGAGATACCTAAGGCAGACAGAGCAGAGATAACCATTTGTTGGATCATCTCAGGAGTGATGGAGTTTTGTGCAGGGTTGGAAGAGGCTGGAACTTGAGTGGGTGCAGGTGGTGGTGCAGAACCGGAGGCAAAAGTGGCAGCAGCAACATAACTTGTCCCAATCTTGCGTGGAGGACGAGTAGGACATTCCTTTATAACATGACCAGACTTCTTGCAGTAACCGCAAACCTTTCGAGGACACTGAAGAGCCATATGACCAAAACCCTTACAACTGTAACACTGCACACCAGACATTTCACGAGGTTTGTATTTCCCTTGAGCCACATATGCAACTGGAATTGGTGCTACATGATTCTGTTGTTGTTCCAAAGACGTACGAGTGATAAGACGTTGCTCCTCCCTCAGTAATTCACCCAAACAACCATCCAGGGTTGGAATAGATTCACGATTCATAAGACTGGATCTGATAGATTCAAATTCAGTTCGCAATTTCATCAAAAATTGATCCCTCTTGGTGACTTCGTGTACAGTTTGGACAGCCTCTAACTTGTCAAGTGGAACCGAAGCATAGATGATATCCGTGTATTCAGCCCAAAGATTAGTAAAACCCGAATAATATTCTTCAATAGAACGCGAGTCCTGAGAAAAATTTGCCAATTCAAATTCCAATTGGAGCCGACGAGCATTGTTGCTCTGAGTATAGACCTTGTGTAAGAACTCCCACATAGCACGAGCTGACTTGTAGGGTCGAAGATTAAGAACAATCTGCGCATCCACTGATCCGATTATCCATGCCATAAGTCGAGAATCTTTTGTTTTCCATGCAAGATATTTCTCCTTATCCTTCTCTTGATCAGGAGGCGGGAGACTTCCATCAATATGTCCCCACAAGTCACCTTTGCCTTCAACCAATAATTGAAAGTGAAAAGCCCATGACGAGTAGTTCTTCCCAGTAAAACGAATACAAACGGAGTCGGTCTTTTCAATTGACATGATGAAACAGTATATAGTTCCGTCACAATAAATTAACCACAATCCACTAATTCAGCACAAGCCCGATAAATCAGTCCAATTAACCACAATCCACTAATTCAGCACAAGCCCGATAAATCAGTCCAACCAAATTAAATCCCTAATAGCCCAATAAATTACTATTTTCCAATTTAAACCAACAAGAGTCCAACCCAATTCAAGCCCAATCAATTATTCACTAAACAAATATAGGCCAGCACTTATTTAAACCAACAGCCCAAGAAATTCAGGTCCAAACTAAAAAAAAATCACTCACACACAGGCGACGCGATGCACTGCAGATGGCGAGGCTGGAGAAAAACGAAGAAGACGAAGACGATAATGACGGTGCAGACGATGGGACGAAGACGACGACGGGAGAAGAAGAAACTTCGACCAAACTTACGGATGCGCCCGAAAAACCCAACCCTAGACACGCCAGAAATGGGAATTACAGCTTCACACGGTTCTGGAAAAGATGATGGGCGACCAGACTTGACGCCAACTAAGACAAACAGAGGACCGACGCTGAAGGAGACCACCGGTGAAGCCAACTATGATGAAACCGAGATGACACCCAACAAAATTTCGCCCAAAACTGAACCAGACTCTCGAGATAGAAACGGTTAGAGCTCTGATACCATGTCAAACGAGAGTAATTTTGTGAATTTTCGAGTGCTCATTCAGCCTGTTTTGGCCTTCTATATATATTGCATTACATAGCTATACAAGGAAATAAAGATACTTTACAATATAAATTAAATCCCTAATTTAACGTGATCTTCGATTTCCTTTTCTATACTAGGAAACTAAATAAACCTCTAATATTGAGAACAGATTTAATCACTTCTATTTAAATTCAAAGATTGATACAAAATATGATACTAAGGCGAATAAAAAGTGCAAATTTCTTGCTGGTAGCTATTTCAGAAGAGTAAACCTTGGCTTTTGGAGCCAATCGAGCCATGAGGGCAGCTGCTGCATTGCCAGCATTATTTTCCTCAATGAAACTGATTGTGGAGTTGATAAGGAGCAAGACAATGATGCCAACAAAGTCAGGAAAGTCTGACGGCTTGTCCTGCACAAAATAAGGTTTATCGTCGTGAAATTATTACAGTATTTGACTCTTAACAGTAATGAACTCTATCTATTTCAAGTTTTTAATTCTAAAATCAACGATCTAACTATAGAGTCTTGCTTCAATATTTTACTAATGGTGATGTAGGAGGTGAGATAAAAGTTAAAATGATCCTTACACCCCCGTGAGCGAGAACAATGGCCATTAAAGCAGCTGCTTCCATCACCCACGATAGAGGATTCCACATAAAGCCTAAAAATTTCAAAATCTTGTTTTCCTACAGATATTACAGCATAGATGAGAAAGATCAAGGTATGAAGAATGGGAAAAAACCATGATGAGAAGGCAGGTGGGTGGGGGTGGGGAGGGGGTTACAACTCTAACCTTTTTCTCTTCAAGTTATTGTGCCCAAATAACTCCAATCTTTTCTGAACTTCATCTGCGCTCAAGCCATCTCTTGTGCATTCAAGACATTAAAAAACTTCTTCAAGGGGTATGTTTTCCTGCATAGAAATCGCACTCTTGAGTGAAAAGATCAACAGCATAAAAATGAAAAGGCTGATAAAGAAACACTATATTTCCAAGATATTGATTTCCTTGTCAATTTTTGTGTGCTTATTTAGATGGTACTATTCATGACCATGCAAAGAAACAACTTCAAAATCAGTATTACCTCGATACTTAGTTTTAAAAATTATTATAATCGAAGGCAATAAGATCAGTCTCTTGAATTTTTTTTCTCGCTATTGGATATCAAAATCGTCTTCAATTTTTCAAAACTCGATATTTCATGTCAAAGAGCTTCCACTTTTTTCTGTTGAACCACTAATCACAAATCACTTATAAGAACGTAAGCACATACCAGATCAACCTCTTCCTTGACAACAGCATCGAGTGCTAAAAACTTTTCCTCCATAATTAGGTCTTCTAAGGTTAATTTCCTTCAACCGGCAAACTACTATAAAGACTGCATTTTCCAACAACATTCATATAAAACTCCACGTGCCATCAGTAAAAATTACAATTGTCATTTACAAAGTTGGCTCACAGAACACTCTATTCAACAATAGCTCCCAAAATAAATTTAAAATCCACACCATAATAGTTGGAATTGAAGACTAAATAACAATAACCAATCAAAAATTATAAATGAATAAATGATCAGCCTTCCAATCACATATAATTAAAACATAACTTTTCAACACTCTCATTGATTGTATATCCAAAAGCACATGGGAAAATAATCCTCGTTAATCCAAACTATTTATAAATACATAGTTAACATAATACAATTATTTGAGTATGCCAACCAGAAGAAATTAATGACTAATCAAGAAGAGCACTAAGCCCCTGTTTGGTGCCCATTCTTCAAAAAAAAAAAAAAGGAGTTTTGAATAGTGTTTTAGAAGAATGCATGGTTAAAATGTAGGGAAAAAAATTTAAGTTTACGTCTAGAATATTTAATTATGTGAATGTGTGGTTGAAAACAATTCTGTAGAAAAAAGAGCTTGAAAAGAATGAGAATCAGACAGGGCTAATTTCTTCAGCCACCAATATAACAACATGAATACACACCATTCCATTTTTGTCTTCTTTTATACTATGAAGGCTATCCAATCGTCCCTACCATGCGTGCCATTATTGCATTCTTTCCATTGCAACACATTTGGTTTTTTTTTTTTTTTGGGGGGGGGGGGGGTAACTTGAAGAATTGCATGAACAAGAAAATGTGCCATGTGGTATCGAAAAAAATTGTTTCAGACAGCCGGCTAAGAAAGTTGGAAAATGGCTGTAAGAAATAAGACAAATAATTTAAGGTTGTCATTTCATAAAATTAAAAAGAAAAACTAAACAAGAATTTTAAATGTTGGTTTCGTTGCCGCCATGGGAGGTCTGAGGGCTCGTTGTTTCTGTCTTGATGCAATTATCTTTTCTTTTCTTTAATCCCAGCTAGCAATCCACCATTTACCGTTCATCTAGGAAGCATTTCTTTATTTTCCAATTTACCCTTAAATATCTGGCAAACATTTGTATGTCCAGATTCCTATTTGTTCGTTTGTTTCTCCCTCTATTGGCGGTAATATTTGATTTCTTATTATTTGTTGCAGTTCTTGGTCCTTCCACCAAAGGTGAAGGGGGTGGCATCTTATTTTCGGGTTGTCTCCAGGTTTTTGGCTTCCGTACTTTTGAGGCTTGTGTAGGAATTTTCTAGCCATCTATTATGAAGACGAGATCTCAACATGTACCTAAGGAGGCTAGAAGCAACATTGTAAACTTCTTGTGCATCTTTCATGAAGTCACGTTTCTGAGTTCAAAAGATTGTTTTAAATATTTTGATATCTTTTTGGTTCTTACAAATGTAAATACTTTAAAGTGACATAGAACACCACTTGTACAGTGGCTGCCACGAACATGTAAAACTTGTTTTATCATCAATGAAAAATAGTCTTCTTAAATCCGTATCATTTTAACTATCACCTGCACTTTATTTACTCATCAATTCTACTTTGTTAAAGATAATTCACATATGTTATTGACATAACTGTATTTCAAAATACCATTTAAACATTCAACCACCAAAAGCGTTTAGGCCTTCAAAAAGACCATTTCACAGTTCATTTGCCAAATCATTCAATACCATTTCTTAACCTACCTAAGCCTTAGAAGACGCCGCCGCTCACCTAATTCAGACACTCATCTCAAACTTCTCTCCGCGCAGCACCCGGAGAGACCTGACTAATCCTTAGTCTCCTTTGACTTAAAGTTCGGTGAGTTACGTGAGTATTAGAAGACGTTTTTCCAAGTTTAGTGAACAATTGAACACATTTTTCAAAATCTAGTGGCTAAAATTTGACCACCTCGAAGTTTAACAGCATGGCGGGATGCGACATGTGCATTTCGTCAGCCAAGTCACTAATTCTGTTAGATATTTGAAACGAAAATTAGCCAATGAGTAACGTCCAACGTTTTTCAAAGTTTAATAGTCAAAACTCGACATCTTAAACTTCAATGAGCAATCAAAGACATGGACATAAGTTTAGTGACCATTGGAACAATTAACTTCATTATTTAACTTGTTGATGGGCTGTTTAATATTCTAAATTGGAAGTGATGCATCTAAGTTCTCGACTCACAAATATTTCATTCTAATTAGTGAATCCACAGCCTATTGACAGTTGATGAGTCATCTTACAAGGGATTTGCTTATCTGCTAAAATCTCATGCTAATAAATTAGGAGGTTACATATATGATACTAATATTTAGCACAGGGACGGGTTGGGGGGACTGGACCAGGCCAGGTCTAGCCCAAATCCAAGTTAGTAGTGTTTTTTTTTTTTTTTTGTACAAGCCCACTTAGAAAATTCAGTCCATTCCAACTAAACCCATCTTGTTTTTTTAAAACCCAAAAGTCCAATCCAATTTTTTTATAACCCAACCCAAATATCATTATATCAAATTCCCATTCAATCCTTGGAATCGTCATTTCTTCAAGACTTCAAAGATCAGCCCTAAAATTGAATTGAAATTGCAATTCCCACATACCTCATATCTTGTCTTATCATCTCTCTACGAAGCCCGGAAGTTTGCCTGCAGGTTGGTTTTTTTCTTGCTGGTTTAGTAATTTATATTCGATTTTTTCTCTCATCGAATACGTCCCTGATTTTTTCTTGCTGGTTTTGTTCATTGGGTGATAAAAATCTATATTAGTCGGTCAATTAGGATGATTTTTTTCTCAATTTCTGAGTTTTCAAATGGCTGACTTATCAGTTTGATAGTTTCGACCATGAAAGGACCGAATTTTGTTTTAAGTGGTGAGTGTTAAGTCTGGTAACATAAACGTTATTTTGTAGGTATTATTTAAAGGGTTTACTAGAAATGATTGACAAAAGCAAGCATTCGCATCTCTTGAGAAATTCATAGCACAAATTATTCTTCAATCCCGGCCTCCTTGCTAGGGGTGGGCAAAACCTGACTGAACCCGCCCAAACCGAACCAACCCGATCGGGTTGGGTCGATTTTTTTGTTGTTTTTACACAGGTTGGGTGGGTTGACTGTGTAGTCAGGTTGTGTTGGGACGGGTTATGGGTTAACTCAAGAAAATCGAATGAACCCGCCCAACCCAACCCAACCCGCTATTTTAAAAAAATAATAATAATAATAATAATAATAAAAGAAATAAAATGTCTAGAAAAGTAAAAGAAACATAAAAAGTATGAGTAGATAGTATAATTGTAATTACCTTGGTGTATTTTAGAAAATGAGCTTACTGTTCTTTCTACAAGAAATGTAGTATAAGTTTTTCATGTTATGTTAAATACAATTTGTTCTTTGTAGGCTCGGCTAATGAGGATTGAATAAGATAATAGATAATTTTATTTATTTATTTATTTACTTACTATTTAATCTTTGTCTATTCGAATTTAGTATAGTAGAAAATTGGATGACTTTAATTTTTGTTGACAAGTCGTCCCAAACCGACCAACCCAACCCGACCGATACTTGATTGGGTTGTGATGGGGTTGGGTTGGGTTAGGTTTCAACCTTTACACGGGTTGGGTTGGGTTAAATTTTGTTCAAACCAATCATGTTGGGTTGGGTTTGGGTTGAGGCAAAAACCGATCCAACCCAACTCATGTCCACCCCTACTCCTTGCTATGTAATCAAGAAATGAAAGGTTTGGTACCTTGGGTGGCACAAATGAAAGGTTTGGACAAAATCTGTAACTAAATGAATGTTTGGTATCGTGACTGCAGTTTTTCCTAAATAAAATGAAGCATATAAGAAGAGATCCACCAAAGTTTTTAATTTTATTTTGTCTGGTGACATAAATGTTATTTTGAGAGTTTCCATCTATGATGATTTTGTTTGATAATATAAATGTTATTTTGTGGGTATATAAATATTTTATTTGGTTATATACAGTTATTCATCTTATTTGATTTGAAAATTGAAACAATGGAAAGTTGGAAATGGAATTTCCCTGTCATTTGGAATTTCTTTTCTCATTTAGACAAGATTGTCAATATTATTACTTCTTCTCCTAAACGAATTACTGAGTTGCAAGCTTTTCATAGAGAGGAAGAAATTTAGTATATGATGGCTGCTGGGGAGCTCAAATCTAGAAGTGGAGCCAATCAAATGGTTAATTTGTAGCGGTCAGGGGCTACTCGTTGGAGTTCACATTACGACTCTGTAAAGAGCTTGATAGATATGTATAGTGCAACCCACAAAGTGCTTGAATATATTTGTGACCATTGTTCAAATGGCAGATCTTTGGCTGAAGCTCATGGTGCTTACAAAAAGTTGGTGAGTTTTAAGTTCATATTTATCTTGCATTTGATCTATAGAATTATGAGAATCACTGATATTCTTTGTCAAACCTTTCAAAAAAATCTCAAGACATCTTGGCTGCTTTAAGGTTTGTGTCTACTACAAAACAATTGCTTCAGAAATTGAGAAATGACGATTGGGAAGAATTTCTTCAAGAAGTGATTTTTTTTACTCAAGAAATGATATTACAATATCTAATCTAGAAGATTTGTATAATATTGGTCGTTCTAGTGATGAAACTACAGTTGAGCATTATTATCACTATAATGTCTTCAATGAAGCAATAGATTTTGTGACGATGGAGTTAAGTACAAGATTTAATGACATATCAGTAGATCTCTTTTCTCTCAGTGCTGCTTTGGATCCTAAAGATTTATTTAGATCATTTGACAATCGTAAAATTTGCACACTTGCATAGAAATTCTTTCCTCAAGATTTTTCAAAGAAAGATATTATTACATTAGAATTTGAGTTACCACATTATGAGTTAGATATGAAGGGTGAGCCTCGATTTCAAGTATCTACACTTGCTAAGTTATGCAGACAGTTGACTGAGAGTGGAATGTCGAAAAATTACATTATGATGACTAGATTGATTCGTCTTGTATTGACATTACTTGTTTCTACCACAAGCAATGAACGAACATTTTCAGTAATGAAACATGTGAAGACGACACTTCGCAACAAAATGGAGGATGAGTTTCTTGCTGATTGTATGATACTTTTCATAGAAAGAGAACTTGCTGAGAAAATTGATCTAGATTTTATTATAGATGAATATTATGTCTCAAATCCTCGTCGGGAACGACTTAAATAAATAATTTTCTTTAATGAATTTTCTTAGTACATGTAAATTTTATGAGCCGAATTAAAATCTAATTTTAATCTAAGTCAAAGTTAAACAATCAATATTAACCACATCTTTCATTGGTCCCACATCTTTTCAATCACACATTTCAAAAACTTCTAATCCACTAAAAATCTAATTTTAATCCCCACCAAACACCATCTACATTGGCTTTGTTAAGTACTTTCAGCCTCCCACAAAAAATCATGGACCCGTCCCTCATTTAGCACCCATGTTTGTCTACCATTATTTGAAAACTATTTTTTTTTTTCTCAAACTCATTTTCATTCACACATTCTAACAATTTTTTAACCACACTTTTTCCAAAAAATTCACTTTTAAAAAAGTCGTTTTCTCTTAATAATGATAGACAAATAGGGGGATATGTAAGTTAGTACTTTCGTATCAATATAGTTTGAAATGATAGTGAGGCGTTCTCCCAGATGTGACTGGTGTTCGGCTGCTCAGTTCAGTATTTACCACTTGCAAAATGAGGTCGGGGCTCTCTCCCCAGTTGTACCTCCGGCGTGAGAATTAGTGTTCAGTATTTGAGAATATGGAGAGATAATATTGGAATTCAGATAGTTCGGGTTTCAAGAAGAAGCTATCTTTCTCACCTTGGAAGTATTTATAGGCACATGTTGCTGTGCGTACGTTAGGCGGTTGCTGGTGCCACGTGTCCCACGTAAACTTTCTCACTTCCTCCACGTTCTAGAGTTGTGACCCCCACTCGTCAAGCGGTTGATTATGCTCATGTTCGTTGTTGGGCGGTTTTCGTCCAACTCATTGCCATTTATTTGGCTAAGTACGATTTTGGTCGCATGGTGGTAGGCGGCCTTGTGTGAACGTAGAGGGCCTCATGGGAGTCGACGGCCTCCTAGTGGTAGACGGCCTATGTGAGCGTAATGGACCTCGGGGGGGTTGACGTCCTGGGGGGTGCACATAAAGTAGCCGACCATCGTGGAGAATTGTCAACACCGTCTTATATCATAGTTATTCTTCACTGGATGCAAAAGAAAATAAGAATCTCAATAAACATATTCATTAAAAAAAATTCTCTGGGAAAGAATCTTGTAATGATATTTTCAGAATTCACCAGGCTGTGCACTATTAGGTATGTATGCTATGATACAACAACTAGTGTGGGACAAAAAATTTCTTGACCAATTATAGCAAGTATTCTTACACAATGATCAAAACTTACATTTTCTTAGACCAAGAAAAGAAAAAAGGAAAATACTAAAAACACACTCATTCCTTTGGTAGAAAACAGTTGGAAAGTTTAGGCTTTAGTCAAGGAACTGGTCATGATTTTCAAGAGTGTTATCATCTGACTGTCAGATAAATTAGTCTGGGTATAATTAGTTTTGAAGAATACGCTAATAAATATAGTTGTTTAGTGTATATTAATTGCAATGCGATAATATTTTATTGAAAAAATGAGTGATTTTGAAAATGAGTTTGATAAAAAGTAAGTTTAAAGAATGAGACTTAAACAGGGGATGAATGAAGGCCGCTGAAGGAGGGGGGCATAAGAAGCAATCAGCCCCACTCGACCGAGGCTGCTGGGGTAGGCTTTATAGAAATTTAGATTTGAACAAATTGGGTATCTTACAACTTCAATGCACACACTTTTTTTTTCTCAATGGTAACATTTCACAACATGCCAAATGAAAAAAATAGTAGATTTGGAATATGTTTAAATCGTCGATTGCTCATCAAGCTCCATGGCTTTGGGTTGGTTCTTGATAGTCCGCTGACATTTTCCTTTTCCTCCACTCGTATCTGTTTCTTGGTGTTGCCGCTTAGGTCTTTTCGTACTAGTCTTTATGCCTGTATACGCATATGTGATGATGACCGTTGAGGTACTTTTGAGAGAGATGGGGTGGGGCATGATTGAATGTTCACGATATCTTCATTGAAGCCCACTGGCGTTTAGTACATAAGCAGTTCATCCTCTCTAAAACCCAATTCTCCTAGGATAAGCTATTGATATTATACTTGTGTGTTAAAGAATCTAAGTCCCTGTTTGAGTCCCACTTTTTGAAAACAAATTTTGTAAATGTGATTTTATTTAACGAAAAAGTTTTGAGCCTATATGAAAAATTATTTTATTGAGAGAACGAGCAGTTGAAAATGAGTTTTGAAAAAAAAAATGAATTTAAAAAATAGGGCTCTCACATGGACTAACTTTCTAAAGTTTATATATGCAAGTAATGGCTATGTTTATTTCAAAAAAAAAATTAGCTAATTTCAAACATTATTATAAGGTTCAAGTGAGTGCTCGGGGATCAATCTAATGTCTTATATTGGATAAGAACTATATATAAATGTTATAATTTCTATTAACTTTTCTAATAAAGTAGAACTCCATAAATCTTTTGTCATATATGAAGATTCGAAGGGCTTGATTGAATATTGCACACACTTGTAAAGTCACTTTAAAGTTTATTCTTTACTTAACTTTGCCTTTTACTTTTCTTATCTACATATTGGGAAGCTTAACTTATCTAGAGATGTTCTTTCGATTAGGATTGCACGGTTGAAGTTGTTCGATGCATTTGTAGAGTGTCGTGCGATGCAAGCAAGTATTTAATGCTTTTTTGCCATAACTGAAAGATACAAGAATTAAAGGATAGACGATATGGCTTCTTCAAAACTCTTTCATCTAACTTTGATCCATCAGGGCTTTTCCATATAAGACTTACTGGATGATGGTGTTCACAATCATACCCACAACTTAAATGCACCTAATGATATGACAATGTTAAGACGTGATGCTTCGAATAGGTTTGATGGGTAAAATACCCAGGTAGATAGTAGATACTTTATGCACAATGTAAACTTTAAACTTATTATAGGTTTATGTGTGACATTGGATTGAATTTATCCAATAGGTTCGGAAGCTTCGCACCGTAGTCTCTCATATCCTTCTCGGTTGTTATCCCCCATTCAATGAAGGATAAAGTTTCCTTTGGATTGATCATAAACCTCTTTCTTTATAAGCAACAGTCAACAGAAGATGCACAAAGTGATTTCCGTAGCACTACCAAGATCGCTCTATAGCTATATCCTCGTCCAATTCCAATAGTAATCCTCTTTCGTGTATCGTGATAAATAATTATCACGAGAGGAAGTGCAAACTGGCATGGCGGTCTGAGCTACTAAATAGGGTGTCTGAACCAGTTTTTAGCCATAGCTAAGTTTCCAAAAGGATAATGATTTGAGTGGATCCATCTATACCTGTATTATTTGACTTGTATAGGGAGGCCCTTTCTTTTAGCTAGCTGTTTTGGGGGAAAAAACGTGGTAGGGACCCCCCCTCAGAGCACAAAAATGTGTCATTCCATTGGCCTTTGTTGGATTTTGTTACGTGGGAAAAATAAAAAACTTTGCATGGTTGATTACTTTCCTCTCTCTTTACGACTTTACCTATCCCTTTGCATTGCCCTTTTGTTACCTCTTGTTCTGATTGGACCATAATGCAAATTTCTATGTCGAAAGCACAGTCGACATGAATAAGCAAGATAGGTTTGGTTTCTTCACTCTTATAGTGCAACCATATTTGGCCGTTCTGAAAGGTGGGTTGTAAAATGTTGGACAATATTAAAGATAAGAACGAAACGTGGTTAAAACGGCAAAGACTCGAGTAACATTGTGTATGATCCACAATTAATGACAAAAAGTAGAAACCCTAATAATGTTCATACTCGATTTTAATGAAGTAGAAAGAAAGGATTTTTAATGAAGTAGAAAGAAAGAATTAAAAAAAGGTAGTTGCACCTAATGTGGGGTTGGAATACATTAATGCTCAAAAAGGAATTATTTGAGGTGGGCCTTGACCAACTTCGCCCCTTACGTTCTTCTTTTTAGGAGAAAAATAGAAAAAAGATTGATAGTTCCATCATTTTCGGTGGACTGCAGCCTGTGTCATGTCTTCTCTTTCAATTTTTCTCTACCCTCTAGGGTCTGTTTGGATGTTGATACTCGAAGGCCTTTTGTGTGTGAGGTCTTTTTTTTTTTTTGGAGAAAGAAAGAAAAATCGCCTCTTTTTGGGAAATTGGTAAAACAGGTCACTGTTGATAATTTTTGTACATGTCATTTAGGGATGTTAGGTGGTGCTCGCTGCTCGCTGGCTTGCCTCACCCCAAACACGAGCCAAGCTAGCTCGGCACGCCCCAACACTAGTTACCGGCAAAAACCAAGCTATATTTTTCTCGTACGAGCTGCTCACTAATTTGCTGTGATTTATATATAAAAGCATTTAGTGCGTCATCAACGATCATTTGACTGATGATCGGTGCTGCCATCACATTTTGAATCTAAAAATTATTACTTATGTGTTATAAAATATAAAATTTTTATTTTTATCTATAAATATTGTCATTGCACTTCAAAAATTTCACCTTAATTATTGAAATGACTATTTTCATCCAAAGGTAAACCGGATTCTTCAATATTATTTTCAAAGAAAACTAGTCGAAGAAGATTTCAATCTTATCTTGAGGAGCCCGTTTTAACTGGAATGAAAACTTTGATGTACTTGCCCCCCGGGGCACATCCGAGTTGGCAAAGGATGGGCATTGTTGGACTTGCAACCTCAGGGTGGGAAGTTCGAATCCTGGATGGAGCAGCTGAGTGTTGTAATACTCAATTTGGGTGGAGCAGTTTGGTGATGTAATATCCATGGAGGAAGGCTCCCTTGGGGATAGGAGTATAAATGGTGCACGGACCCTAGTCAACTTGGACATATCTCGCGGTTAACCTCCACCCATCACTGAGGGGTTGGGGATGGGTGGTCCAGGACATAGTCTGGTGTAAGCTGGGATATCTAGTTATCAAAAAACAAAACTTTGATTTACTTAAATATTTACGTAATGTAGTTGGGTCTAAACTATGATAAGTGAGGAGGTATTTTCTTTATTTTACTTGTACCTTTTCATTTTTAAAAAAATCGTACAGGAAATAGTCCTTCATGTACAATTTTAACTTTGCTTACTTATTGTAGCAAGTCCAAAGTATAGAGAATTTTTAAAACTTAATAATTTTTTTGACAAAATGAAAATTTTATATTCACTATTTCCTTACAAATTTACGTCTCTATTGAACTTTCGAGCATGAAAATGTAATTATTAGTGCCTGTCTGATAGCAATTAAAATGGCCCAAAAAATTCATTTTCCTACCGTTGCATATCATTTCAGCCACAAACCTTGACCGGCCATCTCACATGCGGGCCCCCCTAACGGTCAGAATTTTATTACAATTCGGTCAAAATCAACCCCAGACACGCTCTTAATTTTTTCTTCTTTAAACAAAAAAAACAAAAAAAAAAAGCGAGTCTTGAGTGACTTGCGATTCCGCTCAGCTCTTCCCACCAAGTAGCAATTGGTGGGATGAGCCGAGTAGGGTTTTTGGAAACAAGTCAACTCGCATGGATTGGAACAAGTTGAGGGGCTGAATTTGGTCTATATAACATCCATAATGCCATTTGTTGGTGCACAGCTCTTGAAGTAAATCTTGAAAATTTCTAGGAAGATGTTCATTTTGCGAGACATTTGTTGGTATGTTACACAGTTTTACCTGTCTTGAAAGACAATTTTAACTCTCTCTAAAGATTGGAAGACAGATTCCCAAATATGAAGTTTGCAGCTTTAAGGAATTTGGGTTTAGTCCTTGAGGTCAAAAGTTGTTCTGGGTTTTGGAGTTCTATTCTTGAGTGGAAGAAATGGGTTACTGAAATCATTTGAACTGTAAATTTGGTGGTTATTTAACTTTTCTTGTCTTATAGTCAAGTGGTTGCATAGTACCTGCAGTACTTAGCTTCCTTTCAATTAAAAGCTGAACCCTATTCTCCTCTGGGAGTTGGGGAGAGGGGGGTCCCCTCATGTTGTAAATTGTAATATAGCACTTTGGTAGATAGTAAATTACATCGATACTAGTGAATAACTAAATCGATAGTAAACTGATCGATTATAAACATGCGACAAACAAGTGCTGAATCGATATTAGTGAATAACTTACCCATGATTACATTTGTCGGATAAGTAAATATTGGTTTTTTCTTTTTCTTGTTTACCTTCTTCTATGCTTCATTTGTGAAATCAGAAAATGGAAAAGTAATATTATAGTATGATGTGAAAAGTGGGGTCAAATAAGACAATTGGTGAGAAAAAAGTAGGTGGAAAATTAATCTTTGAATCATGCTACAGTGACACAATGATTGACACAATAGTTAACATAATATACATTCACATTTTCCATTCAATTACAAAACGCCATATACTCTTATGTCAAACAATCTGTCAGAATTTTTCTCTTAACGTGGCATTTTCCTAAATCCTTTCACCATTTTCAACCCTTTACTTTTCCTCTCCCTTCTCTTGCTTTTATTTCCTTTGTGTTTAAAAAATAGAATAAATTGAGAATAAGTGGGAATCCCTATTGTGGATGTGTGCGAAAGAGTCTTATATTTCTATATTTTACTTCTTAAATTATTCGAATTTTGTTATCTCTATTTATTACAGTATTTATTCTCCTTTTTGAATGGACTAGATGCTCGAAATATGCCTACTTTGAGGATGAGAGATTACGAAAAGCTTCAAAAGGGTTGATAAAAAGAATATGACTTTATTGTTCATAACTTTTCCTCCCTCCCTCCCTCCCTCCCTTTTCTTCATTTTCAAGTTCGAGACATTATGATTTCAAGATTTCATTACGTGAATGACTAACAACAAACAGTGATTTTTTAACATGCTTTTAATTATTTGATTTGAAGGGTAGACGACAAATTTTGATATTTCATTGTGTCGCACAATTAATTACAACACGCGCTTTAATCAATTTGATTGAAAGGAAAGAGAAAGGACTAGTTCGATTCAAATCGTTGTCTTTTCTTCTCGTCTGGTTTATATAAAAATTAAAGTTATGAATCAAGACAATATACAAAAAAGTTGAAATTGAAAAATATTATTCTAAATGGAGACTACCATACACCTCAATTATTTATCTATTGAAATAATGGAGAAATAAAATAACATTATTGTAATCAGATCGTGTCTGAAATTTTTTCAAATTATGCTGTTAATAATAATAATATTTCTTTAAAGTAGTGGGGAGTGAGCTGAAGAAGCCATTAGAGTTCAGTGTGGAGAAAGCACACGGATGGAACATCAACTATCCACTGGCCTCCGCCACCATCTTCACTGCTCCTTCCAGTCGATTCAATCTCCGCCACTGTTGCCACCGGTTTAGCTCAAGCTCTGATTATAAATTTTTGTTTTTTTTTTTTTCCTTTCCCTGTCTTAAAAGAGTAAAAGTGAAGATGGGGTGCACGGTATCGAAGCTAGGCAACGAGGACACCGTGCGGCGGTGCAAGGAGCGGCGCCGCCTGATGAAGGAAGCAGTGCACGCCCGGCACCACCTGGCCTCTGCCCACTCCGATTACTGCCGCTCCCTCCGCATCACAGGCTCCGCCCTCGTTACGTTTGCTTCCGGTGAACCTATCTCCGTCTCTGTCCACACTCCGGCGGTCCTCCTCCGCAGTCCATCCTCCGTCTCGAACGCCGCCGCCGCCAACACTTCCAAACCCACTTTCATCCCTCCTCCTCGTCACATCCCCTCCCCTTCCCCATCTTTCCATCCCCCTCCACCGCCGCCACCCTTGTCTACCACCTCCACCAACCGCTCGCACCAGCAGCAGCCACCGCGCAGCAAAAAATCAATGAAACTCCCTCATATTCTGTCAGACTCCAGCTTCTCATCGTCCCCACCACCGCCGCCGCATAATGTCGATGGAAATTTTACCTACGACGCCAGAGCGAATTCGACTTACACCAGCACCCCCTCCCAGGCCTCCTCCGTATGGAATTGGGAGAACTTCTACCCTCCATCCCCTCCCGATTCCGAATACTTCCAGAACCTCCACACCAACAAGAATACATCCCGAATTACTCAAGAAGAAAGCCATTCTGATGGTGATGATGACGACGATGATAAAGAATCCAGCTTATCATCGTTTTCTAATACTCACGATCGGATCAATAACTATCAAAATCCTATTAGCAGAAGCAACAAGAAGAAGCAATTCGACGACAAGGCATCCAATTATTCATCGTATTCACGGTATTCAGATAGTGGGAACAGTTATGTAAGAAATCATCCTAAACAAGGTCCTGTACCAGTTCAAAGGAAAGGTCACCATCTAAAAAACTCGGAAAGCGAAGAGGAGGAGACCGAGAGAGAAGAAGTCCAGTGCAGTGAATGGGGGGACCATGACCGTTATACCAATACATCGAGCTCCTCTGATGAGGATGAAGAGGAAGATCTCAAGTCCAGATCTGATTTTGGGTCTCAGTGGAATTACGGGTCGGTGAAAAACGAGCCTGCTGCGGCTGCTGATGTGGGGAATTTGAATGTGAATTTGAATTTCAAGCCCTCTGGTAAATCCGAGAAGCTTTTCTCGGATGATAGCAAGTCATCGGTTAGTTGGGGAAATAGGAACGATGAAGGGATGAATTCTGATAGGAGGATTGTGGTGAGGCACAAGAATTTGGTAGAAATTGTGGCAGCACTCGAGGAGTATTTTGATAAGGCTGCTTCTGCCGGTGAGCAGGTGTCTGAGATGCTGGAAACTGGACGAGCTCAGCTCGATCGTAGCTTTAAGCAGTTGAAAAGTAAGTATGGTCCTGGTTTTTTGGACTAAAATTGTTCTGATGTTTTGTGTTTCAGCTTTAGCTTTTATGTTATCGAGCGACCATTTTATGTTTTCCATACTCAGTTTTGCTTACTTTCTGTTAAAAATATGATCTTTTAAATGTAATGCATCAAGATCTTACTGAATTGTTGCATATTTCAAAATTATCGGGCAACGGGATGAATTGGAATAACACATTTCGAATTGATTTTTATTTGGTGTTACAGAAACACTCTATCACTCAAGTGGAATGTTGAGTAACTTGAGCTCTACCTGGACTTCAAAACCTCCTTTGGCTGTTAAGTACCGGCTTGAGCCCAGTTCTCTTGATCAGCCAGGTGGTCCGAAGAGCCTTTTTTCAACTTTGGAACGGCTTTTGGCGTGGGAAAAGAAACTATATGAAGAAGTGAAGGTACTGATCCGAACCTCCTTTTTCATTACTTCAGGTCGTCGTCAATCTCATCTTGTGTTATTTTCTGAAATCAAGTTTTATTTTAGCTCCATGTGAATGTTTGTTGACGTATCATAGACGCAATAGTTGATTACTGCACAAAGAAATCTATTTGTTGCCTTGTATTTTGTATTCAAACGAAATTGTGGCTGAAAAGCTGGGACCTCGTGGAATTAGCACTTGTGCTATTGCATGTGGTGGCTTTGTTAAATTGGACAGTTTAAGCTTATCCACTAATGTTTGTCAAAGTACCTTTCTTGTGTTATCTTGTTTGTTGGATTCACTTTATACATGGAATGACTAATTTGCCCTGAGTAGCTGTTTATTTGGTTTGAGAAAGACAGCCTGGAATAACCTTAGGATGTTAACTGATAACATGCTAGTGGTTCTACCTTCCCAAACTAATTTTTCTTTAATGCTGGTGACAAAATATGAAGGAATACTTTTATGTTGAATAATCGTTAATATTATTACAGCTGCTGAAGTCTTCTAAATGAAATAGTCCTAGAAGTACTACTCTCAGTACAAGGAATCTAGTTAATCAGATGCTTTGTTAACTTCTTAAGTTCAGGCTGCTTCATTTTTCAGTGATTTTTTTAATTATTATTATTTTTTATAAATTTTGAAGTTTGCTGACTGACAATTACTGCAGGCTAGGGAAGGTGTAAAAATTGAGCATGAAAAGAAGTTGGCTACGCTTCAAGGTCAGGAGTACAGGGGAGACGATGAAGCCAAGTTGGACAAGACAAAAACCTCAATAAAGAGACTACAATCCCTAATCATCGTCACATCTCAGGCCGTATCCACTACCTCCTCTGCTATTATTGGTCTAAGAGACTCAGACCTGGTCCCACAGCTTGTGGAACTTTGTCATGGGTAAGTTTATTCGAACTAAGCTTGTGCCTTTATGCCTAAATATATCCTTTCGTCTTTATCTCTGAAGTTTGAGGCTGTAATAGTGGATGATTACATTATGGAGACTTTATGATATTGGCCTGTGCTTTCTAGTGAAGTAGTCCTTGTGAAAATTCTTTCTTTTGGCCTTCAACGTTTTATCTATTTGTTTTTATGATTTTCCACCTCTCTTTTCTTCTTTCACAGTTTTGAGGAAACAGGTTGGCGTCGTCTTTTGGTCCTAAAGTTTTATCTCATTTAATATTTTACTGCTTTGTTCCAGTGGTAGGTGAAACATTATGAATTTCTTTTCTCCATGTGCAATACCACTTGCCTAATCTCTCCGGACCCTCTCCACCTAGGTTATGTCTCAACTTCCATCAGCCTTGCCTCTCAAAAGTAGGCTATTGCCCAGTATGGATGGTTCATTTTGTTTCTATATGCAGACTCTTGGTGCATGTTTGGCAAAACTTAAATTTTAGCTAGTCAAACATACTTTTTTCCACACGTTTCATTAGACCCACAACTTACTATCCATTTGTTATCTACATATTCCGTAAGACCCACAACTTATAAACACTTAAAAGCACTTACAAACATGCACTTAGTTGGTTACAGTTTATAATTGCTTGTGTAAAAAGCAATTATTTAGCTTCCTATATACCTTGAGAGAGTGATGCAGATCAGAGAGAAGGCTTATAAAATATAGAGGTAGGGAAGGGCTTGAAGTTAGGTACTTGAGTTAATTGTCGTATGATCCACTAGTTATCATCATGTGTGTTGGGATGAGATTAGTCAAGATCAAAAATATTATAATGGTAAACCTCATAATTACTGTGACACTGTATTTATGGTACAGGCCAAATTTAAATAAATTCAAAAAGGATTTATTTTAGCATGCTATAAATTAATTAAGATGAGAAGTAATAGAAATAAATGGTACATTTAATTACTAATGGAGAAGCATTAGTTTACCATCTATTCAATGATCCCTGCACTGCAGCAGTGTCATTATAGAAATCTTTTGGTCCCAAAGTACTAAGTTTGTGAAATCGATAGAGAGTGGCTATGAACTTAAATTTAATCTTAAAACTGCTGTTCATTTACTATTTTCTGCACATATTAATATATTTGATTTCTTTAATTATATGGGCATGCCTTTGCATGGCTAACAACCCCAGTATTATATTGGTGGAAAATGAATACAGGTTCATGTACAAGTGGAGATCAATGCATCAGTTTCATGAAGTCCAGAATGACATCGTGCAGCAAGTGCGAGGCCTTGTTAATCAAGCAAACAAAGGCGAACCAACATTTGATATGCACAGGCAGGCAACACGTGATCTCGAATCAGCTGTAGCTGCCTGGCATTCTAGTTTCTGCCACCTGATAAAATTCCAACGAGATTTTGTCCGTTCTCTCCATGGCTGGTTCAAGCTTACCCTCCTCCCTGTCAGCGGTGAGGCAACTAATGGCAACAGGGAACTATCCGAGGTTTTTGCTTTTTGTGATGAGTGGAAACTTGCACTCGATCGGATTCCCGATACAGTTGCCTCCGAAGCCATCAAAAGTTTTGTCAGTGTTGTTCATTCAATATCTTTGAAACAAACGGAGGAGCTCAAGATGCAGAAACGAACCGAAATTGTATCAAAGGAACTTGAGAAAAAATCTTCCTCTCTCAGGAACATTGAGAGAAAGTATTACCAAATGTACTCTATGGTTGGTATAGGTCTTCCTGATACGGGGCCTGAAAATGGGCATGCTTTGGATGCACGAGACCCACTGGCCGAGAAAAAATCAGAGCTTGCAATTTGCCAAAGGCGGGTGGAAGATGAGATGCTGAAACACGCCAAGGCAGTCGAGGTGACCCGAGCAATGACACTAAACAACTTACAAACAGGCTTGCCTGGTGTTTTCCAAGCCATGACCAGTTTTTCTGCTTTGATCACAGAAGCACTAGAGGCAGTTTGCACCAGCTCCTACGCCATCAAGTAGACAAAAACTTGTATTTTAATTTATTATATATTTCTTTTTCTATTCGGGTTTTGTGGTAAGTTGGAAATAGATAGGCAGGCAGTTTTTCATGTACTCTTTTTTTGGCAATGGTCTTTTGAGATTGAATTTTATTTCAAATATGTAAATATGTGGAATTTTGCAGTTTCTGTCACCATTTTTGTTGGTGCAGAGTGCTGACGAGAATCTCTCCTTACAGGGAATTGTTTGCATTATTGTATCAGAGATTCACTATTTTTCCAGCAGCTCAATAAATTTATCTACTGTCTGTCTAATGTGTACTCTTCTTGTCCTCTATGTTGGTTTCCATTTGCTTGTACTTTCTTCTGTTTACTCAATGACAAAATAATGGTGTAACATAGATGGCTGCTCGTTTTACATTTTGTGGACGTGCTAGGCAAGCTGCCTAAAGCAGTTCAACTTGGCCAACCAATTTTATACTCCTATGGTCAAAGTAGGAAAACGTATTTCTCAGCTAAGGTCTGGTTGCTTCCTTTTAAGCTCTTCTAATCAAACAAAACGCTTTCAGAAAAAATTATATGAACATGTTTAAAAATTAGTCTCAAAATCAACGTAAAAAAGTTGGTCCAAAATATCCAAAACAGGCCCTTATAGTGAGATAACCAGAGTAAATTAAAAAAGATCAATTTTAATTGTTGATATTAGAAAAAACATAAAAGCAAAGACAGATTAGGTAAACATGTTCTGTGAATCCTCTGAAGTCTGAACTTTCCAGATTCTGTTATTTCAAGCTTTCTTCCAAACATGGAACAAGACAGAAAAGAAGATGAAAAAAAAATTAAGAAAAACAACAACTGGTTGCTAGTACTTTGCAAAAAATATTACAAGTCAGATGATAAACTGCCTCAAAGTATGGAGTGTCAGATTGCATGTTGTTTTGGCTTTTGGTTTTGTCCCACCACTCCACCCCACCTACATATGATAGTTTTGTTGACAGCTAACTTTATTTTTTAATGGAGTTTGTAGTCTTTTTTATTGATTGTTCTACTGAGTTGAGTGGATTTTTTATTGCTTAAAATGGTTATCTTGGATCTGGAGCCCCCAACTCCCCAGATGCTTCCTGTTGGGTAGTCCGGATCCAATGCAACAAAATACAAGCAAGGGGAAATTGCCCATTAGTCCACAATCTATGGATCTTGTGGTAACTTGTTACCAGAACTACTTTTCTACTTTCAATAACACTACGAAACAATTGAGAATGGCATGGCCACAAAAATAGGTTAGCGACTAATGGTACATTTTTTTCTAAATATAATGGCAGGTGTAGGTCTACATCAAATTTTAACTTTGGTGAGAATGGTTCATTCGCCTCATCTAAAATATTAATCTTTTAAAGAGGAAATATATTTATTTATTATATATAAAACTTCAGGTCCTTTTATGTGCAAATCAATTTCATCTAGAACGTAGAAAAAGGTTTAAAAACTTGTCTATTATACCGTACAGCATAACGTGTCTAGATATCAATGTTGTGCTTAATGATGCAATGATCATCTAGATATCATCGTTGTGCTTAGTGACGACGGTGTGTGTGAAGGAGTAGGACCTCAATAAAAGTGTGATGATTGATGAGTTCCTTTCACTATAAAGGTCTAAAGGCCTCAGAACCACAACTTTTCAAGACTATTACTTAAAAACATTGTTTTTGCTATCAAAATTATACAGCAGATGATAATAAATATTCATTTAAGTCCATTGCAATATGACAAAGACACAAGGTGGGCATGATAACATGTAAAGTTCTCATGCATCAACACCACCCAACAGGTGCAGATATAGAGGTGAAAGATTGAGATATTATAGGTAAGAATGGGGACCAAGAAATACATTTCAAAGCCAAATAAAAAGCTACTTGCACCTTATTAATCAGTGGTGGTGTGGGTGTGGGGTTTGCTTGATCCCTTTTTTCTGTCTTATCCAACAATTTTGTTGCAATACATGTAGTTTTGAAATTATAACTTGTCTTACACTTGGTATAAAATCGCGTTACATTGTGTTTATCTTGGGTACATCGTAAGTAATTTTTTTCCAGTGACTTGAATTGCTATACCATCATGGAAATCAATATAGAGTCACCATTTCATCGCAAGCACAAACAAAATTCAATACACACGAAACAGAATCATAACAGGTACTAAATACTTCAAAAACAATAACACTGCAAACAATAAAGAAACCGTTTGGAAGGTAAGCAAATACCTACTAGAGTTTCAATTCAAAATATAAAGACAAGGAAAAAAAGTTCAAACTACAAAAAAAAGTAGCGTAAAAGATAAACTAAAATAACTTCTGATATTTCTTTACTTTTGTCTTTGACTGAATTTATAAACCATTTATAAATTTGTAAAGAAAAAAAGTAAGAATTATACATTTTATTATTCTGTGTAAGTCCCCAACAATACACTGTGCACATGCATATTGGAAAGCATTGTCACTTACAATGCACTTCGACAATTAATTCTATTATGCGATGGTAAAATTGCATTAACATAAGGAACTGCTACAAGCGCCATATACTTCTCAAAGTTGGAAGGCAGACTTTCAACTAATGACACTGCTAAAACACAGGACAAGAATCATATATTCCTAAACTAAAAGAACTCAAAGTCCAGATATCTACCCCCTGACCTCATGTCTGTTCCTACTACCCTTTTGCTGCTACTGCCAACTCCAACAGGGTCGACTTGCCCAAACTTCATGGGAAGCTCGGCCTCGATTGGAATAGGCACCTCTGGTGGTGTACTGCATCGTATCAGAGCCCAGTTAACACCTTCAAAGAAAGGGTGCTGCTTGATCTCTGTTGCTCCTCTCTTTACCCCAAACCGATGTTGTGGCTCCTTAACGAGCAATCCACGGATAAGATCTCGACTGGCATAACTGGTTGCAGGCGAGTCTGGAAATTTGAGTTGTTGTCCTATTACATTGAAAAGAGTTGCGCGATTCCCTGAGCCCTTGAAAGGGGTTTTACCATATAGTAATTCGTGTAAGAAAATACCAAATGTCCACCAATCCACTGCACTGCCATGGCCTTCACCCTTGATAATCTCAGGGGCTAAGTATTCATGGGTCCCAACAAATGACATTGACCGTGCAGCAGTGGGTTCTGCAACTAGCTCAGGCAGTGCGCTGGATGGAAATCGAAGCTCTACTCGGGGCTTTCCAGATTTTTTCTTACTTTTCTGAGGAAAAATTCGGGGAAGGAAGCATGCAGGCTGAATGCATGCTGATGTGGGCTCAATACATGCAGGCTGTACGCAGAAAGCAGCTCCTTGTTTATTAGGATCAGAATCAAGTGCAGAAGTTCTTATGAGGGTCGGTGAAACTGTACATCTCAGGGAAAGGTCAAAGTCTGAAAGCATAATGTGGCCATCTTCCCGGACCAGAACATTTTCTGGTTTCAGGTCCCTGTACACGATTCCAAGCATGTGAAGATACTCGAGCGCCAACAAAACCTCAGCTGCATAAAACCTGTACCACGAAACAAGTACAGCGTGATGGTTTTGTGCCCCATGGTAACAAATGATGACAAATAATTTAGCCTCCACTTGGCAAAATTATAAATCCATTTACAATGAAGAATAATAGTAGGTCCCATGAAATGTGTGGATAATAAATGATTGGCAGTTATGTGCCCCACAATAACAAATGATGACAAATAATTTAGCCTCCACTTGGCAAAATTATAAATCAATTTATAATGAAGAATCATAGTAGGTCCCACGAAATGTGTGGATGATAAATGATTGGCAGTTATGAACGTATGATTGAAATTAATGTCTGACTGAATTTATAAATTGGTAGCCAAACAGAGCCTTAGCATATGAATATGTAAGCCTCCATTGGCAAATTTAAAAATCCTATATAACTTGATCAAACTTCATTTGCAACCACACATTCTAATGGACTCATAAATACTATTCACTTATCTGTCACTCATTTCTATACTTTTATAAACTAAACCATTCATACATCCTTCCCAAAAGGAGGCTAAATAATCAAAAAATGACAACCGATCATCTCTCCATAAAAAGCAACAGGGGGAGACCCACAGAACGAAGAAAGCAGCAGCAGAATTTGAATATCAGTTACTGCCTGAATATGCAAAGACAGAATTCACGCGTCTAACTAGCTTCAAATCCTGATTTCTGACAACATAACATCAAACATAAAGATAATCAAAATATAAAAATGGGAACAGTAGATACCTACGATAAGATGTGTATCCTTTAGCAAAGAATCAATGTAGTGGATACATATACACATGAAATTTGGTAGATAACGAAATAATGATAGTTATACGAGATAACAATGGACCGATTGTCAATTCTAAATCATTTTAAATTTTGAGAACTAAAATCATCTGTGCAATGCCAGATGTAAGCTAGACTCAGGATAATATCCCCATTATTGCAGCCACAAATGAAGTACATAGAAACACCACATATGTAAATACCTTGTGCATTTTATCAGAAAATCAAACAATCAGCAGAAGAATCTATATTTTCTCTCGTAATTAAAAATAATACCTACTCAACTAAAGGAATCTTAATCGTACAATGTTTTTAGTTATATAAAAAGATATAGCTTCATTATACATATTAATATTACCCATCAAGGGAGTAACATTTAGAGCATGCTAACATAGAGTTACATTAGTGAATCGCCAGGCCTAGGAAATGAAAGAAATTAGGTTGTTGGTCTTTGACCAACACGTCTTCCTATGTCTACCAAGAGATAAACTCAGCGATGACCTCTATCATCAGATTCCAAGTTGTCCAGGACAGACATTGGACTAAAGGATCCAATCTTACTAATAGTGACCTAATCAGAGCAGTACCTCATTACATGATCCAGAATAAATCCTTGTGTACAACCTAATTCAACTACATGCATAATAAAAGTCTGGTGGGACAAATAAGAAACACAAGAAAGTTGCCTGTCATTTTTCATCCATATAGGTCATGTATATGTGCTTTGTAAAAGAAATCAATTCATATGTGATAACAGATCTGAAAGCATCAAATTAATCAGTCAGATACAGTGTGACATGGTAAAAGAAGATTGCAAGAGATGGCTTGCAATCACAACTTAATCCCACGAAAAGACAAAATTAATTGAAAGCAAAGAGCTTCTGTTCAAATAGAAGACTGATACATGATCAAGACATCAAAGACAGTGATGAACAAGTGCATACCGTGCAGCATACTCTGAAAAATGTTTCCCTTGTTGTCGCTGCCTCAAGGTATGCAGATCGCCTCCTGGGCAATATTCCATGACCAAACACAAGAATCTGTCTGTCTCAAAATGAGTGTACAAAGTCGGTAAGAATGGATGATCCAGCAGCTGCAGGATTTCCCTTTCTGTCTGAGCCCTAGTCAACTTATTCCGGCTAGCAAGGGATGCCTTATCCATCACCTTCATAGCAAAGAAACACCGAGTCCCACTCAGCTCAGACAGATACACACTTCCAATGTCTCCACAACCAAGTCTTTTAAGTAACCTGAAATGGCTCATGCCTAATATACCATCACGCAATCGAATAGCAAGTATAGCCTTCCATCTGGGATCATTCCCTTTGTGAGGCTTATTTGCACTGCCAGTAATGTTGCTCCAGTTACTGTCATCACTAAGGACACTGCTATCGCTTGCTCGACTAATGCTAGTTTTAGTACTCTCAAGAAAATCCCCTAGAATGCTTCCTTTCATACTTGCGTAGTTTCTATCCACGCTAAGCATGCCATCGCTCATTAACCCATCACTTCTGTATGTGCTCGTGCAGCTATTAACAACGCTCATAGCTGTAACAACACCAGTGCTATCAATGCTACTGTGTGGACTAACATTGCCGCTTGCAGGTAACGAAGCATCCCATATACATTCTTTTTCCTCAGAATCTGCAAGAAGACTTGAATCTGTATTTCCTGATGGACGGGGAACCAAAAATGGAGAGGAGACAGGCCCTAAATCGTTGGGCTCTTCAACTAAGCTCTCCGCAGATGAAAGTAATGAGGGGCTCGGTTTGATACTTGGAACTTGGACAGAAAGATCTTCCATGAAAGGAACCTTCATAGAAAGGCTTGTGACCAAACAGTTTCTATCACTCTTGGTCTGTTCAATTGGTACGTAGACTGGTCTCATCAGGTCCATATCAACAGGTTCAGGGGGATGACTCACCCCATGGAACGAAGTAGAGCCAATTTCTTCAAATGCATCACCACTTAATTCAAATGAAGCAATATCGGACATGATTTTCTCTTTACCCTGCAAAGAGCCTTTTCCTTTCCACGCTTTTGCAGGGGCTAGTGAATCCAACTCTTTATAGCCACCTACTTTTGGTGGGTTCTTAATCGCTTCTTTTAACAAAGTGGTCTGAGTAGTTGTCACCTTAGCTGCAGTGGATAATTGGCTGGGAAGTGGTTTCGTTTTGGGAACTCTTTCCATTTCCTACCACCGTGTATCATCACAAGTATTTCTCTCTATTAGACAGCTCTGCCAATGAACATGAAAATATCAGTTTTCAACCACTTCTCAATCAACCCAAATTCGTCAAATCTATTGCTACCAGATGTGAGATCACACGATAACACTGTAGACAAATTCCAGAGAATTAAACCCCAACAGGATAAGCTACTGCTACGAATTGCAGCTACTTTAGTAGCAATCGTTAAAAATGAAAGCCACTTCCTCCAAAAGTTACATCGCAGCCAAAGAAAAAATTTCATTTTTTTAACAGATCATATAAGTCAAGTATAATCACAGACAAATGGTTAATTCAAGGTTTCACATGCTAAGAAAGCAAGTTGAAAAAAGAAATAAAACCAAAGACATACAAATACACTGAACGCTACTCATACAATAGCATGCCAAATGCAAGTTCAAGAATTGCTAGAAGAGATACTGAATGCACGTATTATAGATATCACATTTGAAAAGGAAATCACTTCATCAAATTACATTCTGAAACTTTTCCCAAGTTCACCTCGGTGTTAATGTGAAATTTTCCACACAAGTCACTGAGTAGAACATTGAAAAAAAATCACCAGATCAAGTGATAGATCATCAATGTAGCCTCAAAACTCCACTAACTCTTCACAACATTTAACCCAAAAAAAGGGAAATTCCCAAGGCGTTTACCAAGCAAAATGCAGCTCGCATTCCATATCTATTTGCATTACAATACTACAGATTTAGAAGTCGGCAAGAATGAATATATGTACTAATGCATTCGTGTACGTATTCATTCAGAGAAGTAGACAAATATAATTCAATCAACTTTTCCCTAAATTCAACGCAAATATCAAACTCAAAGAAAAAAAAACCCGAAAAGATAGTATTGAAAAAATAAAAAAAAATCAAGGCAAAGAGAATATGGAAAGGGGCATTTTATTTCCATTTAATTTACCCCAAAAAAGTAGTGTACGGATTCGATCAGTTCGGATCTCGGTTGAACTTCAATGTATCTTGCAATACCTTTTGTTGATCCAAAATCATAGAGTAATAGTAAAAAATGTTACAGATGGAATTGAGAAAAAAAAGAGAGTTGGAAATGACACGACAGGTCGAAGTCCTTTTTGAATATTGAGAACTTCTCTGTTCAAAGATTGCAGCTAAAAGGGCTTATTTAGGGCAGTTGACAGAATGTACAGTTGAATTATGCTGTGTGATTGCCAGTGAGTACGGAGTAGGGATTGCTTTTGCTTTTTGCAATTTCTATTCTTTCGGAGTTCCGAGCCCTACATACTTTAGTCATGCGTTCACTGTGATCACTGCTCAAAAAGGAGTCTCTCTCAGTCCCTCTGTGTATGTGAGAGAGAGAGAGAGAGAGAGAGAGAGTACAGGACTCTTGCCACACCAAGAAAAGCTATTGCCAGGAAAACTGGAAGGCTCTGCGAGATGAAAGGACAAACATATGCTTTGATTTTCTCTTCTTTTTGTTCGACTATCGAACTTGTAAAATGTGGTTGGTCGCAAATGATTTTGCATAACATTAATAATTTTTATTTTTAATATAATTCATACAAGTATTGAATTATATTAGATGGTACAATGAATAAAATTTTATTGTTAAATTTATCTTACTAAACTATAGTATTAGAGTTTAATTATGCGAGGAAAATATTTGAACGTATCTGTCAAGAACAAGTCGACAATTACCCAAAAAGAGGCTGATTGAAGTTCCTGAGCCCAACTTGTAGCAAACCAAAAATTTGACTTGAACCTTCCAGTTGATCAATGACCCTAAATTAGCACTAGTTAATAGTTGTTAATCCCTAATCTTTCCGTTTGGTGACATGTAGCTCCCGTTTGGTGCACATTTTGAAGCTAAGAATGCATTTTTTCTATTGATCTGATGGGGAATATGTGGTTGAAAAAGAAGGAAAAGTTATTGATGTGATGAAAAATATTATTTTATTAAAGAATGTGTGGTTGAAAATGAGTAGAAGAATGAGAATGAAAAAAATAACGTGGACCAAACAGGGCCGTAAATAATGGATGATGGTTTATTTTCTATTTGAGGAATAGCTAAGGGGAGAAGCATTAGCTTGTTATTTGAGGTAACGGAATTATAGAAAATTAATGTCTAAAATAATAAGCTATCACATAAAATGATAACTAATATTGTTCTTTCGCAGGTGATGTACTAGTGTAATTGCTTGAGTTCAAACATCTTTCAATTTGTATTAATTTTCTCACATCTATCAATTTACAAGTTCAAGAACGAGGGAAGTAATAAATAATTAATTTAATTTACAAATATTTTTCTCACTTGGTTATACCTTCATCTTGCTTGCAGTTAGGGCTGTCCGTGGGTCGATTCGGTTCAGTTCTGAAGAGATCCGGACCGACCCAAAACTTTCGAGTATTTAATAAATGGAATTGTCGGGTCCAAATATAATTATGGAACCGTTCGGGTTCGGTTCCGTTCGGTTCAGTTCGGGTTAGTTCGGTTCCGTACCATAATTAAATTTTTTAATATTTACAACAATACTACATAAATACAACTAATGGCATTTCATTCGTAACTTTTACAAATTAACGTAGCACAATTCAAAAACATATAAATAAATAACCTTCCAATAAGATTAATTCAATGCATACAAATACCAAAAAGTAGATATTAATATTACAACAACACTACATAAAGTATATTCATTTGCTTCAAATTAAAATGGGCTAATGAGCTTTAAAAATGATTTGAGTTTTAAAATTAAAATTATGAAATAATCTGATTTATTTAATGAATTTGCTAATTTGTTTTTAAAAAATAAAATAATTTAATTAATTCAATATAAAAAATAAAAAAATTATTTAGTTTCGGTTCTTCGGTTCATGGTCTAGACCCGAGACCCGACCCGACCCAAACCCATCGGTTCTCGATTCAAGTACCCGTTCGGGTATTTAATTTATGAAGAACCGCTCGGTTCGGTTCGGTTCGGGACTTTTGGACACCCCTACTTGCAGTTTCGATTGCTTCCACAGAGACGTCACGCTCCACTCTTCAAGTAATGCAAAAGGTCCATGACTTAGGATGAAGCATGGACTAAGGCTCAAAAAAGGGGTCCAAAGACTTGGCAAACCGAGCAGACTATGCCGAAGCTCAAAACCTAGACCAAGGCCCGAGAGAGTCAAGACGAGCCAACCCACCCAAATTGCCAAAGATTGAAAACCATAAGATCAAGGTTAGGTATGGGTTGAGGCCTAGCACCTCGATGCATGAATCAAAGCTAGTCACCTAAGCACACAAAACCCAACAAGATAACGGGAGAGAGTTTACAACTTGACAAACATTGAGCAATCAGCTAAAGACATTCTGCCACTAATAGTGTGTTTGGGAGAGCTTTCTCAAAGCCTAAAAGCACTTCTTGGAGGTCAAAAGCTTTTTTTGTTTAAAAATATTAATTATTTGGCATAAGTCAAAAAGTAATTTTAAACCAAAAAACAACTTTAAAAACTTGCTTAAGAAGCACAAATTTTGAGCTCTACTATGGAGCTTTTGTGGAAAATTGTATTTAACATTTAAATAAATTTTAAAATTAACAAAACACATTAATATATCGAAAAAGAGAAAACTTTATACTTCTATCCAATTAAATAAATATAAAATTTATATAAAAACATCTTTTTCGATTCACAACTGAATAGTCAACAACTTTTTAATAAAAGCTCTACTACAAAAGTTTTACCGTCAAAAGTTCAATGTTGAAAATTCTACTAACAATAGCGCTCTAAACGACCTAAAGTATTAGGTGGTAGGCACCAATTATCTAGAAAGTTCCTAAATGAGGCATGCATCAAGCCATTAAACCAAAGTGTCATACACCATATAACCTTAATAAAAATTGGTGGATGACTGAATATGAATATAACAAGATAGGAGTCGTCAATCCGGCGCCCCCTGACACTTGCCATTTCATGCTAGATTAGAGGTGCAGCTGAATGTGACCTCCATCAATAACCAAATTCAGAAAAGTGGTGCGACAGGTCGACCACCCATCTGCTATCATGGATTGGGAAAAAGCCCTCACGGGAGGTAGAAATGGTCCCTTGCACCTTGAACTCTACAAGTGCTGTCATAATCCATAGAATCAGTGTTTACGAAATTTATTAATCCTAGCCAAGAGTCCATCAACCTGTCACTTCACATCGAATAGAAATTTGTAAATTTAACCTAATTGTCGGAGTACATACAATCGTTGCACCTCTCATTGGTACAATGGTGCATTCTACTACTATGTAAATGTACAGGTACTACACATGTATACAGAAGGGTCGCCAAATTCTGGACTTTGTGGTTGGCCAAATTTTGAGGTCAACACACTTCTTTCGATAATTGTGTTATCCAAAATTTCAAATTAATTGAATCCCTTGCAATCACATCAAATCATGTTAATTCTGTACAAGTATTACAAAAATTAGATAAGTACTCTTCACCTGAATATGAGAGAGAGAGAGAGAGAGAGGATACACACGCTATTAGTTCTACTTTTCATTGAAGAGATTAGAAATACAAATGTTGGGTTTTGATACCCAATAAACCTTAGGCAACGATGTTATATCGGAATTACTCAATCGGTATTGATCAAATGACTGAATTGAAATATTGACACATTAATAGAACAATCCAACCTTAGAACCATTTTGGCCTTTAAAGGTAACGTAATTTAGTTAGAGCTGCTCATGGCCTGTTTCCCCATTTCTTGGATGGCTTATAAGTATTGGCCCATATATTGATTTGGACTTGACATTTTTTCTTTCTTTCTATTCCTAACGTACCTTGTATATATTTGCTGCCACATTGTTGTGGTGTTCACGTGTGTTATTCATTTCCTCAAAAAGAGAGAGACCGACTGTTTTTTCCATTGTCTCTTTCATTCAGTTTTCTTCTTCCTTTTGCCTTTGTGGCTGCTTGAGTGAGTGCCTTTGTCGCTGTAATAACACCATCACTTTGTGTCCTTTGTGGATGCAACCTAGCAATCGAAGTGTGGGCGAATAGTTGTGGTTCTTGGGTCCTTAATTGAGGTGGTCGATTTCGATTGCATTAATAAATTGAACCCGAATTCTACGAATCAAAGATCAATTCACGCTACTACAAACAAAAAATTGGGGTATTTATTTATATATTGATATAGCAATTAGGGATTTTGCTAATAACAAAACAGGAAGAGCAAAGAAGAGAGCGAGAGAGGGAGATGGTGAGCGCTCAGGAGGAGAGAGAAATAATGTGGGGGCTGCAGCAATTGGAATGGCCCTCATTTTGGACCCACGTATGTTCCACCCTCGGAGTACACGTCTTGTCAATAGATAGCGGGAAAAGAAGGAAAGTAAGAAGAGAAAATTACATAAAATCAGGTGTTTAAACTTCAAAGTGCAAAAATCAGATATGAAGATTTTTTAATCAAAATTCAGGTATTGAATTAATAATTAAATATTATACCCACCAAAACCCTAATTTTATTTAATTTCTCTCACTTCTTTATCTTCGTTTCTCTTTTTCTTCTCTCTCTTCATTTCTGTCCCTTCTTTCTCTCCGGCAATCGACAACCCATTCAAACTACGATAATCAGCGACGAAGGAGATGCGCCGGTCGACGCTGCTGAGAATGGCTTTCTGTTTTTCGATCTGCCTTCTCTTTCTTCTTTTCTCTCCCTTCACTTTCTTCGACACAGCTGACGCTTCGCTGTAAACGTCTCTTCATCTCCCTCGCACATGGCAACCATCAAAGGCTGCTGAGCGTCGCTGAGCGATGCCACTATGCACAAACTGCAATGGCGAATGGGGTGTCACACGCGGGAAATAGCGGTGACGCGAAGGTGTGGTGGTGATGACTGTAGCGTTTGTGTTTTGTGTTGAATGGCGTCCCTTCATGGTGCTCATATATGCCGGAGACAGACGCAACACCGACTACCGTGCGCGATGCACATCACATCCCTCATCGTAAGCAACGACGCTCGCGCCATCGTCAATTCTCTCTTTTTTTTTTCCTCTTCTGCATATGTTTCTGGTTGGAATGGCGGTGGTGCAGTGGTTTGGGGATTTTCTGCACGGTGGTTGGGTTTATGTAGGTGTGGTAGTGTTAGAAGAAATTCTCGATTTTAGCAAGTGGTGGTTGACTAGAGTTGTAGGTGGCGGCAGTGGTACATTTTTGTGGTGTTCGTGGTGGCGGTTGTGGGATAGCGTTTGTGACCAATTATTTGGTTAATTTGTGACCAAGTATTGGTGATGGATCGGGATCGGAGGTGAGGTGTTTGGTATATGTGACCAACTATTTGGTTTATTATGACTAACCATTAAACTATGACCTTAAAATTCGATAATTTGTGACCAACAAATTTGCTAAATACACTGGCCTGCTTTCATTTTTTTTTTCTCATTCTCAATTCTCAAATAAATTTTAAACTTTTCAGTATATTTCATTCTTTGCGTCTTGCTATTCCCTTTTGCTTCTCGTATTGCATTTTTGCATCATAAGCAATGCCAAATAAGTTGTGCGAACATAAGCAATCTATGTTTTAGGTAAGTTAAAGAAAATGACGTATGAACAAAGAAACAAAGTTAGAAATTACGAATTTATTTATTTGTTATTAGGGAGAGAAGCAAATATTGTAACTTTGAGACAAGGAGGTTTAGGAAAAAGACGTATGTGCACTTATGTTGCATTAGTGTCCAAACTATAGTCATGCAATGCAAAGAAGGAATATACATACTTTACAGGGTGCAGGAGTCCGTTTTCCAGATTTTGTAGCCAATTTATTTATGAACAATTTGTTGCCTCAAAACTTCAGCAAACACTCTCAATTATAAGTCAATTTCACCCCTCACACCTCAAGGAAAAAGAGAGAAAAAATTAACTTTTTTCTATTGCTTCATTAGTACTTTTCTTGTTGTTCAAACAACTTTTTACGTTATAAAAGTGAAACAAAAATCTAAGTTATATACTTTACCTTCGAATTGAGCTTAAATTTCTTGCTTATTTTACTATTATGCCCTCGTTTGATATTGATAAAAATTTGTAAATGTTTATTTAAAAAGTTAATAAAAGTTGTAAATACAAGAAAATGAGTGATTAAAAATGAATTTTGTGAAATGGGGGTCAAATATGAACTAAGTTTTATTCAATACTGCATGTCAAATATGTACTTACAGTGTATATGGTCGAGTCAGGAGCAAGAAAAGTACAAAAAGAAAAGGAATAGTGTGGGAAATTCAATAGAGAATTGCATGTAGATAATGTAATTAGAGAAGCTTTGACTATTGGTGGCCACATGAATTAGCTAAACAAGTTGGCAAGTGGGTCTACAATCCCATAAAAAAGTTGAAAACATAGTGATTAGAATGATTAGCTATGTATTTTATATCTATGTCACTCACACCCACATTTCCAAATATTAAAAAGAAATACTTTTTAATCCTTTGTGGGTCATTTATTTCCTCGCTTTTTTGAAAAGGGCAAGCCATAAGTTTGAAAGTTTGAGTATTGGAATTAGGAAAAGGAATGGGGGTTCCTTTTTTGATTTTTGTTCCCCCTAATCCACTTTGTTGGTATTCTAATCTAATTATGACCTACAAATCCTGCACTAAAAGAGGAGAGCATAGATTAGTATTAATTTTTGAGTAATATTATTTAGAATTATTAGTGTTATAAGATCATTCTAAGTATCACTTAATGAAACTCTCTTTGAGCCCCAGAAAAATAGATTTTATTATAGATTTAAAAAAATGTGATTAAATGCAGGAAAATATTTTAAATTTACGTGTAAAATTATTTATTAAAAAAATATATAATCGAAAATGATTTTTTAGGAATTAAGCTCAAACAAGGGCTAAATAAGAGGTGCAATCATGGACACAGCCAGATAGATAAAATTTCATTTTTAGATATATAAAATTAGCCCCGTTTGATCTCCATTATTAAAAAAAAAAAAAATCATTTTTTTCTAAAAACTCATTTTCAACTATGCATTCTCATAATAAAATATTTTGCATGTAAATTCAAAAAAATTTCCTACTTTTTAGCCAAACACTCTTAAAAAAATTACTACTATAAAACTCATTTTCAAGCAAAAATGGGGCATAAATGGGCTTGGGGCAGCATTGGGCTAAAGCTCAAGGTTATTCCCCTTTCTCCATTTTTAAATACAATTAAATGAGGGGGAAGATTTCATATATAAGATTTAGTTTTACCAATTTCAAATTTAAGAGATTATGTTTAAAATTTCAAATTTCAGAGTTTTTAAAATTTTATTTATAAATTAATTAATTAAACATATATTTTATTAATTAAATATATTAAGGTCGCAATTTCATATAATTTGGTCAAAAATTCTATATAATTGGTCACAAATCACAATTTTCATATGTTACAAATTATTTTACGGTCACAAATCAAAAATTTATACGTCACAATTTACTTATCGATCACAAATCTATCAAATTAATAAGTCACATATTATTCATTGGTCACAAATCACAAATTTTATATGTCACAAATTTTTTTACGGTCACAAAATATCAAATTAATTGATCACAAATTGTATTTAGGTCACAATTTATCAAATTATTGGTCACACATTTGTAAATTTTTAGGTCACACAGTATGTGTTGGTCACAATTTATATGTTTCATTAGTCACATATTATTTATTGGTCACACACCAACCAATTTATTAGTTACAATCAACTAAATCATTTGTGACTACTACCAACGCTTGTGACCACTACCACACCGTTGCAACAGCCTAAACCAACATCGTCAGAACCATCAATACCACATCCCGACAACAAAACCATCGTCTCAAATACCGTAGCCAACATCACCACCAACACCGCACAGATCCACCACCACCACAAACCACTACACATCACACAGATCCACCACACACCGCACAGATCCATCGCACACCGCACCACCGACAACACACCACCACCACAACCTTCTCTATCTCCATAACACCACACTCAACCACCACCTCACCACAGATCCACGGCCATGCCCACGCCGCACTACCACCGCACACCACACAGATCCACCACCATCGTCGCCCACATCACCACAAACAACGGTGGTGTTGGCATCATTGTCGACAATGAGCCGTGCAACGGCACTGCACGGCACTCTTAGATCAACGTCTCTGCGACGGTGTGGCAGGCACCGCCGGAGGCGTCATGATCCCAGCGTTGATGGTGCTCTGGTGGAATCAAAGCAACCGATCTGGAAGAGTAACTAGAAGCAGCTTTGCCTGAAGCAGAAGCAATAGATAGCAGAAAAGTGGTCGATTCAGCGAGAGCATCGGTCGTCGACGAGAAGACTAAGAGAGAAGACAGAGGGAGAAGAGACGGAGAGAGAAGAGAGAGAGTGAAAAGACAGAGAGATAAGAGAGAGAGAGAAGATGTCGAAAATTCTAGGGTTTAGAATGAAATTGATTAGGATTTTGGATGAAAACTGTATAATTAATATTTAATATTTAAAAATAAAATATCTGATTTTTGAAAAGTGAAACCTTATATCTGAAATTTGAAATTAAATATTGAAAACTCTTGTTTTGTATATTTTCCTCTTAAATGAGTCATATAATTTTAACTTTAATTGATTCTATTGTATTGCGTCAATCTGATTAATGTGTAGCACCAATTGTGCTAAATAATATTATTTTTAAGTTCTTGGTAATTGGGTCAAGCCCCTCTGGAAAAACATGTTGTCAAAAGAACAAATTGGGTTGTAGGGTTATAATTTATAATGTTAATCTAGCATACAAATTCTTGAACGTTCTCTAAAGCTTCTTTCTATTACCTCAGTAGATTAATCTTGATTTCCAACCAAGTTTTGACAAATTCAAATTTCAGTTTTATTAAATTTTCAAATAACGATTTTATGATACTCGATTAATTTTATTCTGATATGTAATCAACTAAAGATGAGCACGTGCCTTGCTATTCATCGCACGTGATAAAAAATTAAAATTTGGGATAAGTATTTGACAAAACTTTTTAAGGCATTTGTCGCATCAATTGATGTTGCTAACAATGCCAATTACTGTTAACCCTTTTCCATATTCATGTCGCTAGTGCCAATCTCAATTCAAGAATCTGAGTTGAAGTTAAGATTTCCATAGAAGAATGAAGTAGACGACTTTCTTGATCGAGAAACAAGCTTGAAGAGTTACTTCATATGGAAGTCACTTTAGAAGAGTGAAAGATTCTTTTTGTAAAGCTGAAACTAAAAGGATTTGCAGTATAAACTGGTGGAAATTGGAAGAGCTGTAACCAAGACAAGGAAAATTGAAGATTCACACTTGGGAAAAATTGAGAAAGCAATTTTGTTGGCTGATTATAGGACGGTTTTGTTTAAAATTCCGTAATTCCCATTGAAGGGACCATATTATTGAAGAGTACACCCATGAATTATTGACGTACTAAATTGAGTTGGCCACAATAAGATCGATCAGCTAGCAACTCGAAATTGAGAATTGTGCGTGAAAAGAAGGGCCTTATTCTCCTTTTTGGTCTTGAATATTGTTGTGATTTGAGCAACAATAATAATTATGAAGAATATGAAATCGACAAAGAAATAAGAAAACAAATTTAAGCGGTTCGGCGATGTGTTTATATCTACAAAAGCGAAGCGGCTATGATTTTATATATGAATAATAATGTTACATCATCTATATATATTAATTCTAGCACTAACTCATACAAGACTTTCGAACCCGTACAAAATTAAAGAAAGAATGTCAAAAATACCCCTGTACCGTACAGTGGGAGCACTGCCCCCGCATCCCAACCTATTAATTGTCCCTGACAAACAAACAAGAAATTAAAGCTCGAGAGGCCAATGCCATCGCTCTCCTCACGCCACTCCACTCTGCTCCGCTCCAATACAAAGGCTTAAGCTTTTATTTTCAGAATAAAATGTGGGCATCACTTGGAACTGTAAAAAAATATCAAGCTTAAATCACCCCGGCTATAAATATAGTTTTGAGAAGTTGTGTGAGGCTTATGCGTGCCTCGAGGCAGGCCTCAAACGAGGAAACGAGATTTTGCAGAGACTTACGGCTCGATTAACTCAAGGTAGACATGATCAAGTGTTTGTCCACCTCTCTCAAACACAAATTTTGGCAGTTAGATTGTGGAAAATAATCTCCTTATATTGTGTTCGAGATTGAGACAATAGGAATGCAATAAAATGCAGATTTTGGGATATGGAAAAGCAAGGCGACTCAATCACGAAGATCTTGAAAATTCATCATTTTCAATTAAGAATTCTTGAATTGAAATTTATGTTCAAGCATGCTGCAAATTCTTTTAACATATCAAGTTTCAAATTCTCCCTTCTGAGCAGAAATTACCTTGCAATAATAGTCGCACAAGGAAGGATTGACAACCAACGCTACTTGCTAGTACACCTATATCTGCTTGTGATGCTCCACCGATCATGTTGGCACATAACTTTTGTCACCCTAAAAAATTTAAGCGTCCGTTTGATTGCAAATGTGGAAAATTGGTGGAAAGAAAATGAATTACAGTGAATTGAATTGCCTAAAAATTGTTTTACTGTGAATTGTAATTAATTGTGTTTGATTGGTATAATTTTCCACCTGAAAAATATTGAAAGTTTGGTGTCCGTTTGACTTTGTTTTTTATGAAAATTGTCCATTAAAGTAATATTTTTTTCTTACATTGGATCTAAAATTTGTTCCAATTCCCAAAAAAAACTATAAAAAATTATCATACCGAATACCATTCGTTTGCATGTAAATTGTCTATTAAATGGAACAAATTTTATACAATTGTTGATAGAATTTTTCCCAATTGCGAAAAAAAAGCTGGAAAACATAAAATCACCAAAACATTGGGAAAACAAATTCATTCCAAAGGTGGAAAACTGGGCGCGTGAGTGAAAATGGGAAAATGAATTCCATGCAACAGTTTTGCTATCAAACATGAACTAAAGGTGGGAAATGGAAATTCTTTTCCGACTTCCATGAAAAAGATTACATATCAAACATGGCCGAATATATGAAGACACGCTAAATACAATTTAAAAAAGAATGGACTTGACACGTCTATATCTACAATCAATGAATTTGTCGATACACTTTTCCTATACATCGATCGTCTATCAAATAGGAATACAATGCAATCTCTCCCAAAAAGAATGAGAACTTTAATCGCCATTTCTGATAGGAATCAAGAATGATCCACAAAACGAAACTTTATGCGTTAAATCTGAACTGAATATTGCAAAGAAAAATTGATCTAGTTCCAATGCTAAGCCAGCTCTTATGATCTAAATAGTTTTAAGTGTTCGCATGTGTCTATGCCGCAAGTGCACGGGTCGAGAACAAGTAGTAAAAGTGGACCTAAAGAGTCCAAGTCGATCCCTCAGAGAGTGTGGAATTCAATTCGACGTTTATCAGTCTTAATTTTAACGACGACACACACACAGATTTAAAAATGATTTAAAAACTCTAAAAATTACAGTTAGACTAAAAACTGATAAAAAGACAGATAAAAAGTAAAAAGATTTTGGTTTTGAAAAGATGCTGGAATTTATGTTTCGCTTAACCTATACTTCATTAATGTCGATTCGATCACGTGCAAATGCTAATTATCAAAATACAATAGTTAGACCCGATTTTCCTGTTTTAGTTAATACCCCCTCTCGAGGTCATATTAACCCTAATCGGCGTATCTGTACCGCATATCTCTATATCGATACAAACATAACCAACAACATGATTTTCTGTGAAAATACTCAATGGATCACATGAGGTAGGTGTGTATCTCTACATCACCTAGACGCGCCTGGAACACCAAGCAAACCCATGGCATCAATCATTTCGGTCTATTTAATGCAACTATTTTACAACAATCACATTAAAATTAATTACAGTCATTTAAGCGTCACCAAAAAATGATGTAAAACCTAACAATTTCATCTAATTGTCAATTAAATGAAATCATTTTAAACATGATGATTGATACACTATTATTTTGATAATCAATGCATAATAAAATTCTAACAAATATATAATCAACATTTAATGAAGCATTAGATTAAGTTAATTGATAAATTCCAACAAAAAGGGCTTAGTTCATCATTATAAACATAATAACAAGGAGATTCATTATACAATACATTGCAATTAATGGAAAATAATGAGAATAAACCAAAGTTAAAGATACAACCCTGAACCCTTTGAATATAAGTTTTGGTTACTCTCTCATTGATTTTTCCACTTCCTTTTGATTGAATCCCCCAGCTATCAACCTTTAGCTTTCAAAATGAACCAAGAACTAAAAAATAAAGAAAACAAAAACAAAAGAGAAAGAAAAATGGAGAAAACCGTGTAGGGGGAGAGAGAGAAAGTGAGTTGTTTTTTTGTGAGTGGTTTTGTAGTGTTTTTATAGAAAAAGGAGTTAACTAAAATATCTAAAAAATATCTAACATAAAATAAACAAAAATAATCTAAGTCTAATACTTAACTACTAAGCAAACTCATATAATTGGTCAAAAACATAAGATAATATCAACTTTGGCTCTTGTACAATTTAGTCCTCATAATTTCACTTTCATTTCAATTTGGTCCTTCATCTTTGTGGCATGTGCAACTTGGTCCCTAACTTCACCAATTTGTACATTTTTAGTCCATTTCTTCATCTTTTCACTCATTTCTACGTCAATACAGGTACAAAGCCTACAAACATACAAAATTACACCATTATACGTAGAAATCAACTCAATTTCAATTCTAATTAAATGCAAAGAGTACTAAATAAGTGTGTAAAAACACACTTATCATTAAGCTTTCGACATTCTCATATAGGGATGTCCAAATGCAGTGACAGACCCAGCACAAAAGTTCAGCTCGGGCGGACGTCGACAATCGACCGTCAACAATCAGTGATCGTAAAAACGAAATCGTTTGTTAATATTTAATTAAATAATATTAAAATTATTCAATATATATATACATATATATATAACATGTCTGAATTTTCGTTTCGGCTGAAAAAATCGTTCAATAATCTACAATTGCAAAATGTCATTGTTTATTTTTAATTGCAATTGATTAAAAAAGTAGAGTACACATTGTTGAATCGTAATTCTCAAATCATAACTCAATGACTCATTAATGATAAATTAAAATTCATAATTCAAACAATAGTGCAACATAAATTATTTTTACTCCAAATCACAAATTCACAAATCAGTGAAATCATAATTCTCATTTCAAATTTTTAAGGTCGATTCGCCAAATTAATTCACGATTAATACAACATAAATCATGATTTCAGCCCGTAAGGACAGTCAGAACTCATAAATAAAATTTAATACCAAAATTTTTTTTAAAAAAAAAAATAGAAATAAAGGGAAGTTTTGGGCGCAAAAGGCACAACCCAATTACAAACAACAAAGAAAAAAAGAAGTTAAAAGGCTTTCAGCCAATTGAGCCCAACATAGGCAAAAGTCCAATTACAAAAACAAAAACAAAAAATAAAGGGAAAAATTCACAGGTCAGGTATTATCTTTCACAAAATCACAAATCAGGCCCGATGGTTTAGATTTTCAAAACTCAGGTTTTTCCACGATTTAATTAATTATATTTAACAACTAAGTTAATAATATTCTTTCCTTAATTTAAGCGTACAGTTAAGATTTCTTAATATAACAAAACACCTCCTTAATTACAAATTCTGCTTCATCCCCAGACTGATTCTAATTATGGACAAAATTGACGGCATATTAGACGAGATATCTGGTCACAAGTCAGATTCCGTCGTCGCCAATCACATAGTTTCATATGGTGGACTACCGGTCACAGTTCGGAGGTGGTAATCTCCGGACACAGTACAATTTTGTTTGTAGTGTTGGAGTGGATTGGAGTTCAGGTCACAATTTCCATTGCTGGTGCCGAACATACACATTCCAATTGTGGAGGACATGGTCACAATCGTAGAAGATGTAGTAACTTGGTTCCATTAAGTCAAACTTAGACTGTAGACATAACAATTTTAGATAATCTTTTACATTCCGTTAATTTGTTCCAGCTATCAATTAATATGTAAACAATGATTGTGATCAAATGAAATTTTTGCTGTAATGCAAGGAAAATGGGTTAAGTGGAAAATGTGACTTAAAGAACTGTTAAAGAACTTGTATTTGTTGTCTGTGACTCTGTATATACAGGGCAAATGTTTCCAGTGAAGCATGAGGTATCTGTGACCTGATATACCAATCCGTGACCTGAGCTTTAACATAAGGGTTGTGTACCACTAGAATTTTTCCTGTGACCTAAAGAACTGTTAAAGAACTTTTATTTATTATGCGTGACTTCTGGATATACATGGCAAATGTTTCCAATGAAGCATGGGGTATCTGTGACCTGATATACCAATCTGTGACCTAAAGAACTGTTAAAGAACTTGTATTTGTTGTCTGTGACTTCTGGATATACATGGCAAATGTTTCCAGTAAAGCATGGGATATCTGTGACCTGATATATCAATCTGTGACCTGATAGCTAGAACAAATTAATTTGTTATTTTCATTTGGTCACAGATTGTTATTTTCAGCTACAAAACACTGCTACTGAAGTGAAGAAATTGTTTTACAAAATGAAAGCAATTTTTGATGTAAAGTTCTCTGGTGCCCAAATCGAAGGAAAAAATTGCAGCCTCTATTCAAAAGATCAATTTCTAAAAGAAATTTCAAGTCTCAGATGATTGTTTTTTTCTGGTGACCTTCTTTTCATTGTTTGTTTTTTCCATTTGTATCACTGCCGAATTAGTTCTCACAGACAATATTGAATGCACTGGAGATTGGGTGGAGACTTATCACGGAAGTTTTCTGAAAGTGGTGGAGAGAGAGCGCGATGAATGTGGAGGTGAAATGGTGATCGAGAGAAAATAGAGCTTGATTAGATATGGAAGTTGAGATATTAACCATTTTGAAACCCACAATTAACGGGTTACGCGCGTTATTTAATTAAAAAATTAATTGTTTAATTAAAATGATAAAAACCTGATAAATGAAAAAAAAAAGTGAAAACCTGACTTTTTAAAATATGAAAGAAAATGTCTGGTTTCCTGTAATTTCCACAAAAATAAAGGAGGAAAGAAGATTGCCAATGACAGGAATCTACCTAACTTATCTTTTAACTAATTATGCGCTAACATTTATATATATTGAATATAAAATCTTCCTTTAATCATTTTTCTCGACGGATCCAGCACTGGCGGCCTCCCCGGCTCGCCGAGTGCTGGGTCTGCTCCTGTCCAAATGGCTCGTCACTCCAGCTACCAGTGGCTCAGCCCATGAAAAGCCCTAGCCAGCCCATGTGGCTCGTCAAGCCACATGAGACATGCCCATGTCATCGGCCATTTTAGGCCCGAACGAGCCGAGCCAACTCAGCCAAGTTTAAAAAAAATAATTTTCGCAGGCAGCTATAAACGCAAGCAGCTGTGAATTTTTTTTTTAAAAAAAAAAAGAGAAAAAGAAAAAAAAATCAAGTCAGCTCGGGTTGAGTTTAAAATTTTTGGCCGAACAAAAGCTCGACTCGACTGGGACAAAAAAAAGCCCGAACCATTTTTACTCGAGCCGAGCTCTAGCTTCGAGTTTCGGCTCATGGCTAAGCTGACTCGTTGACACTCCTATTCTCATAGCAAAAGCAAATCAATTAACGAAAATAAGTATAAAGAACTTATTAGTGACGTGTTCGGTAGAGATTAAAATTGAAAAATTAGTAGTTATTGTTGACTTTTATTAGACGAGTGAGACCCAATAACGACTATATTTTCAATTTTAATTGGATTTTAAGCACGATCGAACACACCCTACATACTAAGTATGTAGGGGCATTTCTTAATCTTGAGATCGGTTGGCAAAATGTTAAGAAATTGTGAAAATCTCCTCACAATTTCTCTACAGGATTGAAACATACTGGACAAAACTAAGGTCGTAAAAGCAGAAAAATAGTCGGCCATTGACAACTAGAAATGACGAGGAGACAGCACTAAGGGAATTCGCTTAGGACACGTTTGTTCCACTGTACTGAATCAGGTGATGGGATTAGAGATAATCGGATTTGAGGGAATTGTATTAAAGTGGAGTTGAGAGTACTATTCCTCTAATATGGCGCTTGGCGTTATATCATATTAGAGGACTTCTATGACAATATTTTACTTGTAAGAATTTTTTTGAACTTATTAAGTGGTTTTTTTTACTTCTAAGTCACTTGCATATAAATTTTTAATTATAAGTAAATCTTTACGTATAAATGAGGTTTTAACTTATAAGTAGTTTTTTATCTACAAGTAATTTTTTCTTTTAAGTAAATGTTTTGACTTCTAAGTATTTTTAACTTATATGTGAATTTTTTACTTATATATGTAATTTTTTTTAAAAAAAATTACAAGAAGTTTTTTGACTTATACGTGATTTTTTCACTTGTTTCTTACTTATACATTTTTTTTTTTTTGAGTGAATTTATTAATTTTTATAACATAAAAGTGAATTTTAGTCTTAGAAGTGATTTTTTTACTTATAAGATAAATTTTTAGTTAATCATAGTGACTTATAAATATTTTATTACATATAAGTTATTTTTTACTCATTAGTAAATATTTTAATTATAAGTAATCTTTAAGGTATAAGTAGTATTTTTTTTTTTTACTAATAAGCAATGTTTTACATATAAATGAGTTTTTACTTAAATGCAAAATTTTTAGCTTTAAGTAATTTTTTTTACTTATAAATTATTATTTTTAGTTATTCATCGCTTCAACTACTAACTACAAAATTATATGTTCTAATACCACCTCATTGGATGTCTTAATTTAATACGAAATGGGTATGAGAGGAATAAATAGCGCATTAATAAAATAATCCAAATATAGTAAACACTAATTCTAGTATTGAAATAAATTTTTATCGTGTAAGGTATAATAAAGTGTGTCGAATGCACCTATGAAAGGTTAAATGACAACATTCTAATATCAATGTTCTAAAATGTACGTATATGCTTCATATATGCTCTCATATGCTCGTTATTTTTTCAAAACGCCTCGTATATGGGGTATGCGCATGATTATGCGGTCAACACGTCTCGTTAACTGCATGTGTACACTTAAACGCCAAAATGTTCACGCATTTGTATTAAAATAGTGTCAAAATTAGCCTAGCAAAGCTTGTCCAATTTTTATAACTTAAAAAATTGCAAATTGAGTCCAACAAACATGAAATTAACCAAATCATCCAAGCCCATGAATTATATACAGCAATTTGTAGGGTTTTGACGTTTAAAAAAAAAAATCATAACAAATTTTTTTTAGAGTTGCAAACTATCTACGTCGAGTCCCAGCCTCATTCTTCTTCGGTCTTTCTCCAGTTTTACTAGCAAGTGATGCTAGAACAATCTTAGACCCTGTTTGTTCTACATTTTTTTCCCATTCTTAGAAATTTTTTGATCATTTTTTTCAAACAGCTGGGCCCATCATCACACAAAGGAGGTCAAAAATGTCAGCTGATTTACTGTGCAACGGAATAGCTGGCCCATCATCACACAAAGGAGGTCAAAAATGTCGGCTGATTTACTGTGCAACGGTCATAATATTTATACAAATGGGAAAAGAATATAGAACAAACAGGGGCTTAGATTGTTGATGGTTGTTATGATGAGGAGAATGTTAATGATATCCCATCATCCACTGAAGGTAATAAAAATTCTTGAATTGAAATAAGGAAACTCGATGAAAATGATTTTACATTAGATAACACAAAAGATGACTTCGTTGAAGAGGAGTTTGAATTCGAATCCGATAAAGAGTTAGAAAATATTTATGAATTTATTTCCAAGTAATTGTTGTATTTATAATATTGAGCATTATGTTTTTTGTTAAAAAATTGAAGAATGTGTATACAATTTATGAGTTCGAGTATGTGTGTTACTAGGGTGTGTTTGAATCTAATTTTGAGGAGAATAGAAATTTTAGAATAGTGATTGATGTGAGAATGTGTGGTGAAAAAATGATGAAAAGTTTTTGATTTGTGTGTAATATTATTTTATTTGGAGAATGTGAGGTTGAAATGAAGAATGAGAATGAGAAATTAATGGGTGCCAAACGGGGGCTATATATATATATATATATATATATATATATATATATATATAATTTGAATAATGTATAAAGTTTAAAGAATGCATTATTTTATTTATTTATTGGGTCAGAATATTTAAAATAATATTAAAAATTGGAAAACGCATAATTACGTATATTCTTGTAATGCTTGATGCTCAATTGAAATATATTGCCACGCATTATTTATATCTATTTATAGGATATGGGGTGTTTGAGCCCAATTATTTTTAAAGAATATATTTTTGAATAATAGATTGATAGAGAATGTTTGAGTAAAAAAGAATAAAAAGTTTTTTGATTTACGTGTAATAATATTTTAATGAAGAATGTGTAATTGCAAAGAACGGAGAAAAAAATGTATTTTGAGAAAATGAGAATCCAACATCCTCATATGTTATTTATTACCCCGTGATTATTTATATTGTATATTCCTGAAGCAGTATAAATCACAAATACGTTCAAATGGTGATCGAACATCAAAAGTGAATAACTGTATAATAAGCAATCAACCCAATAGCAAGAATTAACAAACACAAGTAACTTTGAACCAAAACAGTTCAAATTTTGACCTAAATCCTAGCAACAGAATGTTTATAAAAAAAAGCTTATCCATGATCCAAATAAATAGATAAATTGCAGGTAAATTTCACTCTAGGTCCTCAAAACTTTTTGTCAACTTCATTTCTAGTTGTTCAACTTTCGATCTTGAAAATTTTAGTCCTTCAACTTTTGAAAGTATCCAAGTTGGTCTCCAATCTTCCTACTTCTTCGACTTTGGTCCTCAAACTTTTTAATGTTCATTTGGTCCCCCAAAATTTACGAGGTCTTCCCATTGAACATTCCAGTCTTTCAATCAAGTCCACTTGTTTCCTGGCAAACACACAATTCCTTTCTTTGGGCCAAACCAAGCTCCAAATTTCTCTTTTTTGCTTCATTCATCTCCAAGTTGTGATTTTTGCCTAAAAATAGGTAAAATATACACTAATATGAGCCAACGCTTTTTCACTCCATTTAAAACAAAACTGTTTATTTTTTATATTCATTTTCAACAACGCATTTATACAATAAAATATTCTGTATGTAAACTCGAAATTTTTTCCTACTTTTTAATCATACATTCTCAAAAAAATCACTATTCAAAACATCATTTTCTTCCAATTTTTATTTATAATGACCATCAAACATGGGCAAAACAGATTTAAGAGCCTATATAAATGTAAAAAAATACACTTATTGACTATTTAATACATAGAGAAAAAGTTTAAAAGCGTTATGTATGGATGTCAACGAGTTGAGCCTTCCACGAGCTGAAACTCAAAGCTCGGTCTTTACTCAAAAGAAAATAATTGGGGCTTTTTTGGCTCAAGCCGAGTTTTTGCTCGACCAAAAAATCTAAGCTCAATCTAAACTTTCGGCTCGAGCCGAGCAGACTCCTGAATTTTTTTTTTCCTTTTTTCTTTATTTTAAACACAGATATCTACACATACTGTCTTGTTAAGGCAGTACGTGCAGTTGCCTGCACAGTAGCTATCTTGTTAAATTTTTTTTTTTTGAAAAACATAGGCAATATTCTATTGCCTTGTTAATATTATTTTATTATTATATTATTTTTAAGGCTCGAGTCTTCACGGGCCTACCCGTGTGGCTGGGATCGAGCTTTTTTCAAGCCGAGCCATGGGTCTCGAGCCGACGAGCCAAATTGACATCCCTAACTTTGCGTAACAAATAAATGACTTTTTACTGAAAAGTAAATTTTTAACTTATACCTTTTTGTATTTATATCTGACTTTTCTAATTGTAAGTAACTTTTAGAACATATAAGTGATTTTTTACTCAAAAGTACAAGTGAAATTTACCCGAAAGTAATTTTTTACTTGCACAGATTTTTTATTTACAAGTGAATTTTTACTTAAATTTTTTTTAATGATATTTAAGTTTTTAAAAAAGAATATTACGTAGTCATTTTAAGTTTGTTACTCATAGTCGTTTCACATTACATACAAAATCTAATAGAATTAAAATTAAGTTTTTTTTATTAAGTCATTGTTTGATCTCCATTATTTTCAAAATGTATTTTTCTCTCTTCTTTTCAAACATACATTTTTTGATAAAATAATATTATACGTAAATCCAAAATTTTTCCTTAAACCCCGTTTGTCATCCTTTAAAAAATTAAATTGTTTGCTACAGTATCATTTCTCCACCACATATTCACACAATAAAATATTTTACACACAAAATAATAAAGTTTTCTTACTTTTAACCACACATTCTCCAAAAATTACTATTTTATAACTCATTATTCCCAAATAAATTCTATCAAATATGCACTTATTTTTTTTTTACAACACATTTTCCATCAATTTATTATTTCAAAATACATTCTTAGAGTAAAAATGAGGCTGAAATAGGCATTAAGTCATTTTATTAGAAACCTATTTGGTAGAAATTAAAATTTTAATATAATCAAAGTATAATTAATTTTAACTACATATTTTATGGGGTCCACAACGTTTCAACCATACATTTTATCAACTATTATTAAAATTTACTAAAAGTTTTGATTTCAATCCTCACCAAATAGGGGCTAAAGGATTATTTGATAAATCTTTTTATAAAAAAATGTATTAATTTTTTAAATGTTAATAAAATATATGATTGAAAATTTGATAAAGTTAAAATCTTTATAAAAAAATATATTTAAAATTATAATTTAACGAGTTAAAAAGTAACTAAGCCCTTGTTTGATGGTCATTATATAGGAAATAATGTTTTGAATAATGATTTTATGGAGAATTTATGGTTAAAATTTCAGGAAAAGTTTTGATATGTACAGAAATTTTTTATTGTGAGAATGTGTGGTTGAAAATGAATATGTTAAAAAAGAGTTTTCAAATAATAGTCATTGATGCTATCAAAAACTTGTACCTGAATGAACTCGAGCTGGATGGTTGGACTCCGCGTAATCTGGTCTTCAATACTTGAAACAAATGAGTCGAGGTGTGTTATCGTCGCTCCTCCGATGCTTAAGTCAAAAAGAGGAATTGTGCCTAAAATTGCATATTGAAATATTAATAAAAATGTACCTGAATAATGAGGTTAGGTTATGTATTTATAGACGTTGGAGGTGGAATCCTAAAAGGACTCAACTTCATGTAATCATTATCTTTTTTATTCTAGGTGTTTGCGTTATGTTAGAATTGCACAATTTGAGTTAGAATCGAATTTTTAATGGATTGAGATTATGTATCTGAATAGAAATGTTAGCTAAAATAGAATTAATATTCCAAAGAGACGAAAGATAAGGTCAAGGGGTCTGGACACGAATAAGCCATACCCAACCTCCCGCAATCCCCGACCTACCCTCCAAGTCCGACCTCAAAGCTAGTGTAATCAACTTTAATTAAGCTCGGGCAACTAGCTCGAGATCAGGGATATAAAGCTCCTACTATCAGCCATCAAACATGGGTTAGAAAAAAATATTGACACAAAACGTTCATACGTTTCAAATTTTTACATTTTCACTCATATATTTGCGTTTCATTTAGCTAAAATAGAATTAATATTCCAAAGAGACGTAAGATAAGGTCAAGGGGTCTGGACATGAATAAGCCATACCCAACCTCACCCAATCCCCGACCTACCCTCCAAGTCCGACCTCAAAGCTAGTGTAATCAAATTTAATTAAGCTCGGGCAACTAGCTCGAGATCAGCGATATAAAGCTCCTACTATCAGCCATCAAACATGGGTTAGATAAAAATATTGATACAAAACGTTCATACGTTTCAAGTTTTTACATTTTCACTCATATATTTGCTTTTCATTGTGAAGAACATCATCTTCGTCAATTTTTATCTCATTTCTAAATTTAAAAAATGTAAAATAACAAATATATCCTCGTATTTAAATAAGACAAAAAAGAAATGAAATGAAAAATAAAGAATTAATTGCAACCATACTTCCAAACCTTTTTAAAAAGTGTAAATGAATCCCAAATAAATTATTAAAAAATATATTTTTTTTTAAAAAAGGCTTTCTCTCCCTTTCTTCTTCCCCAAAACTCCACCAAAGATCCTAAAACTCACCGCCCTCCCTTTCTTCAATAAACTCCACAAAAAATCTACTCAAGATTGCAAAACCCATCAGCCCAATTTCACTTCAAAATCATCTAAATCTTTTAAAGGCTTGTGATTTTGGCTCGATCCTGAGGATGAACAGTGTGTTAGGACTTGTATTTTCAGATATGGCTCCATGGAATTGGTTGCCATGGTGAGGCGACCCGATCGATGGTGGTCCGCGACCATGAAAGTCACCAGAGGTCTGGGTTTTGATTGCTAAATCGTGCGCAACCATGGTGTGTTTTTGATTAATTTTGGCCTCAATAGTTGTTGTTTGGATTGGAGATTGGTTGAAGATTGTAGGTGGCATGAAACTGCTTATGTGAGGGTTGATTTTCGATGGCAAAGATGGCGGCAAGGTGGTGGTTGGAGACTTGAAGTACGGTGGCTCCATAGAGGGCAAAAATCGCCCTTAGGCTAGAGATAATTGGTGAAGGAAAGGAATTGTTTTTTTGGTTTGGGAAGGAAAATAAAGTTTTAAAAATTTGAGATTGTGGATGGCACACATAAAAAATTTTGGTTATAATTTGCAAAAAAAATTATTTTTTTTCTTTTTTTTTTGTTGTTTTATTTAATTATGAGGGTATATTTGTCATTTTACATTTTTTAATTAAGAATTTGGATAAAAATTGATGAAAATGACATTCTCCACAACGAAACGTAGAAAATATGGGTGAAAAATACAAAATTTTGAAACTTAAGGACGTTTTGCACACTAACGATCAAACATAAGGACATTTTATGCCAATAACCCAATAAAATAAGAGTAATGCTATTAAATATCATTGATATTTAACATCAGTCTAGGTGACGCACTAATGGCATTAAACTAAATGTTTAATTAAATGAATTATATAATTTCACATTTAATTTAACTTATCACATAATGACATATAGATTGGTGTTCTAACACCACATTGCTAAATAACATTATTCATAAAATAAAGATAAAGTACAAACGTCACAATAGGTAGTTGGATGGTGGGGCGGGCTATTAATTCGGCCCATGTTTGATGATCATTATTTTGATAAAATAGAATCTTAAATAGTGATTTTTTGAAGAATGTGATGTTAAAAAATAGAATTTTTTTTTTTGAATTTATATGCAAAATATTTTATTGTGTAAATGTATGATTAAAAATAAGTATGAAAATTAAAAAAAATTGAAATAACGGTTGCCAAATTGTTTTGTTATAATCTATAATATATTAAATATCACATCACGTAAGAATTATTTTTTAACCCTACTACAAATTAATTATTTCAATAATATCTTATTTTTCGTTTTTCAATATGTAATAAATACTACAAAATTCTTATCATGCATGAATTCCGTGTTATTAACTTTTAATTAATTAACATTCACATTAATCTAGACTGAATGAATATTGGCTTAATGAATCTTGATTTACATGAATATAGAGTTATTATAAATGAATTTATTTATATTCGTCGTGTATTTAGAAATTTTAATTGGGACTTAAATTTATGTATTATTGATTAATTCTTATGTATCGAATGTAGTATAAAAAGATTGTTCATTTGTAGTATTTTATCATCACAAAAAATTTGAATCGTAGAAGTTGAGTTTTGAAAGTCTAATTTTCTTATCTTAAATTTATATTCTAAATTTTATTTTCTTTAATTCGTTTGAAACTTATCAAATCATCCCAACAAATTGATATCAAATATTATATTTACAATACTTATAGAGTATTTCATAATAAAGTGTAATGCACGTTCAACTCTGTGCGATAAAAAAATAATAAGAACTAAGAGGTGGAGATAATCGAATACGGTGACGAAAGGGGTCAACGGTCGTCATTCTCAAACAACCTCTGTCGGTTTAAAAAAAGAACAAATTCTCATGTAAACTACCGAAACGCCAATCAAACTAACCGACACTCCACCACCCCACTTCCCAGCTCCTTGAACTCACCGTTCCATTATATACTTACATATATACGTATATACATCAATACAACTACTATGGCAGCAGTGCCCTCCGAAAAGATCATGGACCCCACAGCTTCCCCTCCAATTGCACAATCCATGGATCATATTTCTTCTTCAGGCTTCTCGGATGCCGCCGCCCCAACTGACTCTCCGTCGTACGCCGACGTACCTGATCAGGCTGATCTCCCATCCACTTCAACCCCCAGCCCTTCCAGACAACTCGATAGTCAGGTCTTTTTTCGACCTCCTTCAGTTTTTATTTATTTATTTATTATTTCTATAGTTTGGTGGTGTCGTTTTTTTACTCTCCAGAAAAGGAACTGGGTTATAGTTGATTCTTAGTTCATTTTTTCATTGATCTTTTAGTATTTTTCAAGAAACAATCGGAAAATCTTGAATTTAAATATGGATTTTTTAGGAAGATCATTAATTATATTCTTATTGATTGTGTTAAGGTTCTTATTTACATTTGAATCTTGTTTTGCTTCTGTTCCAATCTTTTTGTCATGTTGAAAGAAAATGATTTCTATTTGCTGACTAATTGGTGAGAGAATTTTAGAAGTACTATTTTGACTCTCAATGAATTTTGCATTGAGCTAAAGCTGCTATATGGAAGTATGGGTGAATTAGTAGAGATGATGCACTGTTGAATTGTATTGGTTTACAGTACTTATCTTAGATTGTGTTTCATCAATTAAACTTGCTTAGAAATTCATAAAGCTATCATATGAGATATGGTCCATATGTGAAACTTGTAAAATAATATCTATAGCTGGATTATGAACCCTAAATCCGTAGTAGTGAGAGTATGGATTTTCCTCGTCTTGAAATAGTGGAGAACATAGTAATTGAGGTCAGTCAAGGTTGTAACAAATGTATCCTCAGGACTTTAGTTTGATGAAGATATCAATTGAATGGGAAAGTTAAAAAGGGAAATATCCAAAGGCAGAAATATTATTTTGCGGAGGGACGTTGTCCAGTTCAAAGGGTGGAGATGGTTATTAGATAGTAGGTTATATATATAGATTGGGAAATGTACACGGAGTTAGGTCTTATTGTGGGAATTGGAGGAGCAGGATAAATCTTTCATGGAACTAGTAAGTTAGGAGAAACAGGTGTTTTAGATCAAGTAAATCGTGCCAATGTGGCATTTTAAGTTGTTGCTAATTACTTCAAATTTTAATTAAAAAAGATGGATGTGTTGCTAACCTGGGAAAGGTTATAAAAGCATTATATTTTTGTTGCAGAGTCAACCATCAAAGAGTGAAGAGTACCGGCAGCTATTTCGTCTCCCACCTGATGAAGTAAGTAATCTTATTTATTCAACATTTTTTTATCCGGTTGGCGTAATTGGTAAGAGATATATTCTGGTAATTTCTTTTTCTGCATAGTTGTGCATTGATAATGAGGTTCAATAGGCTTTAAAGGATTTTCAACTGTTATCATTTAAATCCCATGGCGGAGTGATGGTTAAAAAACATCACAAGGAGTTTGCGAACTGTTTCGATATAGTCCCAATTTTTTTCTCCTCATGCCGAGAAGATGGATATGTGTTTCTAAACATTGACTGATAAAAAAATCTTGTATATAGTTGGGTTAACTTTCTGAGATGACTATTATCCATGGCTGAGTTCAACTTGTTAAATGAAGTATTGAGGCTTCCTTTTTATGCCTTCTTATGTTCTTAGAAGTGCACATTACTTGTTTATACAACTTTTTTTTGTTTTCAACTAACCTGTAAAATATTTTCACATCAAAAAGTTAGTAGGTAGAGTAGCCATTCTGTAATTTTAGTGTTCAATTTGTGAGTGATATGATGTATAGCAATTTCATAGACCATAGAGTCCCAATGCTGATTTTGGGAATTGAAAGTAGGCTTTAGGGGTATTTCAGCTGGTTTAGTGTCCCCAGGCAAGGAGTGCCGTGACGTCATTTCTAGTTCGCTGATTGCTTTCTATATTATTAATAGAAAAGTAACACTTACATGAAAATCTGGTGGTTTGTGCAATTGAAATATAGAAGTAGGCCAACAGAAAGATAAAAGAAGAAATTGGTAAAGTTTTTGGTCTTGGAAAGTCATTCTTGACGTTCAAGAATTTCTGACCAATGATGTTAAATTATACTGAAAGCCAGATAGGAGATGTTAAAACACCAATTTTGTTGAATTGATGAGTATTTTTTTTGACAGTGTGCTGATGAGAAGTGTAAGCTTTGCATATAATTTATACACCTGGTTTTACTCGCTCCAAGTTTTGAGAATGTAATTTAAATACCTGGTTTTGCTTGCTCCAAGTTTTGAGTCTTGCCTTTAGCCCTTTTTTGAGCTTCTGAATTTAATGAACATAGGATTCCCTATACTAGCATAATTCATTATTTTCGAACTATATTGAAAAAAGGCAGGAATGAATGGTGACTGGTGATCCACCCACTTGTTGTAAAACTTGAAGGGCTTTGGGGCCTTGATTCACACCACTATCAATAGCCAGATTAGAGTGCCAATAAAATGCTCGCGGGGAAGAGACATGGAGGACATTTACAAGAGTTTCTCATGTGGAGATCAGAGGATAACTGAAGTGGACTTAGGATTTGTTTGAGGCCCAGTTTTTTGGGAAAATAGATTTTGTAATAATTTTTTTTTTTTTTGGAGAATGTGTGGTTAAAAAGTTGAAAAAAGTTGTGTTTACGTGTTAAATTATTCTACATGGAGATGTGTGCTTGAAATAAGTTTGGAGAAAAATGAATTTTTAAAGAATGGGGCTCAAACAGGGGCTTATATTGAGAGTTCCATTAAAGGTCAGATATTGGTGCACTATTCATATTATTGGGCATGTGATCGGGGTACTATCTCCAAACCACTATGGAAAATATTTAAATAACTATGGATTGAGATAAGATTGTATATGCACGAGTTGGATTGCATACGGTAACAACTTGAATACGGAGAGATTTTAATATGTGAAGATGTTCGAAAGCTTCAAATTTGGTGACTTCACCTCTCGCTTGCATGTGTCATTATTATTCCTTTAGCCTTTGTGTGGGAGCGATTATTTGAAAAGTGATTTTTTTTAGAATGTGTGGCTAAAATGAGGGGGAAAGTTACGAGGAAACGTGTTTTTTTTTTTTAGAACACGTGGTTGAAAATGGGTGGGGAGAAAAGTGGTTTTCAAAAATCACTTCCGCACAAGCACTTACGTTTCTAGGTAATGACATGAATTTTTCTTCGAGTTTGCTATGTTGTTTTTCTTGATCATGTGAATGCTATGGGCAGGTTTTAATGAGGAACTAAGGGCTACAATTTTGATTAAATGAAAAGTGGAAACGTGTTTTTTTTTTTGAGAATATGTGGTTGAAAATGGGTGTGGAGAAAAGTGGTTTTCAAAAATCACTTCCACACAAGCACTTAAATTTCTAGGTAATGACATGAATTGTTTCTTGGAGTTTGTTATGTTGTTTTCTTGATCATGTGAATGCTATGGGCAGGTTTTAATGAGGAACTAAAGGCTACAATTTTGATTAAATGAAATATTGATAGTTTTGATGGAACTACTTGAGAAATGGGTTTGGTGGGACATATATTTGAAAACCTAAAGATGTCAGATAGGGTTATAGTATTGAAGGTTTAGATGCAATTTGAGCAAAATGAATATACTTAAAATTTATTATACAATTTGAGCAAAAAGAAGATACTTGAAATTTGTTAAGTTACTACATCCTTAGGGTGGACATAGCTTAAGTGAGATTGTTAAGATGGGTATTGTTGCCATACAATTATTGTTACACATCTTTTAAGACTATGCCTTGAGCCGCGTCTCATGTTGGACCTTCATTAAGAGCCTTGAAGCTTACGCTGTAAGTGTCTTTCTCCAGTCTTACGCCTTTACTTATTGAGGTGCATACTTCATGGCATAAGTCTCAGGCAGCTAACTTGTGTGCTCTATGGTCTTGCACTTTTTTAGGTTTCCTATTACTGGTCTTGGCTTTTTGGATTGGGTTTTTTCGTAGGCTAAAATGTTTTTTGGAGTTCTTTGGGTTATTTTAAACGCAGCCTTAAAAGACTAGAAAAAGGAACTGGGAATTTGAGAAGAGAACAAGTGAGAATGCATACACTAGTGAAGTCTTCATTCATTTCCCTTTTTTCTTTCCTTTTTTTTTCTCTTACTGTTCCTGTTTGTTTATCCCTTTTTTCTAGTTTCTTTATTCTTTTGAAGTAAAAGCAATCAAGATTCTTAGATAGCTAGTTGTTTAGACTTTTAGTTCTAGTTGTGTTTTTGGATTAGTGGTCTTGTATGTGATCAAAACTCTGTTAATTTATTATTTGCTACTTTACTGATGTATTTTTAAATTTTGAATTGCAAGTTAAACTCTTAATTTTATTGTTTCATTATGAAATTTTTATATGGTTTTTGGTTTATTACGAGTGTAATTCTGCATTTTTGTTAGTTTTTGAATTTTTTTAATTTTTTATAATGAGTCATGCTTTGAAGCGTGTAGAGACCTAATCCTTGCTGCTGGGAAATAGAAGACATCTGGTTTAGCCTTTCTGAAAACTGACTCTGATGTATAATATAACATATGAAATGAGGTTGTATGTCAACATCAGATTTTGGGACGATCGTTGGTGTGGTAATCAACCGTTAAAGATACAATTTCCTGCTTTGTATCGCATTGCCTTGGAACCGTCTGCTATGGTGAATGAGGTACTCACTATTCACAATGGAAGTCACAGTTGGGATACTATTTTTGAGAGGGGTCTACAGGATTGGGAATTAGATGATTATGCGTTGCTTTTGACCTCTTTGCATGAGGTGCACATTCAGTTTGGAGAAGATGATCGTAGCAGGTGGAGGTTGGCACCGAATGATATATTCTCAGTTCGCTCTTACTTTAGATCCTTATTAGAACCTGCTCAGAGCTCTTTCCCATGGAAGAAGGTGTGGCAATGTAAATTGCCCCCTCGGGTGGCTTTTTTATTGTGGACGGTTGTGAGGGGGCAAGCGTTAACGGTGGATAATCTTCGAAGAAGAGGCTTGTGTATTACCGAGTGGTGTTATATGTGTAAGAAGGATGGGGAGACAATTGATCATCTGTTCATTCATTGCGATGGTGTTCGGTGGCTTTGGAACACCATCCTAGCCACGCTGCTTGATTGGATTGGGTGATGCCTAGACGAGTTGAAGATGTGTTGTTGGCATGGTGGAGGAAACTTCGCGATAAGGAGAGTAGGATTGTATGGAATCTTATTCCGGGATGTATTGTATGGTGTGTATGGAGGGAAAGGAACAGCCGCTGTTTTGACGACAAGGCTAGAACAAAAGAGCAGTTCAGAGAATTATTTTATCTAACCTTGTTTAGTTGGTTTAATACTGTAGTTCCTAATCATGTAGATGGGTTGCCCAATTTCATGTCGTTTATGTGTTGTCTAAATTGATAATACATTTCCTTTGTATTATCCTATGATGAATAAAATCTTCTGATTACTTATCAAAAAAAAAAGTAGAGGTATCAAAGGATAATTTGTATTTGACTAGGCCTGAACAAACTTCTGTTAACTAGAGCAATGCATTTTAGTTGGGAGAGAGATGAAAATATATCTTAAGCTGTTGCAATTGATTTGGTTTCCTAGAACCTGCCTGAAACGTAACTGAGATTCAGATAATGGTATAATGGTTGCAAGTAGTTGACCTCAAGATTATTAAGAATGAGGATTAGCTCATTATTGTTGCCATTCTTGTTATATCTTGCTTACCTTTTTTTGTCTTCTGTTTATGTATAGGGAGATAGATGAAAATATATCTTAAGCTGTTGAAAATGATTTGGTTTCCTAGAACCTTCCTGAAAGTAACTCAGATTTAGATAATGGTATAATGGTTGCGAGTAGTTGACCTCAAGATTAAGAATGAGGCTTAGCTCGTTATTGTTGCCATTCATGTTATATCTTGCTTACCTTTTATTGTCTACTGGTTATGTAAACCAGTTTGTTGAGTTTTATTTTCAGTGTTTATGACTGTTTTCAGTTCATGTGGGTCAGCTCCCTTTTCTGATTGTGCCGAGGCTACCAATTTTAACAAATTAATTCTTGTTTTTTGAACTTTAAAGCAGTCTAGGCATTTATCTTTTCTAAACCTCTCTCTCTCTCTCTCTGGATTATTAAACTATCCGATTATATTTTCTGCAAAATACCCATACATATGTTATTTTGTTTTTCCTTGTTCTTTATAGGTTCTTGTTCAAGATTTTAACTGTGCATTGCAAGAGAATTTTCTTCTTCAGGTAATATTGATCTTTATGATTTTCAAGTTGGTTTCAGAATCAGATTTTCTTGAAATTTCATCTTTATGCTTCATGTATTGCTATCTTTTTACTTTCATCATGTGAATTGGGTTGCAACTATTATTTGTGTTATTCGGTTTTAAACTACCTTTTTTTTTCTATATCATTCACATACTTCGATGTGAGTGGTTGTTGAAGAACTTTTGGACTATTACAGTATTCCTGATGGGGAGTATTATTCTTCATTGCAGGGCCACATATACCTCTTTGACCATTATATCTGCTTCTATTCCAACCTATTTGGATTTGAGACAAAGGTATGCCGGTGTTTATATACCTTTGTTCATTATCTGCTTTTGCTACGCCCATTTGGATATTGTTGAAAATTAGAAACCCTAATTCTTCCATCAAGAGTAATATAATCGTAGAAAGAAAATAGACACAAGAACATGTAAGATTTATAAAGATTCGCTTCAATGTGAGATTACGTCCTCTGTTGTTGTTGTAGTAACTTACTATGATGAAAAAAATTTACTACAGAAAATTGCACATTCTATCTTCTCTAACCTCCTTATTTCTTTTGATGGTTAATACAAAACTTGACTAAGGTTTTTGGGTTAATACGTTTGTCTCTCTCATATTTTTAAGCTTTTTATCAATTTGGACCAGAGTTTATTTGGATGGTATCCGGGTGTCATGTTCATTCTTATTCTCTGTGTGTTTGTGGGTGAGTGGTTTGTATCGAATTGATTGTATAACTATACACATGATTGCTAGGTAAATGAAATTGTAGGCAATTTATGTGAAAAAAGCAAAAATGTTTATCTTAATTTTGTATTTTTGAGGCAATACTGCTCTTCGGTCGAGTATCAAATATTTAGATATTTAGATAGATTTAAGATTTATTAGTCAAGAATCATGTGCTATAAGAAATGGTGCTTGGCCGCTAATCATATTCTACAAGATTTCATCAGCAAAGGCTTGGTCAACTGGAAATCTATACTATTATTAGTTGTTTCTCTTTTCATTCTTATATATGTCATTTATCATGGGATCATGAGATCTCTTCCCCCTCTCTTTCCTTTTGTTCCTATTATAGTAGAAAGACAAATTTGGGAGCTCACTTGTTGAACATCTTCTATGTAAATTCCAGGGACAACAATGATATGTATAATGCGTTCCTTAATTGCAGTCAGCCAATAACTAAATATAAATTTGGCACAAGTTATGACGTGATTTCCATGGTGTCTATAACTTTAGTGACTAAACGTTAATGTGATTGGTTTCTTCCCTCTTCCAAGTTTATTGCTCACTTTCCACAAGAATCTTATATTTATGTTGGTAATTAGATTGTATAAATATGTAGCTTCCTCATTGAGAATTACAAATCCTGGATTATGATATCGATGTAACTGCAACAGTTACATAGTAGGTATTGCTGACTTTTGCGTTTAGGTTGATTATAAAGTTGATATTTCTTCTGTTGGTCAATGGGAATAGATGAATTTTAGTGATTCTTTGGTTTTGGTGGTCTCACACACTCTAAATATTTGGCATTTTAAAATAAAATGGAAGACCTTTGAATGTGGATACGGTCCCACTTATATCATTTAACACGTGTTTTGTTCCCTTTATACCATTCTCGAGGCATGTACTTATTTCATAGACTCTAGTTAGAAAATCTAACTTTGACACTTCATTTTTTAGAAAATCATCCCGTTTCATGAAATCACGTTTGTAAGGAGAGCAAAGGTAGCCGCTATCTTCCCTACCGCGATAGAAATAACAGCTGGAGGGCAGAAGGTACTACCTAGTTTTAATGCTATGTTATGTTATGTTCTATAAATGATGTGTATTTTTCCACTTGACATAAGATCATCTACTAATTTGTTTTTAAACAGTATTTCTTCACATCTTTATTATCCCGTGATGAAGCTTTCAAGCTCATTAATGATGGCTGGTTGCAGCATAGCAATGGGTCTAAAGAAATTACAGATCAACAGGTATTTTAGATGATGAATGGCATATAAATTCATGTTTAAGATTCATAATTAAATTGATCCATATTCAGATTTTTGTAAGTCTTAACTTTGTTTTATATTTTTCTGATATCTTCCTGGTTGGGGCACAGTGTTTCTATGTTTTATATTGTACATTTTTCAATTAATGACTGAAAAAAAAAATAGACTGAAACTTATGTGGTAGCTTTGTGACATAATTGCTGTCATTTATCCTTATAAAGTATCATGTGGATAAGAATTGAAGATTGTTATCTGCTTATCATCATTCCATTTCATTGTAAATAAAATGGAATTCTAGTTTTATGAGTTGCTAGAATGTGGACAAGGACGACCATGGTTGGTTATGGGGTTGGAATTGTTGGATGTATAATCTTGTCATGTGAAACTCATCTTCAAGACTCCTGCGACCTGTTCAAAATTTTTGATGGGATTATCAACGGTAGAGATTATGTTACTATACTTTATATATGTAAATAAGTTTTCCAATATGCAGTGTAATTAGATAGACTAATACCACAATTATAATCACTAGAATCTTGCCATAATTGGCGTTGTATTTTCTACTTAATGAAGAAAATCCACTTCATAAAGTGGTCATTCAGCCAAAACATTGCCAGGGATGACATAAATGCAGCTTCATGAGTATGCTACTACATGAAACTCGAGTCCCTCACTCCTTTATTCGAGGATAAAATTATTTACACCTAAGTCCCTAACTCCCTACTATATTTGAGGATACATTTATTGGCTTCTGAGCGGCTGGAAATATTTGCTTAAACCTGATATAAACATCTGCAATCTCCTCTGATGTTCAGGGAAATCCACTCAGACTTAGTTCCTTTGACAGGAAACTAAGGGAAATATGTTCCCTTCAAAGATTAGTTTCTTGTTGGTTTGTTACACTTTCCACACAAGTATGCAAACCATCATTTTGAAGCTCATAGATTCAGTAAAACGTGCACAATGGGTCTTTTATCCAATCAGTTTGAATCAGGGGCGGATCCAGAAAAAAATTGGACACGAGCTAAAACGCAAAAGCTGGAGGGACGGGCTGTAGCAGAGGCTGGCCCGTCCCTAGATCCGCCCCTGGTTTGAATTTTTATTTTTCTCTGGTCCTTGGTAATTAGGCAGAAGGCAAAGAGCATTGTATGGTGGTGGATCTCTTTTATAACTGAAAGACGTGGATTTGGAATTTAAATTATTTGTACTTAGCTAACATTTTTGTCGTTTCTTTCCACGTTGCTTTTCCGTTTTCAATATGTATGTAATTTTTTAGCAGCTTGTAACCTGAATATGGACTGAAATCTTGATGCCTTTCAAACTGGAACTTGAATTTTGTTCTCTGCGTAGGGATTTTGGTATCATTCGTTTTTGAGCCACTTATTTGTCAAGCTGCTTAGTGCATTTCATATTATGAACTGTAAAATTATTTTTGGTCAGATCATTTTCTTGCAAAAGGTAATAGATGATCAGTTCTATCACGTGGCCATGGACAATATTCTATATTGGATTATTGCTTTTTCTGTCAAATTGTCCATAATTTTCTGTTTGGAGGAATCATAGAAGACCAAGATATGTTAGTAAGAGAGTGGGTTTTCTTGTCTCATTGTATAAATGGTTTGTGTCATTATCTGATGAAATACATGTATGATATATTAACCGTATTCTGTTACTATTTTAATTGTTCTTCTGCTTTAACTCAGGAGTTGAAGAATGAGAATAGTAGCCAAGAGAATGGGAGTGCTATAGTTGAAAAATCTGAGAGTTCCAGGCAATATGTGGACAAGCTGGATAATGTTGAAAGGTATTTTTCTTGAGATGCATCATGATAAATCCTTGTCTCCAACTGAATGTTGCAGTTGACTTTTCTCATTGCTAGGAATCACGCTGTCTTTAAAATCCAAGAACTCCTAAATCCACCCACACAGTAATATCTTCTCCATGATTCACTGTTCTGTGTCAACGTTTTCTCTGAAAGTAAGATAGTTAATATGAAGGCTGCTTTAGATGTCTTATAGACTGATAGTAACCCAAACATTCAAATCAAAATGGTGAGGTTGATGAAGCAAGGTTACATTTCAATCCCTGAGTAAATTTTTCATAAGGGAGGCAGTGGATTATGATTTTATATTAATGCAGATTTTTCCAGAGTATGTTTTAGATGATAATGCTTGCACAGATAATTGCTGGCAAGTCACTGAATGTGGGGCAACTGGGGTTTGAGACACAGGAGGAAGAAATAAAGCTGTGGCTGTTTAAACTCGGGGCAGATGACTCAGTTTTTTTTATAATAACCTTTTGACATGAGATGAACCTACTAATCATGTATGTGGAAAAGCCAAAAAAAGTAAAAACTAGCCAACACATAAAAGTCCATCTAGCAATATATGACTAGTCTCTACTAAAATGACTAAGCGCCATCATCTGAAAAAAATTATAAAAATGTTGTAAATTACAGGCATAAACGAGTGAACTAGATTGCAAAGTAAATACTTAATTATTTATGGTTCCCTGTAGCTGCCTGTAACCAAGACAGACTTTCCAAATTGCTCTTTCTTTGTTACTCTTGTGCTCTTTGACTGAATTAACAGTCCTGATAAATTTTATGATATGATTTATCTGTGTGAATCAGGGATAAGGATGTTCCTGTGACAGAAGATTCCAGACTCTCAGTTAATGATGAACCTGAACCTGTGTCAACATCTTCAGGATTGCAAACTAATGAGGTAGAGGATGTAGAAGTTGCTCGAAGTGTTGAGTTTTCACCATCTGGAAAGTCTTCTGTTTGGGAGGAGGATTCAGATGCACCTGGAGGTCAGTCAAATTTTATAGCCTCCAATATGTATAAGAATTAAATTACTGTTTCACAGTGGCAATTTCTAAAAAGGATTAAACTATAAAAGTTTTTGTGCTCTTTATAATTTCATTTTAATTAAAAATTTCTGTTCTGTTTCAGAATGAAAGACATGTAGACTTGGTTTAGCATATTGATAATGTTATCATTGTTTTTAGTAAATTTTGATGTATACCATGAGAAAGTGAAGTATCTTATCATTCATGTAGTAGGATCTCAGTAGGAAGCATAGCTTATGACAGTAATCACTATTGAGTATTAACGACGTTAACTGGATAAAAGTCCATAATCTATTTAAATGACACTATTAATGATCAAAATATTTCTCTATGTGAAAAAATTTCAAATGAAAAGTAACTAAAAAATGGCAATGAAAGTCGCAAACGTTTTATATGCAAGGTGTCAAAAGGTTCAAGTACTGAAGAGTGGCATCACCACCTAATATCAAGTCTTCGCCAAAAATTTTTATTTGAAAAGGCACATGTCTAAGGTTTTGTTTTATTTGTTTTTGTATTCCTGCAAACAGACAGCTGTACCCTAATTTAGTCGAAGTACTCAATAGCAAAGATAATTAGAGCTCATGTTGGTATCATATTGCAGATATAACTTGTATCTTAAAATTGGTAGAATAAATTGGACAGAACATATCGTAGATCAAGTTCCTCGCGAGGAATGGCAATAATACCAAACTTCTTCTGTGATTATTTCCATCTAGTTGTGGTCCTAGAACTTTATGCTGCTGGTTTTGCCTAAATTAATATTACTGTTTTTTTTTTTGGAACTTACCATTTCCCTGAAAATTACTATAACCAATCATACATGTCAATTTATAGATGTATGAAAGAATTGGGTGCTATATTGCAGTTATATCTAATTTCATTTTCTAATGTCCAGTTATGTATGCACATATTATATCAATTATTTTGATGCCTCATTCTATGTTGTGCCACTTAGGAACCTGTATATCGGATTTTTTTTCTTTTTGTCTGTGTGTGGAGAGGGGGCAGATGTGCTTTTTAACTTGGTCTCTCAACTTTGCATATCACATCACAATCTTTAAAGTATTAAGTTTTTTCCTCTGTTTACATAAATTTTGTCCCAAAATTCGTTAGTTTTAGTTTAATTTCTCTTTCCACTTTATCTATCTTGAACTGAATTTTTTATAATGCAGTTCCTGAATGTTACACGATGGTTGCTGAATCAAAGTTCCCGGTAGAACAAATGTTCCTTTTCATGTTATATAAATTAAATGATTTTATTTAAAATGAACGCAGCATGAAATGAAGTGGTTTTTTAACATTTTGATTGGTGCATTGCAGATAGAAGTTGAGGAGTTTTTTCATCTGTTTGTTTCAGATGATGGTGTTAGTTTTCAGGAGTCCTTTCATGGAAAATGCGGTGATAAAGGTAATAGTCAAAAATGTTATATTGATTTCTAAATCCACCATGTCATGGTTTAAAAAGTGGTTGTGAGGTGCACCTCAAATTGAGGCGTAAGGTTATTGTCTCAAGGTACTGTTAAAAAGGAAAAAAATAAACATTAGAAACTTTATTTCTAGGTGGTTCTAGCAGTTACTTGTTTGACTTAATATTACACTCCCATCCAAGACTAACAAAACCAAAAATCTTTTGCATCGTGCTCCATTCCTCTACCCAAATCCCAAGACAAAAAACCACCTTTCTCACGATATTCTGCCAGTGTCGTCTACAAAATTCTGGCAGTTTGCAACAGGTGATTTGCTTTTAATTTTTTTTGTTTTATTTCTGAATTTCTTACTTCTCTTTGCTTTTATTTTGACACCAAGTTACCAAATACAATTCTTCTTTGACCTTGGCTGCTCTGGAGACTTCTAAACTTTTTTTTTTCCCCTGCAAAATGACTATTGATTATATGCTACTTTATTAATTTATTTTTGGCGTTTGTTTTATTGAGAATTGTGAAAATTGTATGTGGTTTATTACATGTTTATTTTTGTATTATTTTATAATTTTTTTATTTTTTAGTCTTTGGTGAGGCTTATACCTCAAACTCCTTGAGGCTTAAACCTCACCTCATGAAGGAAAACTGCCTTGTTACCTATTGCCGTCTATTAATAACTTTCACGCTTTTGCCTTTTAGATTTCAAATGTACTTCATGGCGTGCGCATGAAATATATGGGCATACCCGTGATGCATCATTTCAACATCCAATTAAACAATATTTTGGTAGGTTTTCAATCAAATCTTGTTGATGTCCATTCACTCTGATGCTAGCCTATTATTTCTCATACTCTATATTTTGCTCAATATAGGTGCGAGATTTGGTAGCTGTCAGGAGGTTCAGAAATATCGAGTATATAGAAAATGGTAGATAAGATAGATGATAATAATTTTCCACTTGCTTGAATAATCAGGATCGTTATTACTTATTCTGCTAATGCCACCATCATTCCCTCCTGCTAGTATAGTATTACTAGAATTGTTGCCTTTTTATTTTTAAAACATGCTTCTCGTGATATATTTTATGTTCCAACCTATTATAATTTAGACATTTTTACCTGACACTTTTTGCTAAAATTCCTTTCTATTTGTGCTGAAAATTCTATGAATTTTAATCTTCTATTTTACCTGGTGTATGGTCGCGTAGTATTTAGTTTTGAGCAACCTGCTTTGTGTAGTTAAGCATGTTGGAATATATTTTTGTAATGTTGATCAAACCAGATTTCTGTAATTAAGGAGCATGAAGCTCTTTCTCTTTCTTATAGTAAATGTGCTATGGTACAATTGTTTTACCTCTCAAGTTATATCTTTCTTCGTAAGTCTCATTATTTCTAATGGAATAATTTATTATGCCTGAATCACAAAATTATAAAACTAATTACTGAGTACTAAGAATTTTTTGAGTGTTGAAAAATAACTAAGGGACATAGTGCAATACATCTTGCTGACGCATAGCCTACTAAATTGGTTTTCTGCCGACAGTTGGGTATCTAGGTATTTGGTAACTGCAAAAGTTGTGCTTGGAAGTATAAAAAAGTAGCTTCTGTGCAAAACTATCTGGAGGAGCTCTCTAGTGCAGTTCTTTAATGCACTGCTGGCGTGGCCTAACGCCTAGACACTATAATGGAGTAGGGATGCACTTGCTTGGGAAGGCAATGCAGCCCTTTGTAGCTGTAATGCTAATATCTCAAATGCTAGAATTTTGAATCTTCATTGTTTAAGCTTCAAATGAAATTTTCTCTGTGGCATAGTATAAGGGGAACTCTTTTTGAGCTGATCTTTACTTTAGCCATTGTGAGAGCTGCTGGCAAATAATGATGCATTCTCCATAGTTAAATTCAAGTTTGTAATTTCTTTGAAACAGCTGGCCAATGCACCCCAAATTTTGAGTCATGTCCAATTATGATCTCATTTTTTCTAGGATTCCCACTGTAAAGTTCTGCTCTATTCTGTATTTGACTTGCATAATTTTGTATGATGCCAGTCACTTGGTTGCTGAGACTTCACAAGAGATCAGCGATGTACCATATGGGGATTATTTTCGAGTTGAGGTACGGTGTTCCATATCATATCAGAGTTTCTTGGAATAAATTCCGTGGAACGATATACTGTGGGAGCGCTCCGTTTTATGTTTCAAGATTTTAATTTGCCTCCTCTGGCTACTGTGTTTTCATTTCTTTTTCTTTTGTTCTGAAGAAGAGGCTGGTTAGGTGGGTGGGTAAGTGTGGTTTTTAAAATTATGGCATTGATCTGGTCCATTGTTGATATGTTGAATGATTAACTCTGGACCTTTTACTGTTCTTCAGCATCATTTGCACTTGGGGTAAAAATGAATCAGAAAAAATTAATGATGATGCCAACATCTTGTAATACTCCGTTATACCTTAACAGTGATATCCAGAACCTCTGACTGAACATTACCATTTGTTATCTTTTGACACAGTTAAAATCTAGGCGATTTAATCTTCAATATTAGTTTGACAAAGCATGGATTCAGTTGTATGATATGATGAAAAAGTAAAAAATAAAAATAAATTAGAGAACATCTGTTTAACCCAAATATTCGTTTCGGGTGCCCCTGTATCGTATTAATGATATCGTTGTTACTATTCTGTTTTCTTTCCTTAAAATAAATTTAAGGCGCGGAACTAAAAGAGCTAAGATCTTGATAAACTGCAAAAAAGTATTTGAAACAATCATGGCATGTATCACTGGCAATAAAGTAACTGTGATTAGCTTCAAGTATTTGCCGGCATGCTGAAAACATAAGATCACTGGTAAGCTCCTTTGTCCATTTTTCTTTCAAGGAGATTCTATGAAACTTACCACCTTATCTTCTATAGCTGTTCAGTTCATCAGTTCGTAAAGCAATTAGAGTTGTTTGGTGAACATTCATGAATTTTCTATTTGGATTCTAATTTAAATTTTACAGGGGCGGTGGGATGTGGTGAGAGATGGTAGTGATTCAAAGCCTCGCTGTATAATGAAGGTTTACATCCATGTGGCCTTTTCCAAGAAAACTATGTGGAGAGGTTTGTCAAGTCACTTTCTTTTCTTATACTCTCGTGCAACCTAGGGGTAGCTGACTTCATGTACCCAATTGAGAGGAAGATTTAAATACCTGTGAGGAATTGGTGTTTGAATGCTGTGCATTCAGTAGAGCATGGGCTGTGTTTTTATTCATAGTTCTATAAGTTGAATTTGATGAACTATTTCTTGTACGATGCTACTAAATTTGGTTCGGGTGTTGAGTTGGTGCTAAATTTTGCAGGGAAGATAGTGCAGTCTACAGTGGAAGAGTGCCGGGAAGCTTATGACATTTGGATAGATCTTGTAATCTTCTCTTCTTTTTCTCTCACGTATCTTAAGCTTTCTACTTGCTAAAGTTTGAGTGTTGATGAGGATCAAATGGACTACTTTTTCAGGCGCACGATTTGTTGAAGCTCAAGAACCTTGAGAAGGAAGAAGGCACGTTTCTTGTTCTGAAACCAAATATTTGAAACCAATTGACATAGTTCATAACTTCTAGCCACTGAATTTTTAGAAGTTATTTTACATGCTTGTTTTTGGATGATCAATAATTATTATATTCATTTTCATATTGTATATTGTAATTCAGCTGTCAGTCTTCAATCGGAGTTAATACCAAATGGTCAAATTAGACTAGAAAAGCAAGCAAACACAGAGAAATGTGTTTCAGAGAAAGCAAGTGATGCAAACATATCCAAAAGGTTGCCTGATCTGAATGATGTGAACCAACAAATCACCAATGCCACGCAAACAAATTTTAGTCGCTCTGCATCAGTTGGATCCTTGTTGAAAGATTCCTTTGGGAAATTCTGTACATCTTTGAAATATCAAAGCACGACTTCCCTACTTCTGATCATTACGGTTGCTGTGATTCTTCTTCTAATGCAGGTACACTTACAAATGTGTCTACCTAGATTTATGTGTGCATGTACAAATGCACGTGGATATATCGTACCTGTTTCCAAATCATCAATATGTATTATGCGTGAATCACACAATGAAGGTTATTCTTGTTATATGCAAATCGATTCTCTAGCGTCATATTTTATCGTTACCATTTTATTTCACTCATAGGGGCTGGTTTTCTATTGCTTAGCATGATACTACTATTGCTTTCCTTGTGCGTAAAATGTTCGCCATATATATTTTTTGTACAGATAAGCATTCTTGTGCTATTAAGTCGACCTCAGCAGATCCACCTGATTCCTCAAGCAGACAGTATGAGTGGCATGTATAGAGGGGAAACACTCATTTTGCTTGATAGGCAAATGAAAATTCTCGAGGAGATGCATGTGGTCGAGACTTTACTTGAGAAAATGCAGCATGAGCATACTCTATTGAAAAGAAAATTGAAAGACTTGGAAATATTGAGAAACAGATTGTAATGACACAAAAAAACTGTACATTTGCAAATGTATATTTATACCTTGCTTTTATTCTCGCTTTGGGCTTGGTCGTTCTCGTATTAGTCCATGTGCAGATCTGAAGTACATATTTCCACAAAAGAATCTACATGCTGATTGAGCAAACAAATTAGAATCATGCTTGGTGTACTGCGTTGTTGACAATATGTCACGTGACATGTTATCATTGGACAGTTTAAAAAATAATTTATCTTTTCAACCAACCCTCCCTACGTGGAAGAAATCTATGCTGCGATGTGATAGATGAGTTTAAAATCAATGATTTTAATGGATCCACATGGCATAGTGCCTACTAAGATGTGAAAGTAGTGTGTACATGTAGCATGGTTGAACAATTTATCGGGTACCTGCTTTACACAAAAGTGCATATAGGTATTCCTTCAAAAAAGTAGCTTTTCAAGCTCAGCCAAACATGTATTGACTTATATTTGTGTAGTTTATTTTGGTGGGGGTATAATTTCAGTCATGGTTTCAAATTTTTATATTGTTACATATTTCACCCTAATCTTTCATTTGTTGTACCCGTGGACCCAAACCTTTCAATTTTGTGTGACTGAAGGACAAATGGATGGAATCTGTCCAAATGTCCGTTAGTTGACCAAGAAAATTAATTTTTACCATAATTTAATCAATTTTAAAAGGACAAAATGATAATTTTGCTTCCCATCTTTACGCGCACAGTAATGCTCCATTGCTACCTTGCTCAACTCGTTTAGGTGGCTGACTGGTGGTCGACGGTGGGTGAGTTTTTTATTTTAATTGTTTTATGTGAAAATATATATAAAATCATCACTTTTACCATTTTAAAATTAATTAAATTGTGGTCAAAGTCAGTTTTCGTGGTCAACTAACGAATTTTGAGGGATTACATGCCGTGGCTGCAATTATCCCTTTTGGTGGAGAAAACAATTAAGGTAGGTTTAATGATGGATTTTTTACAGCGTTAGTGAATAATGGGAATTTGACAGTTTATGGAATGCTCAACGTTGGGAGTTCATGAATAGAAGTGATTGTCAATGGTGATGCAACAAAGAAAGACGAAGATTTCATGAAAAAATGCGATCAATAATCTTCTCATTCATCATTTTCCTATGTTTACGTTTTCTTAGGCAGAGGGTTACTTGAGAATAAGTAATTTTGTTAAATAATTATTTTCTTGTTAGCGCTTCATTTCACGATTTTAGTTCTTTCAAAAACCAAAACCAACAACTTTGAGGAGTTGCTTAATTGGTCAGACTTTGGATTTGCTCCACAATGGTCACCAGTTCGAATCTCCTCAAGGCCACTGAGATGAGTACCCAATCGTAAGTCTCAGAGTCTCGTGGGATTAGTCGATATACTCACAAGCTGGCATCGGACACTCACGGTTATAATAAAAAAAAAAAAAAACCAATCAATTCTTACACAACAAATCGACTCAGAGTCTCGTGGGATTAGTCGAGATGCGTACAATCTAGTCCGAACACTCACGATTATCAAAAATAAATAAATAAATAAACCAAAACCAATCAATTCTTGCACAACAAATCGATTGAATATTAACATACAACATTGTAAAAGCAAGAGTTAAATTTTATTTTAAATTTGTAATTAGGAACGTACATAGTTCACTTCGAAAGGTACGATTAATCCGGTTGTTGATCAATACATAATACGTTATTAGAATTAATGCAATAAAAAAAAAAATTATTCAGTTAGCTCAAAAAGGTTAATTAATTTCCAAATGTAGAGTTTTTGGTCGGCGTATTAAATTTTTTTTATTTAGTAATATGCACCGACGAGACGAGCGTGCATCGCCTTTTAATATCAGCCAACTTTGGCATATCTTAACAAAAATAGAATACTTAATAGAGTTGAAATATTTTCTATTGGGAAATGATTACAAAATAAAAAGTGGAGATGTAGAAATCATGATAAGAAGTACATCTTGTGGTCCAAATCAATCCATTGTTCCTTTAGCACAAGTGATTCTTGTTGCATATGTTATCTTCCATGACGCGTAAGTACAGTGCACAAAGTAGATTGTATTGCGAGTGATGTTAAAATTGACGATAATATGTTAGGTCACAGTTCTCAAGCGGTCCAGTTACTGAAATACGTTGTAACGATAAATCGAAGTGGTGAATTCCATACTTTTGAATTAATATGCATACTTTTAAATTACATGTCATCAGAAAATCACGAAAGTGGTGATTCTGACTTTTAAATTAATATGTGAAGCAAGGTGTCTTGAACGTTAAAAAGACTGTTAGTTGACTTATAAGTCATCCATTGACCAATATTTGACAAATTTAAAGAAGAAAAAAGGGTCTGCATATTATCTACCCCTTTTGACCCTACCATTTCGACCATCGCAACCGTTTTCCATTTGTGACCAACTCCACTCCCAAGTCCCAACCACCACCGACTTTGGTTCATCGTGAAACCAATTATGGTGGTGGGGATGGGAAGTGGTTGCAGATGGGAAAATGGTGGCGACGATTGCAACGATAGGGTCAAGGGGTAGGTGGGGAAGAATTTTTTATTATTATTATTATTATTTAAGTTGTTTATCAATGTTTATTTCTTATCTTATCTTATCCTTTTTGTGTTTTTATTTCTGATTTTGGAATCATTTTAAATGAAATAATATTAAAAATTCTTTTGTCATTCTTTATATTGGTCAATTGATGACTTATGGGTCAACTAACAAATATTTGGACAAAAATCGTTCCAAGGGAATCTCGCACTGCATATTAATTTAAAGTTTTAGGATTTCAGATGAAAAAAATGAAAAGTTTGGGACCTCATAGCACTTTTTTGTAAGGTTTGGAAACTTGTCATTATATATTTGTCTCGTTTAAAACAATAAAATAATACAAAGTTCAACCACAAAATATATGTTTTTAAAATATATTCTTTCTGAAATATATAAGAAAAATATTATTGTAAATTATATCATGAGCTTGTTTGGGAAGGATTAAAATCCAATTAAAATTGAAAATATAACCGTTATTGGGTCCCACTCGTCTAATAAAAGTCAACTCTAACGACTATATTTTCAATTTTAATCTGATTTTAATCCTCCCAAACAAGCTTATATCTTAGGTAAAAAAATGTAAAATAAAAAATTAATTGTTTTAGTGCCTCGTCTTGATTTTAAGCGATTTTTAACTATTAAAACTTAAATCGAATTGTTTCTAAATAGTTCGATTATACTTTGAAACCGAAATATTTGTGTGTCCACGTGGACCAAAATCGACAGTTTTAAAAACATATTTCGATTCAAAATCAACAGTCTTGAAAACATATTTATGAGTCCACGTGGACCAGAATTGATTTGACATTTTAACAATTTTCTTATCCACTCCTAGTAGTGAGTAGTGTCAAAATGAGCTTAGGATGACAATCATGCGTAAATCTTAATGATATACAAATTCCTTAGCTTCAAAAAGACTATGATGAGAACACATAAAAACCTTTGTCATTTAGCAAAAATATTCATTATAGAAAGAATAATGCTATTTATCATTAATATCCACATGCTAAAAATATATGCTCATGTTAATTGCAATTTTAAATAAATTTAGACCTAAACATTAAATACTTTAGTCTTACATTTTGTAAATAAATATTAACCATCTCATTCAAACCTCCGATATTCGATGCAAAATTATTTTATATGCTTCATTTTTGTCACACTCTTTAGATTTCTTTTGTATATTTCCCACGAGAGAACAATTTAGTCCTTTTTTGTGTGTGTGATTCACATATACATCCCTTGGCATTCAAATGATCATCGAATTACTTTTTACTTGTGTACATATACACACAATAGTCGCTACACAACTCACAAAGCTAGTACTTTAAAATTAATATATTGATATTCTATAAAGTTACATTAACAAGAATGTCAAACACTTCAATATCGACAAGGGATGGCAAAAAAACCCCAACCCGATACCCGTGAAAGTCCCGCCCCGAATGGGGGTGGGGATTACCCGCCTAATCAGGTAAACGGGACTGGACCGGGTTCATTGCCCCCAAAGCGGGTATGAAATGGGTACGGAAAGCATAATTTCCGCCCCGCTATCCACCCGGTTTAAAGTTAATTTCAAATTTAAGTTTTTTATTAAACAAAAATAATAGATTTATCATCATTTTTTAAGAGAACATAGTTGTTTTTAATAAATTGGTAAAAAAAGTAATAATATTTACTAATTAAAGATATAAAAAAGTTAAAAGTAAAAAATAAAATAAATAAAAAATAAATGAGGCGATAAATGGGACATAAAACTTGCCTTGCTCCGCCTTGAACCCGTCCCGCTTTAAGCGAGTATGGAGATGGGATAAAGTAACAAAAAAAATCCGACGGAATGGGGGTAGCAATGGCCAACCCATCCCATACATGTCCCGTTGCCTTCCCTAAATTATCGACTCAATTCTAGGTAATATCCAATGAAGTACTAAATTAAATCTTGAAAAGATGGATAGAACTGTAGTGGGGTCCAATCTCTAGGAATCCGTTGGTACTAAAGTAAAGTTCTTCATGAATTGTACCATTGTTCCCAACAAAAAGAAAGGGGAAAAAAAAAGGGAAGGGAAGGGAAGAAGCATGCTTGTCTCTCGAATTTGGAAATCTACTATTTCTTCAGGAAAGATGGCAAAGTCAAATATCCAATTAGTAGAAAAAGGGGGAGTGGTTGAAAACTATAACTCTATAAGTGACACTTTTGAAGAAATTATCTTTTATATGGGTCGTGAATATCTTATGGTATAAAATCATATCCAGATAATAACTGGATAGTGCATTTTAGCTTCACAAATCAAGAATCCCATCAACGGGGCATTTTAAGCAAATTGGTAAAAGAAATCGAACGTGCCCCAAGTTAATGATTTATACCTAACTTCGAGTTTAATAATCAAGAATTTTGTACGTGTTAATTTTTTAATCAAAAAATGAATTAGTATGTGAAAATGCGTGGAAGGCATAATCGAAATAAATACATGTGGCATTTCTCTTACCACTTAAATTTTAAAATGAAATAATAATTCAATGTAACTAAATTCCAATATTTAATAGAACACTTTTAAATTTTCTATATATTTTAGTGTTATATCTATATATATTCCGTGGCACGCCGTGACTGAAGGATCCCGCATATGCTGACTTGGCAATCGATTATGTCAATTGATTTGGACATATTAAATTAAACAACATGTTCTTGTACTTCGACCCAGTTCAAAGATCTATATCGGTTCATTTTCCTCCCTTCATATAGGTGAGCCCATTTTACACATAAGGGAATATTTTTTAACTCTAGCCAAATCCCCCTCTCATATCTCTGCACTTATTATACTTGTCCGGTCGTTAACTTGATCGTTGAAGTGTAAACGATTGTCAGACATTTTTCTCGATCAATGGCCTTTGCTTCTTAACGGCGTATTCTAGTGTGCAGCTGATGCCTACGTGGAAGGGAGGTAATAAAGATTTTGTTGGCCACTCAATCCGCTAGATTTTGAAGTCAACAATTTGGCATTGCACACCATGCAGGAAGCCCTCGACATAGATACACCATCCATTATGCAATGAAGTTTTTGTCGCTTCGACGAAGAGGTATATTTCCCAAAGGGAATCCACTTCGAAAACTACGATGCCGACATGTATTCAGAGTTTCACCTCTGCATCAGCTTCATCCAGCTTCTTATGTATTCAGAGCCCCACATCTGCATCAGCTTCATTACATCTGCTTATATTTAAAGCCTCACATCTGCATTTCACCACAACTGCTTATCTTCCGAGCTTTGCCTCTATCCAAAAGTCTACGCATTATATAAATATCCATACCTGGATAAGGAACTATTGTGATATTAGCGTCTTAGTAACATTACATTATTAATACTAGCATATGCATTATATTATTGATGTCAAGTACGCGTGCCATATAACCTACATTATCATTTTATTGTCAACATCACATTATTTGCTTCGTACTAAAAGTTTGATCTTATCATCTCTTTACTTTATCGTCTCATGAGTATTTGGAGAGTTCAAATGAGCCCCAATTTATTTTATGTAAGTGCAGCGAAGATATTGTACTGTATTTTAGGTTAATTTGTCTAAATTACAGATAAAGATGCTGTAGTAATTTCAATAAATCATTGTGTGATAGCTATCTTTCAAAGCAGTTTGTAAGCCTTCAATTATTGTAGTTGCTCATATTTCAGAGGTTATCTGTAAGCCTTCATATCTCGAAGATTATTTGCAAATATGCATATGTTAACGACGGCTCATATTTTCGAGCTAATTTATAAGCCCTCCTAATTAATAACACATATTTTAAAATTCGACCCGCACATAAATGCACAACTCAAATATGAGGGACTATTGTTATATTTATAAATTACGTGGCATGCGTGTGACTAAGGGAGTTCCACATATGCCGACTCGACCATTGATTATGTAATTGATTTGGTCCTATTAAATCAAGGGAAAAATTCATTTCTCCTACTTTATCTTTATCCTATTTCAAAAATAACAAAATAACTTTCACATTTCAAAAATCAGATATTTTAACATATATATATATATATATATATATATATATATATATATATATATATATATATATATATATATATATATATATATATATATATTTCGACAGCTACTCCGACTATCGTTCCGGTGACTGCTCAGATTTCGACGACCGTTCCAGCGATTACTCCGATTCTGATGACTCATGTCATAGGTCACAGTCCAATTCACAAGTCACAGCCCAAGTCACAACTCAGGTCACAAGTCACAGTCCAGGTCACAACTCAAGTCACAAGTCACAGTCCAGATCACAACTCAAGTCACAAGTCACAGTCCAAGTCACAAATCAGGATTTTGTTCGTAGTCACGAGTTATTTTCAAATGATCACAGTACAGGTTACAAAATATTTTTGCACTTGGCTCAGATTAATATTTAGTCACAAATTGTCGAATTTTAATGTCACAGTTAATCCATTATGCAGTCACAATTAGTCCATTATGCGGTCCGAGTTGGTCACGAAACACAACACAGATTCAAACACCGCACCAACACAGATTCAAACGACCGCCTGTCACGGATACTCTCTCCTCTCCCATGCCACAAATATCGAAGCCTGAAGAAATAGAATTAACGTAAGACACTTCTTCTCGAAACTCCTAAACAAATTCCAAAATGACCTCGTCTCAACAAACACAGTCTTTCCCACTTTCTTCCCCTACCCTGTAACAAAAAAAATTACTCCCAACATCAATCGGCCATTTCAGCTTCTCAAAACACCTCTTACTCCAAAAATACTCGTTTATATCATCATAATTCCTCCAAGCAGAGTGCGGTGTAGTGCCATTCCTCTATTATCCAACGAAGGCCCAATAAGGGCATACCCGGGAGAAGACATCGCCGGAGAAGACGGGAGAGGAGGAAGAAGGGAGCAGTGGTTGTTTCACTTCACAGCGGCAGCGACCGTGGCTGAGGATTTCGGTGGGCATGGTGGCAGCACAGTGGTGGCGGTGAGTGAGATGAGAGGATTGAGAGACGGAGAGAGCGAGAGAGGAGTGAGAGACGTGAATTTAGGGTTTGAAATTAATTTGGGGGTGGGGTAGGCTGTATGTATATATTAATTTTTATAATAATATTATTAATATTTAATTAAATATAAAATATCTGATTTTTGAAAATTAAAACTTGAAATCTGATTTATGAATTTGAATCTTGAAAAGTAGGGTTGCCAGTAATTACCACTTAAATCAAACAACATGTTCTTGTACTTCAGCCAGGTTCAATGGTCCATATTGGCCCATCTCCCTCCATTTATATAGGTGATCCCATTTCACGGACAAGGTAATATTTTCTAACTTTAGTCAAACCATCCTCTCTCGTCTCTTGCACTCATTATATCTAGTTCGGCCGTTAACTTGACTATCGGAATACAAACGATCGTCAGACATTTTTCTCGACCGATAGCATTTGCCTCTTAACGGTGTATTTTAGTGTACAGGTGATGTCTACATGGAGGGGGGAGATCGAAATTATGTTGGCCACTCTATTTGTCAGATTTTGAGGTCAACACTTGGTGCTTTGTGGCTATTTATGTTTACCAACAGAAGCTACATTATATGATTGTGAATATAAACTGCAACATATATTTATATCGTGTTACAATTGAAAATCATTAGCTCGAAAATTATATAGTTCTATAACGCTAGAGTTTGAATCTTGTGTAACTACCATCAAAGCACATTGAAAGAACATTTTCCATTTTAGCTAATATTCTTTTTGTTCTTACGTTGTCAATATGAAATGCTTTTCATACTTCAAGAAAGCGAATAAACCAAATTACTAAGAAATGTGCATATTTGGATAAAATAACTTGTCATTCTTTACAAAAAAAATAGCCTCATCATCATAAAATTATGAGATGGCTTCTACAAAAAGGCAATGGCCACCTTCCTTTGAACTCTTTCCAAAGCATGAATATGCTTTTTATCTACCCCTCTATGTACAGTTAGTGATCAACACACATGCAAGTTGAAAAGGGAAAAAAGAAAGCCTGACACTCTTTTTATCCATCTAATTAAACTAAAGCTGTATTTTGTGATCTATTTAGAACCCTCTTGGCTGTGGCTCTTAGAGGACAATTTGAACTCACAAAATTGTCTACCAAATGGAGATATGTCTTGAGATCGTGACATGTGGCCATGTTTCGATTGTTGATTTGAGGGCAATCTTTGCTACTAAGACGAAGCTCATTGCCTATCTCAGCATAAACCCATTGGGTGTCTTCAACCCTCTTCTGCAGCCACTTTGAGAGCCCACCTGCCATTTGAACATCACCATTTCTAGCCATTTCCTTATTATCCTCGAAAACAAAACCTGGAACTTTAGTAATGGGATCATCAGAATTCACAATTCTTAGGACTTTTGTACCGTTTTTCTCTAGTTGGCATCGAAAATTTCTGTTCCCAACTCGAGGGCCTCCGAATGAAACAACGGTCACTAAAGGTGCATGCTTAAAAGTTGTGGTAATGTCATGAGCAGTTAATGTAGCTAAAGCTGCTCCAAGACTGTGACCTGTGACAGTTATACTCAAGGGCTCATCAGCATATTTTTGTAGGATTTTGCTGATTTCATCTCTAATTATTTCTTGTAAACTTGGACGTGAACCGCTACTTGATGTGTACAAGCTCAAGAATCCACTTTGTACCATTGATTCAGAATTATCAGGAGCCATATCACTTGGAAGGCAAGTTAATGTTGCCCGGAGATTTTCTAGCCACTCCAGGGATGTGGCGGTGCCACGATATGCTACCACGACGTCCCGGCGGCCCAGCCGGGCTATTTCGTTCTTGTCATTACATACTGCAACGTATCCAATCCAGCTCGATTGAGTGGACATCCAATTTGGTAATCTCTCACTACAGTACTGTGGAAGTTGTACTCCACTTGTAGCATAGAGACTTTTGGTCACTTTATAGCCAGTATTGCAAATCCCGCATTGGTCTAGCATGGAGTTTTTGGGATAAAGACAGGTTGCATAGCTTGGAGAGGATGTGTCAAAGTCGAAACAACGATAGGCTGCTTCGACGAATTCACCGTATCGAAGAATCTCAGTGCGTAGATTATTGTCGAGAGGATCGAGTAATCCTTCCCAGTTCTTGATTCCTTGAAACTCCGTCCATTTATCCCGGAGTTTCGAAGCTTTGGAAGCTAGAGACTGCCCAGAATTATGACTTCCCTTTGGGTTCCACGAGTTTGAAATTCTCAATTTGGTACAGAACTTCTGTGATTGAGATGTGGTGGGACATTGGGTTGAGTTCACCAAGTGGTGGCTTGAGCCTTGCAACATATTGCATGGCCTTAAAATTCCGGTGGCGAGCTTCATGTTAGGCGGTGGTAGTGACAGCAAAACTCAAGGCTATTTTGTGTGCACACAGAGAGGTCGGATTTATAGTATATGTTCGAGTGAGAAACAAGGGGGGAAATGAAGGACGGTGCAGGGTGGGCGTGTATTTGATATCATGGGATAGGGATTACGTTGGATTTGTAGGGACAGAACTCCTATAATACTAACTGAAAAACGTTTTTTGATTTTTTTACTCGCTTCAAACTTTGGACCGACGCTTCTGAATTCTAGCCAATTGTGTTGTTTCCATTTGCTTGTTTAATCTAATTTTGACACATCACTCACTGTGTCCTTATCTTGGGGGGTGGGTTGGGGTAGGGGGTTGAAAATCAAAATTTCAGTAAATTTCGATAAAAGTTGATAAAATATGTGATCCAAAATTATTATTATCATTGACTATTAAACATGGTTTATTAATTTAAAACATCAAAATTTTAAGAGACTACGTTTCTGTCTCTTAAAAAAGATACCATGTTTCTCGTTTTCAACAGATCTAAAAGGTGAATACACAAATTTAGACTCGTTACAATCATACAAAATTTCCCTTTTTGGTATAGGAATAATTTATATTCTCATCTTTACACTAAGATATTAATTAATAACAAATAAAGTTTTCGTATAATACTTTATTATTCCAAATTGTAGTGTAATAATAAAAAAAAACGTTGACAGTCAATAATAAACAAAGTCATAGTATTACCTAAGAAGTTTGACTGGTCCGAGTCAGCCAATGGGTATTTTAAAACGAGAAATTAATATTTTCCGACCAGAAAAGTCACGCATGGGTTAGCACGACGCGTCCCTCATTTTAATTTTTTTTCTACTTAAACACATTTTTCTGCCTAATTAAGTTAATATTCTTTTTTGCTAATTATTTATACATTAAAATGTATTTAGGGACCTCTCAAAATATGCGATGATCTTTGAGTAAATAATATATGTGAATATATTGATACACTAACTTAATCATTGAACATTGGAGTCTAACGATATTAAATTTTAAGGAAAGAGAATATGATAAAGACGGCTGAAATATAAGAAAAATATCAATATACTTATTCATTAACTTATAGTACGGTAATCTATTACATTTCGGTCTATTATACTATATAGTCAATGGGGTCTATTACACTTCGGTCTGTCAAGTGGTTAAACAAAGAGCAAAAGCAAGAGGATATACATGGTTCGCTCTCCACTCTTCCTCGTCCCTTCATATGAGCTCTCTGAGGCAATTGACCGATTGGGAAAAACCCTTAGACTCCTCGTTGATAGTGATTGCTTTCAAGGCAAAGCGTCAACTCCTAATACAATATATTTTCGAGGAGGTTGACATCTTATGTGAAGGACTACATTTGATAGATTAGACGACATATATTCAGATTAGTCAACTTTTCCGTTTACAAGCCATAACCTAGGGGAGGGGTCAGGTGGGGGTGGGGGTGGGGGTGGGGGTGGGGGAGGGGGGTTGCTTTTCAGTTTAAGATTAAGATGCCATAAGCCGATAAGCAGGGATGGCAAAAAAACCCGACAAACCCGATACCCGCGGGTCCCCGCCCCTAACGGGAAGGGAAAAACCAGCTTAAACGGGTAACGGGACGGAAAATTTTGCCCCGGGACGGGGATGGGTAACGGGGTCCCCGCCCCGCCCGATTTTAAAAAAAAAAAAAAATTTATTTTAAGAATTCAATACTTTAAATGAAAATTTTCATTACTTCTAATAGAAAATAACAACTAAAATTATTTGTCTAAATTTAATGAATATGGACAATAAAAATAAATTATAAAAAACTTAAAAGAAAAAATTAAACGGGGGAATAAACGGGGAATGGACATACCCCCGCCCCGCCCTCGCTCGCCTACCTTACTGTTGCCATCCCTACCCATAAGTGGAATTGACATAATTGAGCTTGAATAATGAGCCGATAGGATGAGGTCATGTTCAAAACTCGTCTTTTAATATAAAAGCTCATGCTTAGTGTCCTTCAATGGTAATGAATGACATCTTGTATTGCAAACTTGGCACTTTGCAACCACCACATTGATGTCTATTATGCCTTTCTTACACTTGAATACATTCTTCACTTTGACTTGAGTATTAGAGTGGCCGTGACCATCGCATCTCGTCGGAGTTACAATCACAACTAGTCTAACGTGGTGTCGAAGTGTACATATAATATACATGTGGATGGAAGAAGAGTTGGAATCTATTAACGCTAAATTGCCTTAATGCTACAATTAAAATCAAATCAAATCAAGAGCTCTTCAACAACTCTCGAGCCTACGTAATTCATCATCTATACCATCATTTTGTTTACCATGTATTTATCAAATAAAAAGTATCATAGTACGTCGTTATTCTTCAAATTATAATGATAATTAAAAAGGACATTCCATGGCTGCTTGTTCAATTTCATGCTAGAGATTATAGGAGGACTTACCCTATTGGTAGGCAGCGATTCTAAGTAATTTGTGCAAAGATCACTACAAAAACCCCTTTTTGACCTTTTTCAATAATATATTTTCCTATCACTTCTTTTAACAGCAAAGCAATTAAAAAGGTCAAGTTTTCCTTTAAAATAAAGTAAAAAAATTAAAGGGCATGCATTTGAAGATTCGGTGGGGTCGTGTGGGGTGGGGGATTTATAACCAAGTTGAACTAGTTACATAGATTATAAATGCCTCAATGAATCTATACTTATTATGTATATTCCTCTATGATAATTCCAATTTTATTATCTTAATTCATCTTCTAACTTTAGTTACATTAATAGACTCAAGAATCTCCCTTGTAACAATTCCTAATAGATAAGATAATACAATCAAGTAATTAATGATCGATGCTCCTCGATCTAATATCTTGATATGTTGAAACTATACCTTTACACGATGACAACATTTGGGGATTGGATTTCCAATTTTAGTGAAGCCCAAAAAGGATAGCTCCCCCACACGAGCCACATTGAAAGGGCCCTCACAGTGAATAGGGTTTTAGTGCTTGACTAATAAGATAAAAAGAGTATTCTTTGCTTGTTTAGTAAAGTCTCGCTTTTGAATTTGTACATCATTTCAATGCCAAGTTCTAGGCATCTAGGAGTCACCTACCAATCATAAAATCTTATTCAACAATGAGACCAAAACACTAATAGCATTCACATTACTTTTGATCTATATGAATTACTAAAATAATGACTCGATTTATAGGGTTACAAATAACAGTAAAATGATAGAATTAACAATTAAAAAAAAATACATGATCATGTACTTCGAAAGTAATCACAAAAAGTCTAAGCCCCTGTTTGTTTGCCATTTTCCCCTTCATTCTTAGAATTTTTTTGACTGTTGGTGGGCCAACTTGGGCCTCACCATAGAGATGAAAATTCAAAAAAAGGGGCTGTAGTGGAATCTCAACAGTCACAATTCTCATTTTGTCAGACAAATAATGCACAACAAACAGGGGCAAATATAAATTGCAATATTCTTTACGTATTTTTAATAGTAAGATCTTGAGTTTAAGTCGTACAAGTAGCATGGTAATTAGTTTCAGAAGTCTTTATTTTTTTGCCTCAACACTCAATGTAAATCTTTATGCTTGATTTCATTTTCATGCCTAACAAATGTCAAAATTAGTTGGCTTTATAGAGACCTACTTGAAAAACTAGGTTCATGAATTAGCCTTCTAAGCCGAAAGGGAGAGTGACTTATGGAGGGGAAGGAAAATTGTTCACGGCTTGTAATTCTTCTGTTGAGACATAATTGGTTCAAAACATTGATTTAGTATTACCTTAAAATCTGGAAAAGAAGGGATTAAAGTGTAAATTTGACTATAATTAACTGGTCCCATCACTTCTGCTTTATGAATGAGTAACAATTGAAGGAAAGTGGAACTTAAAAGTTAGTTGGAGTTGGGGGAGTTCTTTCTACTTCAATTTCTTCCATGAATCTTGGTGTGTGGACGGTTTGGGTTCAAGGTAGGGTGTGAAGGGAGCTATATATCGGGATGATGAAATTTATATTAAAAACGCAGTTGGAGCGAGATTAAATATATGATGGGGTTACCCTATATTGTAATTATCGTTGATTAGCACGAAAAATATACAGCAACTCTGCGAGAGTACATCACTTTGAAAATTCCAAAAGTTTGTTTAATAGGTAAGAACTATGATCCCGATTTTGCAGATATTTCAATTATAACGAATGACGATGCTATATCTTCAATAAGCTTAATTTTTAACAAATTAGTATTCGATGAAATTTCATGTTCAAAGCTCAACGAATGTTTGAATAATGCTTATTTGGTGCTCACGAACACGTAAAAAAAAAAAAAAAAAAAAGGAGGAGGAGGAGGAGGAGGTAAGCACGTGGCTGGAATAGTGGAGGGTATTTACGCTAAGAGCCGTCATTCAGAATTCAGTTTCATATCCAATGTGATAATGAAGTGCCACTGCCTCGCTCTCTCACATCTGGACTCCAATTATAAAACTAATTATTTCGTGTCTTATCTGAACGGAATAAAATAATCGCATATTCAACCCCGATTTTGATAAGTAATTAATTTTAACCACATATTTTACATAATACATATTTTTCAACCACACATTCTATCGACTTTTATAAAAATCTGACTTTTATCTAAATCAAATAAGAGCTTAATAAAATGGGAATTCCAATATTCAATTTTATCATGACAAAAAGTACCTTTCACCTTCATCGCATAGTATGGAGCATAAGGCTACAAGAAAATAAGGACGGAAGAGTACAAGAGCGGAACCAACAAGGTACAAAAAATAACTTTATACTGAACTGATACATTAAAAAAAAAAAATTTAATGGGCTCGAGCTCTATGTCTCTGCCCGTGCAGATGAACCTAGGTACAAGAAGTCAAGAACGATCGAGAGTGTAGAGTGAAGATCTGTACGTGGCCTTATCAAGCTAGCTATTTAGACAGCTGATGAGACCCATATTTATATTATCTAAATGTATAAATAGTGGTATTAATTGAATTTAGGCAACCCAATCTATGACATTCAGAAAATGTGGTAGTTTTTCGTGTTTGAAGTGAAAAGAATCTGATGGTCGGAAGATGGGGTGCTGGGCCCAATGGAAATCACTTCCATTATTAGTCAACACATCACCTTCAACTATGATGGAATCCAACACAAAGGGGGAGAACATTCATAATACAATTTTGATACGGTAGGACTATCTCGATTCACAATACAAGTATTTTCGTACATTACGTTCGTCAACACACCGGAGAAATTGTGAGGAATAAACAAAGCATCTCGAATTAAAGAGAAGGCCTAAGATTTTACATTCTTGATAACGATTTTGATCATCTTTATTCTGTCGCATCTTTATTATCATTATGAGTCATGAGATATTTGCAATGTTATAATGGCTAATCAAGAGAAAATTGAAAATAACGGTAGATGTTTGATGGAGCGATGAGATTACGTATATAGGATATTTAAGTTTCAGAATAAAAGAATAAGTTTGCTATCAACGTCGAGTTGTGCATCTTTTGGAGTAGGTAGTGAATGAATATGAAGAAAATTACTTTAGCGACAACGAAAAGTGAAAAGATTGATAACTTGACAAATTAAATATAGTACAACATTTGTTACTTGTCGCAGTGCAAATTCAATAATTTCCCGACCAACACGACGTGGATTGTCACAATCAATTTTGAAATTTTCTTTCCCTTTTGAGGCGTGATGATTATTATTATTATTTTTTTTTTCCCTGAATTTGGTGTTGTTCAAAGTTGTGATTAAGAAGAGAAGTTTGGTTAACCAACTACATTAATCACTTTTTTTAAAGCTTAAACAAAGTAATTTAAACTTCTCGAGGTTGAGAAAGAGAGGGGACGTTTGGAAAAAAATGTGGGGCCCAAAAACATTGAAGTTGACCAATCAATTTCCAATGGCTGCTTTGGGGGAAAAAGGTAAAATCAATGCACATAGAATATAATGTTCTTTCAATAAAGCTACTTGTACAAAAAAAATTTGACAAAAAGGTTTACAAACTCTCACATGAACCGACCCTACATGAATAAAAAATTGGGAAAAAAAATATGGGGGGCCCCCCGATGTGAGGGGCCGGTCAGGGTGTTTGTCACCCTGACCGGTACACCTAGCTCGGTCCATGTTCTTTTATCTCCTTAAAAAGCAAATGGGCCTTTCAAAGAAAACTGTAGTAAATGGGCTGAGCTTGACAGGAGAATATACGGTATTTGGAGGCCCGGGTTTGGATCCATGTTTGACTCCATTTCAGTGTCTATCGAGATTAATAAACTTGAAATTCATAGATCGAGTCACGAAATTTATAAAATTTCCATACATATAATTTTGAAAACCCAAGTCAATAATGCTCGATTATTCAGGGTAAATTCTCATATTTTTTCTATTAATGTTTATTCATATTAAAAAAAAAAAAACTTAATCGAACGTTTGCCAAATAGAAAGACACATACGTCATAATTTTTATTGATAAAGTAAATTTGTTAACACAATTTTTAAATTTTTTTTTTTTTATCACCGTGATAATTATTATTAATCTTAAATTTTTATTTTTAATTGTTATTTTGTGAGCTATGAACTTATTAATATCTGTTTTGATGTATAAGCATCCAGCTGATTTATTTTTATGGTACCAAATCTATTGTTTCAAAGTTGTTGTCCCTTTAACTGTTTATCAAAACATTTTTCCACACCTAGTCACATCACTTCCCATTTATAAATGGGAAGACGCCAACACAATTTTTTACACCTTGATATATTTTCATTTGATATGAAAGAGGTGATGTACGAAGATTACAAAAAGTATTGATGGAACAGTAAAGTAAACAACGAAATCGAGACAGTAGAACCAATCGCTTAATAAATAAGTATTTACATTTAATTTTTCTAAAATAAGTAAAAATAGTTCACCCACTAGTCATCTACTTTTTCAATTGGGATTTATTTCAACATCTCACCTATAAATATATTTTCCAGTTTAGATTATTTCTTAATGAAAGTTGTAGCCTATCATACAAGTCATAGTCTGCTTTTTGATATCGCTTTGGCACAAAGAAATGGGACAACTTTTACAACTATGATCAAGTATGATTAATCTCTTTCATAAATAGGCTTTGACATGCTTATTTATATTGTAATTTTTCATTGTTCAGGCTTGAAAAGCCCAGATAACACAATATTAAAACAAGATTACAAATAATTACAATCGATCAGAAAGTAAATTTGCAGAAAATAGAGATCGTAGGTCTATGTCTCAGAGATTTCTCCAGCAAGATCCTCCATATACACACACACACACGTATTGGATATATCTCAAATTTTCAAGACCTCATTTGAGCCTTTGGACAAAGATTAATCTCCAGGGGATTTAGGTGTATGGTTAATCAAGGAAAAAAAATCAAAAAACCCTAATTTTTAAAAAATACTTTTCAAAAAATTAAAAGGATCTCACCAAGTGAGTTCATAAAAACTCGATGACGTCAAGTTTTGCTTGACAACAGTTTCAAAAATTTTAGATCTGCAACAAATCTATCTCTTTATGTAAAGATTCAGATATCTTGTTCTCAGTTCTTGCTCTGATACCACTAAAAAGGCACAGATAACACGATATTAAAACAAGATTTCAAATAATCACAATCGATCAGAAAGTAAATTTGCAGAAAATACAAGAGATTTATTTCGACCTAAATTCCGGAGGTTTGACGACCACATTTAACGCCCACATCTCTCGTTGAGCATATAATAAATTGAATATTTGCTCAGTCGCACTATATAGCCCAAGAGGCAACAAAATTATGGATCATTTCTTCCAATACGAGAAAAGTACAAAATACTTATCTCTTCAACAATAAACTGCAGATTTACGAAGAATCACTCTAGAAACTTCAACATGCCTAGTGAAACAACAACTATAAGAATCTTCTTATTCTTACCGTAATCACTTAGCATATATACATTTCAGTGGCTAAAAGACACTAATCTCAGTTTTATATGATTTTTCAAGAGAGGAGAAAACCACTGATCAAAACCCTAACTATTGAAAAGAAAAGGAAAACGAAATGGCATTGTGCACGTATATACATATCTCTTCATCAGAAATGCCAAAATAAAGGGTCAAGATATGGACACGCATCGCCATCCTATATAGAACATTCCAACTCAAAAAATGTGTTTCAGTAATGCGACTTTAGCCAAATTTTGGGAGCACATGGTGAAATAAGAAAAAGATAAATGAATAAATAAAACCCGCTGTAATTTAGAGCTATTACATTTCAAAATTTTCATTGATTATGCTAGTCAAAAATAAAATTATGGTGAAATATATTACAAATATATAGCATATTTGCTTTTAAATTGTCCCAGCCTGCCCCAATCCAAATTCATTTTCCTTTGTAAAAAGAATTGATGTGAGAAAAAAAAAATATTAGCTCAATTTAAAATATTTTTTAGTCCAATCTTGACTATGTATCTGATTTAACTAAAAAATATTTGATAAGAATCTAAGTTAAAGTCAACAATTAATTTTAACCACACATTTCATAAAATTTAGAACTTCTATCAATTTTTTAAGTATACATTGCATCAATTTTATCAAAATTAACTGAAAATTTGATCTTTAGCAAAACCAAACAAGGGCGGGAGTCAAAATATTCGTGGTTATCTATTTGAATTTGTTGTCTTGTCATGGTTCAAAGGAAATGACTTGAAGAGTGACTGAATTTATTCTCTTTTCCACTAGTAGCATTTTAAAGCGATTGGTTGGTCCGGTAGCGCCATACGTGTTAAAGTGTTAACTTCCAAGTCTGGACTCCTTAAAGCCAACCAACAATTATTTGGTCAAAGTTTTGCTTTACAATTTCATTCCCAAGTGTCTTCCTCATTCACCACCACCATCAAGACCCACCACGAACCATCGGCACCTTCGACCGCAATCCTAAACCTCTCCTGCCTTAACCTAACCTCCCGACTGCCCTTATTTCCCTAATGTGCAATCAGAGGGATCCCCTAGTTTTGCTTCGGAAAAGGGGAAAACGAGTGGTGGAAGCTTGTGGTAGTGTTGTCGCAAAACTAAGGGGATTTCTCCGTTGGTTTCATGTCATGGAAATTCCGTTGTTATTATTTAATTATCATGCTAAGAATAAGAATCACATATATTAATTGATAATTTAAAATTCATACATGCGGAAGACATTTGTGTTTATGAATATTACTAGCTAGGCTTTCTCTCCTTGCTCCTAACAAATAATGGGCCGTCGGTGAGGCAAGTCAAAACGATATGAAGAGAAGATGAGACCTAACCATTATATATGAAATCATAAAGTCGACTCGTTATCGACTTTAACCCTAATTAGGGTTTACATAATTCCGGTTCATATATTTAAAATTATCACATTATAAATAATAAAGTCTGTAAGGTGTACAACGGTCAAAGTGATCACTAACATATTGAGCTTAATCATAATATTATTGAAAACCATAGAAGTCTACAGATGAAGTTGGTCAAAGGCATCCAGAATCTCAACATCAACCCTAGGGAAATGGGGCAAGTTGTGTTGCTATAGGGCTAGTCTAGAATGAAGGTGGAGGCTGCAGAAGTTGGGGTGGCGACAACAAAGATTTAGAATTATGGTTCGAGGTGTCGATGGTAGGGGTGGGGGTGGTGACGGTGACGGTGACAAAGTTGATATTTTATCTAGATTTATTTATTCTTTTTTGAATATTTGTTTACATGGCTTGGCGATTTTTCCCTTTACTAAAAAGTTTAGTGCAATTCACATTATTGAATTAACAGTGAAATTGACATATAATCATTCTGAAGGACGAAGTCTACCATTTCAACGAAGGTTGAAAACACAATTACGACCAAAAAAAAAAAAGTCGAAGATAAGATTGAAGACAAAATGTGCAATTTAACGCTACAATTATTAGCTCTAGATTTTGTTTCATAGCGTATAAGTGTAAGTATATAATGGGGAATGATGAAAAAGACTAGGGCCCCGTTCGGGAGGGATTAAAATCCAATTAAAATTGAAAATATGGCCGTTATTGGGTCTCACTCGTCTAACAAAAGTCAACAATAACGGCTATATTTTTAATTTTAATTTGATTTTAATCCCTTCCAAACAAGCTCTAGATTTTGAATTTCTATGGTCGGTTATTGAGATTGTGGGAGGATGATTTTTCGCCAAAATCGGCTTAAACATATGCATTTGTTCACCTTTAATTTCTATATAATGATCATTTGACCAATGGAGTCTGATTTGTCACTTTCTTAGTTTGGTTTTATCATAGCATGCCAATTGCAACAAGATGAACTTAAATGCTTAGCTTATTTTTCATGTTTTACAATCGAAAGTTCTAGAGATAATCTTTTTGTATAGAACTAAGTTATTGACGTTTGAATCGTTCAAAATTTTTCGGCTTCACCTCGTGGTACCGTGCCTAGGAGGTCTATCTCTATACCTAGTAAAACTTTACATTCACACCACCAACCATGGTTCGTAGAACCCTACCCCTCGGGCTCTTGGAGACCAAGAATTTCGAGCACGATAGTAACCACCTCGGCTGGTCACTCGACCACTTTGGTCTTCACCTTGAGTAGATACGTCGCCCCATGGAAACGGCATGCTAGCACTTCCTCTGCCGGGCACTCTCATTCCTGCTGTCACTTTACCTAGGAGTCTCTATCCCTCTTCAACTAAGGAGACTTCTTCGCCCATGGGCTGTGAGGGACTTTCAGGAGTCCCAATTGCATACTAGTTCTCTCGTCGTCTAATTCTTGCACCAGAGGAGCAACAAGATCCCACCTTGCCACCTTTTTGTAGGTATTGAAAGATGCTCGTGATATTCATCGGAGCCTCTACGTCGGCCATTTTCAGATCATCTTAGGGAAAAGAAGTGTTTGATCATGGATATCTCGATTAAACCGAAAAGATCATGATATAAACTTTTTTTAATCCCCATTTAATGAAAAAGTTACTTCTTTTTTTCCATATCAAGTTAGTATTCGCAATTGACAGCCAACCCACCACATTAATAAACCGGTAATATATTTTTCTCGATTTTGTTCGTGAATAATTAATCCTAAGAGGCTAAAATCCTCAACGTATTAGTTCAATCTTCAAAATTCACATTATTTATGTAGTAAAATACAAATTGGTACGGTCTATTTGTAGTTTTGGTGGATGTGGTTGGGACTATGAAACATAATAATCAATTTTAAACCACAAATCACGCAATCTCCAAATCTAAACGGGAGTATTCTAAACGTCCAGCGGCCTGGACATGTAGCATGATTACAAATGGATTATTTTAAAGATAATTTTGTTAAGAACAATCATTTAAGTCTTTATATTTTGATTATTATTTCAATATTTAATTAATTTAGTACTTACTTTTAATATGATTTACAAGATAATAGCTCGTTTGAGTACACTTATTGTAAAATTTGAATGCTGACTTTCAATTTTAGATGCATCAAATTACTCATTTGAACTTAGAGAGTGTTTGACAAAAAAAATTACAAAATTTTTAGTGGGTTTTGATAAAAGCTGAAGAAATGAGTGGTTGAAACGTTGATAAAAACGTGATTCCCATAAAATGTGTGATTAAAATTAATTTTTGAGTTTAACATCAAATTTGTAGTGACTTTGTAAAATATTCAAAGAGTAATGATATTCAGCAACACTAATGTCAAGTACCAGTCTAGATGACAATTGCATGTCATTAAATGATATATTCACTTAAATGCAATATCACATACTCATATAATTCATTTATTGAACATATCAAGTATGACTGCCTAAATTAGTGTTAGAATTATTCTGTCCCAAACAAGCACTTAATGATTTTGATATCATACTAAGTGCATGTTTGACAAAGATTAAATTATAATTTCAGCTACTCAAAACATATGTTTTAGGGATACAATTGAACCACGATCCCAAACTTTTCAATTTTTTTGCAGCTTTTACCCTAATCTTCCATTTATTGGACTCGTGATCCCAAACCTTATAATCACTTAAATTTTAAGTGAAGCACTCCCAAACATCTTCTAAAACCTGAGTTCCATTTCAAAAGGACAATTTCGTAAGTAAGAGTAACTTAAGCCCTTAGATATTAAACATTACGCCCATGTTTGACACAAATTATTTCAAAATACATTCTTTCAAAACTTATTTTCAACCACAAATTCTTCAATAAAATAATATTTTCCATCACATCAATAATTTTTCCTTACTTTTTAATCACATATTTCTCATCATATCACTATTTAAAATACATTCTTTTCTCAATAATATCCATCAAACACACCCTTCTTAAATATTTAATAATGTAAGATTTACCTGTATATACCCCGAGATTTGCCCTTAATATGCTCTACAATATGAATCCAAATGCTCGTTTTGAATTTTAGACAGATCAAATTACTCGTTTAAATTTAATGGACTCTGATAGCATATTAATTAAGACTTGAATTTCATCTTAAAGAAGCAACTTTGTTAAAAAGATTAACATAAACTCTTATATGTTGATTTTACACCAATATAAAATCGATATAGATAAACTATGAGATTTATCTATATATGTGCTCTGTGAGAACAATGAGCAAATGATTATTTGGATTGAAATATATTTCGTCTGTTAATTCATTGAAAGATTTATAACTTTAAGCATTTTACTATGATAGTTGTTGACTTTCGAGCAAGAAATCGTAAAGATGGAGGATGTAGATTCAGTCAACATTTTAATGATTCATTCTTCACTATTAAAGGGATTTTCAATAATATAAATACTACGTGTTACCACACAATTATTTCCATGGAAAAAACAAATGACTTGTTTTATTTCATTCTTTAATTGAAAATATTGAATTTGAAATCTCGAACTCGAAGTTTTTTCCCCCCCTAAGCAACCTACCCTATTCAGTCGCGACTCATTCGGTATTTAGGTTAGAAGTCGATACTTCTCAAGATGACTAGAACTAATGTCAGAGAATACCATACTTTCAAAATGAATCCAAGTATTCTTCCTTCTAGTTAGAAAGTTTGCTAGCTAGCAATTGCAATCTCGAGACATGATCAATGACGTGTTGATCAAGAACGGTACGAATGTGAGATAATGATTTAATATCAGCAACGATTATGTTATTTGTACAAAAATGGCAATTCAGCAGTAGTGCCGAAGACGAGTTGGAGGGAAATGATTGGATCAAAAGGTTGATTATATTTTAAATCATGTCAATGATAAAATATTATGTAAATCTTGATTTGTGTGTAACAAGGTCCTATCAACAATATGAAAAAAAATAGATTATCGCTCCCTTCATGAATTTTTTATTTTTTTCATTTTTTCAATGAATTTGGACATTTGGTAGTATACAAAGTATAATGCAGTTTTCTTGAAGACAATAGAAGAAAGGTACATATGATAACGACTTAGCTCGACAATATAAATGAATAAAATTTATCACACTTTTCATGAATTTTTTTATTTATCTTAAAGATGGTCTTGCATAGGAAGTGTATTTGGCATGTGATAGTGACACATGCATGAACCTCCTTCGTTTTGGGATCACTAGTAGCACATTTTTCTTGATACTTATGTTTGAGAACGATTTCATACCTAACTTTTTTGTGTTCAATTAAAATATTTTATAAATTTTATAGAGGGTTAACTTCATTTGTGATTGTTGAATTTTTAGTGAAATATCAATTGAATCACACAATTTTATATCAATAAGTTCAAATGTACTTTCAGTCTTAGTCACTTCATTATTAAACTGTCTTGTGGTTTCATCATATTGCAGACAGTAGGATGCTGGAGCTTTTGTCTGTTATAATAAAAAGATTCAAAAGTTTTTCTCTTTATTTTTTTCACAATTTTCAATTTTTTTTATAATTCAACTAACTTTTAAAGTGTCAATTATTGCATTTGCATCGTTATTGCATACATGGAATGTAGCTATTCTTCACACTCATTAATCGTTGTCAAATAGTTTCAAATGTTCATGCACCCTCTGAGCACACTTAACATGGAGACGCGAGCGATAGAAGAATTGGGGGACGGAATCGAAGTGTAGAAGAGATTTTTGCTTGCATTAGATCAAATATCTACTCTACTGCAAGAGAACCAAAACATTTATACTTTCAATCGGTGAACAGTAAATACCATATCAGGTGATTTAACTAAACTTTTGGTGCCTGGTGGGACGTAGACAAGAATGCTTAGGTTTCTTTTGACATGATTTTACTTTCACTTTTACATTTTATAGAAGAACTTTTAAAGAAAAAACCTTAATTATTGTCTGAAAACTAATTTTTAAAAGAACTTCCTATTCCGAAAGTACTTGTAGAGGGAAGTCACATTGGACAAGCTTCCTCTAAAAGTTTTTTTAACTACGAAAAGCACTTTTATAAAATTAGCCACCAAACAAATTCAATTCAAATGCGACTTTTGGGTCTCAAAAACTCATTTTTGATTTCTCAAAAGCCATGCCAAATGGGCACTTATTCTACATTTATTGTACATACAATAACAGGATGCAGTGACTGCACCTTACTATTCCAATGTAATTTATAACTCCCATTTTTCTGAGGTCAATGGGAAATAAGTAGATGCATGTTAATCCCATATGTATACAAAAAAAAAAAATTAATTTTTTGGCTCTCTCTCTTTCCTAATCCACTGTCTGTCATGTTTTCTTGAATTTTGTGTCCTATGCTTCCTCGTGCGAGAATTGCTGCGCTTGCTAGAGCCAGGTTTGTTGTCCGAATTTGTTGCTGTCGGATCTTTGTTTTCCAGCGCCAATTCTGTTAAGGGCAAGGTAACTGGCCTGGGAAGATACATGCCTGGCAATAAAACTTCATTTCTTTTGGGCTCAATTAAGCCACTATTTTCTTGCTGGAGTTTCAATACAGCCTCGAACTTTTCTTTCCTAAATTTCTCTGATTCGGACTCGAGAAAGTCCTCATCAACTTCAATTCCACCGGAGTCCTACGATTAACAAAATTTCATTTACAGCATTTTACATAATAAATAAAATAAAATTAATACATAAATCAGTAAGAAAATGAACCGCATAAACAAAAAGGAGCATTATGTTTGACTTCAACATTATCTTTTTCCATGATTAGCCCAAATAGATTAGGGGACTCAAAATGTAGCTTTTGATCGTTTACAAAAAATTTCACTCCTGAGGTACGAATAAAAACTAAATTGGGAGGAAACAAATCTAGGACAGAGATCGTGTGCACAATAGTTGTGATTAATAAAGTTATTGTCTCAAGACTTCGACTGCAGTTGCAAACTATGTAATTTCCAATCTGTAAAAGCTTAACCAACAAGCCATGCTGGACCTCCACATAACATAATATGCAGTCCACTCGGCCAAACCTTGGGAAAAATTAGTGGGTTTGTGATTGATTCTATTGATGGAACCACAGGTGCAAGCACCTCATTCTCTAAGATCACCCTCAAGTCCGTTAGCAACTAAATGCAACCCTGAATTTTGTTCTAATTTTCTCTCCAACTTACAACCTGTTTCAGCAGGTAATTAAACCACGACACAGTGACTGAAGTAGCAAATAAAAACTTGAGAGGAGAAACAGTAAGCATTGTGGCATCATTTCAAGAATTATTGAAACTGGGGAACATAATCCAAAATACCCTTCACATATAACTGACAAACATATACATCTTTTAGCAACTTACAAAGATACTAACAGAAAAACATTTAAAAAATCCATATAGATAAGCTTAGTGACATACCAACAGGGTATGAATCCCAACCAAGTTGAGCACGTGTTCAATATCCTTGGCATGGAAAACTTTACGACAAACAGGGCACTTTCCTATACTCTCTTCCAACGTTTTATGCATACCTATGCAAGACAATAATCATTCATAAGAATTAGAACAAGTACGAGTATGTACTACTAACTTTCCAATGATATGGAGCTTTTCTCATGGTATAAAAAGGCGGTAGTGAGGCTCGCCTCACTGTAAGGCGCATGTAGTATGCATCGAGGCGGTATTTTTTAGGCTAAAAATATGAGGCTCACGCCTTTAAATTTGAGGCGCACGCCTCAAGGTGAGCGCCTCATTTAAAATTTGATCTTCCAATTGTATGAAAAGAAATCAGAAAGGGCTTTCTTAAAAAAAGAAAAAACTCATTTAAAAAGGCATTTTGGGGAGTAAATTGTTTGAACAGCCACTGAACTTTAACATGGTCACGACTTACTCACTAAACTTCAAATTGCCTCTAAATGGTCACTGAACTTTCATTAATTGCACCACATCCAACACTCAGAGGGCGGTGGGGTAGGCAATTGGAATCGAGTTCAGTGACCATTTAGCGACAATTTGAAGTTCGGTGAGTAAGTCGTGACCATGTTAAAGTTCAGTGAGTGTTCAAACAATTTACTCCATTTTGGGCCCCAAACAAAACAATAAAATACCTTGAAAACTAAACGGCAGCCAAAAATTAGAAGACAAAAAAGAGAACAGATTCAACAGAAATTCAAAAGTCAGAATTCAAGAAAAGTATCGTTTTCTTTATCAGTTCATCAGGTATGTTTTTCCTCTTTTCTTTTTCTTCTTAGAGTTCAGTAAATATTGCATGCAATTAGTTTTTTTTTTTAGTTTAAGCTGCTTCTTTTTTCATTGCAAATTGAGTGATTTCTAACTTCTGTAATGCTTTTTATTTTGCTAAACATTTTCTTTCTTTAGGTGGACTATATCTCAATATGCTAATGGTTATATATCTTATTTACTATATGCTCCAACTTTGATTTTTTTGTATTTTTGTATTATTTTATAATTATTTTACTTAGATTTTTTTTTGTGAGGCGCGCCTCGAGGCTTACGCCTCGCCTCATAAAGAAAAACCGCATTAATACTTAGTTTCGCCTTTTTAAACATTGGCTTTTCTAAGATAAAAAACAAATTAATAATAGAACACACAAAATTAAGAGAATGGTGGAGCAGGAGTCCTCACTATACAAAGAAGAACACAGAAAATGGGGGGTTTAATTTTATTGAAAAGGGAAATAGGCAATTCATAGTGATATGGAAAATCAAAGGGTGATAAAAATTTATGAGAGGACAAAAAAATTGAGTTTCTACAAGTATATAAATGTGTGAAAAATGCAACTGGTAGGCACTAGCAAGTTCCTTTCGTCAATTAAAAATTTCTCTTGGTGCTCACTTCCTGTACAGCTTCATGCCACCCTTATGTGATTTAAGTTCTAGCACCTAAAAGACAGAAAGAAAGAGGCAGAGTCCCCACAAGACTGTAAAACACTACTTACAAATTCATTATATTAAGAATCTTTTCATAAAAATGATCAAGGGAAATATATTATCCTCAACATAGCTAATATGGAATAACAAATGCACACCTCCAAAGGTCTATCAACTGTGGTTAAGACCTTTATTTTGACCAATGAAAACATTAAACTGGTTATATAAGAAAGGAGAAATCAAACACCAGCAGTGTTTAATGGTCCACTCATTCATGGATTTTGCCCTTGATATGTTAATTGTACAAGTTAATTAAGAGTATTAGGTGTTCATTTCACTGGATCAAGCAGCTTTTCATTTTGGATTTGCATACTTATATCAAATTCTTCTGCATCAACATCAACGGAACATATTACATTCAAGTGCATGGTTCTTCCAATATAAGACATCGTACAGATGTTTGTAGCGATAGTGGTGAAGTTGACAGACCTCAGGGATGAAGAGGATGGATATGTAATAGACAGGATCCAATAAGGATATAATACTTGAAGAATGTGTAGAATCCTATCCAAGAGCTAAATCTTTCCTCAGACTTCTAGATCATATGAAATTTGAAACAAAACATTGAAACCGAAAGCTCCAGGTCTATATCACCCTTTCTTTTGCAAAATACCTTGTTCATCTTGCATATCCCTACAAGATGTTGAAGCTGTTGACAAATTAGTATCATTTTGCATCTGGAGCCAATTCCACCATCTGATGATGCAATCACTGCAATTGAAATGAAAATTATACACTAAGTACGAGTTGATATGTAAATATTATCATTCAAAGAAGAAATGGAGTGCATCGCACTCACCAGTGAAAGCAGTGGAAACAAGACATTAACTTCATAAAAGGCAATGAATTGCTCCCTACATCTTCATCAACCAATGGATACAAGCACAATGGACAGTTTCCATCAGGATGATTCATGCTAGAGAGTCTATCCACTGCTTCCTGAAATATTTGCAGCCATCAGTATGTAGTAACAGTTAATAATTCAATGAGAACAGATTTCCATCTAATATAAAATCTCAAGGGTGATAATTTAATTGGATGCACTAGACCAACAACAAATATCAAGCAAGAGATAGAGCGATATACACATTTATACATGCTGACAAGACTAGCCCGATCATGATATATAAGATCTCCAAATCTAGCAATAACATTGAGCAGCATAGAAAACAAGTTATCACAAACTCAACCAACAGGACACTTAAGCAACAAAATTCCAAGTGGTGAATTTATTACCTCACAAAGTGCTACAAGCATGAAACAAGAGGCAAGTTCAAAAGTCTTGTTACGAACGCTAGATATCAGATGGTTCTGCTTTTGATCATCAAGACCTTTGGAGTCAACAATACTAATATGCGGTGGTTCTTCAGGATACTGCCATAAAGCAGAATTTTTTACTCTGGTCAAGTCATAATAAATTCTTTACTAGTACAGGAAAGATGACCATATATAAAGCATAGTCTGAAATGCAATAACAAAGTATATTGCAGCAGAAAATATCTTCTTATATATTTAAAATCAGGAGAAGAAAGGCATGGACTTCTCTGGCATCTATTAGTCTGACAAGTTGCTAGCAGTAATGTGGTGGTAGTTTGAGAATAAAGAAAGAATAACACCATGTTTGCAGCTCAAATTCTATTGCTGTGGAGGTAGTAGTACTCCAGATATGTGTATGTTTATATAATAACAAGTACCTTGGGACCAGCTCGAATTGCTATACTAGCTTCTACAAACTGCACACGAAAAACACAAAGTTTATTACTAATAAAAATGGAATTAAATTTGATTTCACCATCAAATAAACATAAGCATAAAAACTTGTGCGGTTTAAGCTGAGGAAAACAAAGGAAAATGGAGACTCGCTGTCATACATTTCTGACAAATAATCCTAATCATCAGGCAAATAAAATTTAAGGAAGAACCTGTGATCTTATGTAATTCCCCAACTTTATCCCTTCGGATGACATCAAGAGAAGTGAGGCAAGTGTTAACTTGGACACAACAAAATTTAGATTATCTTGTGAAGGGCATTTAGAGATGACATCAGAAAAAAGTGCGTAAAAGAAGGGGACACTGAGGGAACCAATACGGTATTCCAATTCAAATCTTTGAACTCAGATGTATCCTTTTCCATATTAAACTCGAACATGAGATTTTTTTAAACTACTTCCTGTGTTATCAATTTTCTGAATAGAACACAACTACAAGATGTGTGTCATCAGATTAATCTAGATTACCTATTAAAAACAACTTCAGATCAACTTCAGACTTGAAATATAAATGGGAGGTCAAAAGAACTTCTAAGAAACTCATATATTTGTATCGAATATAGCAAGTCTACTTTCTGGCCAACTTAATAGTACAAGATTTCAGACTTAAGCTAACAACAGTAGAAACAAAACATGATTTGAAGTGAAAAATGATATCTTTAAAGAACGTGATAAATAATTTTCAAATAAGCTGTGCCAAACAATCCCTAAATAAAAAACTAATTCCGTATATCAATCGCACATCAATTCAACATTTTCTGTCGACAAATTCATTAGTGAAACAGGGACTTAAATGGTTGCGATTCTGAAGATGCAGCACGCATTAGAGAAAGTGAAAGAAGTGGTTCGGTGCAGTGAAATTGTAAAAAAAAAATCCCTTCAACTTTCAATACAAACACTTTTATACCTGTTGAGATGAAACATCGGCGGTACGGGGCTTGAGGTGAATGAGGAGGTGAGGAGGGTAGATTTCAACGACCTGGCAATCTTCGCCGTACACCGCCATGGCTGCCTCAACTTCTGCCGCCACTTCTTCTTCGGCCATTGGTGGCCGTGACGGTGACGGTGGCGTTCGTTGATTCGTCTGAGGAAATCGCGCGTCTGGTGGAATGAGATTCGAAATAATCTGTACGTGTCTTGAATTGGATTTCACGGAATTACGGGTATCCATATAAATGCAATCGGCAATCTAATTAGAGAAAATTGAAAATTTTTGTATTCAATCTATTCCCTTAATAGTAAATGAGTCCCTAATCTATTAATTTTGACGTGTAAATCCCCATCTTCTTGTTTCGTAGTACTGTGGTCCTCATTTACGAAAACTGTCTAAAAATACTTGAAAAATAGAAGCTTGTATCGAAAAATCCATACATCTATGTATTTATTTATTGCGAGTGTTGTATTAGATACATGTGCAAGTGACGAACGTTACCCATCTAGATTTTGTTAATATTGTAGGTTGATGAACATTTAAGTAAAAGTTTGATAGCCTTTTTGTCAGTAAAATTTGAAAGAAAGCTCAATCTTAAAAATTTGGACGGATTAAAAGAGATTTGTTCGTTCTTTTACCTTCTCTTCATGAAAATACCATCCCTTACCCTATTTACTAAGATTTCATCAAAAATATAATTCAATCTCAAACTTAAATTAATGAGCTAGAATTCCATTTCCCACCGAAAAATACTCGAACTGATGATTGTCACACAATGTGATTCACCGATTCCGTCTTGCAAATTTATATTCCTTAATTTGTTTCGTCCCAAAGCATCGATTAATAGCATCACCAATGATCCAAGTTAGATCTAACTTGGTACTTCTTAAGACTTTGAACTAGTAATCAAAGTTCTTTACCCACTAATAATTAAGATGACTCGTTAAATAATTAAGTGAAGTCTTATTTCAAGTGGTGACTTCATGTGGTCGTGTTCAATATTTTTTTAATACGTCGGTGTCCTTGCTGCTGCTACTACTACTAATCAAAGACAAAAACGTAAGCGCTTATTTGATACAAAATTTTTGAGAAGTGATTTTTTGAAACTTTCGATGAATAGACTTCTAATCCAAGTGTGTTCCCGTTGTTTCTATAGTTGTTATTCCTACTTTCACGCATTCACTTTGCGATCCTTTGATTCCTATTTGATTATATATGCGCTTGACATTTGATACTCTAATCTTGCTTCTTTTACTTTTGCTAAGGTAATTTAGAGCATTTCTGGCATTGATAACTAGGCCTGAATTTTAGAGCTATGGGTAGATCAATGTTTTAAGAAAAAACATGCCAAAGAAATCAAATATGTGCTAAGCGATAAATTGCACATCAGTTAATTACCGAAATAAATATTAGCATATTAGGATTTTGGACTTTAACCTTTTAATATGAATATCCAATGCTTAACCCCTGTTTTACATTAATTTAATTGAAAATAATGCATTTTTGAATAGCAAATTTTTTAAGAATAAATTATTAAAAAGCAAGGAAAAAGAACCAAAATTACCCGGTGAAACTGGAGACAAGAATAATCACCTCAACTCCAACACGTTGTCATCCTTAGAATCACCGGCGGACCCAGGGTTGGCCCTGGTGGCACGTGCCCCCCCCAACTTTTATTTATTTATTTTAATTTTCTATGTTTTGGTTCAATTTTTGAAATTATTATAAGATGTGAAACGAAATTGAAATATTGCATTCTTAATATCATTTCGAAATGCTCACAGTCTAGTTTTTTATGTCGTTAACGGCGTGTGAAACGACCAATTGTAGCAAATGTCACGACTTGTCAAAGTAGGCGATTTAAAATTAGTATTTCGAAAATTTCAATAACATGCTACTTAAAAAAAATTCCGACAATCGTACGGTAGTCGAATCTACAAATCGCTTATATCATCTCAAAGATCGTTTCGAGGACTACATTATAGGCATATCGAATAGTTCAAACAGATATAAAAAATAGTTAAAAATACGTCAAAAACATACATCGTAAAAATGAGCGTTTAACTCTCATTTTTTAAAAAAAAATTAATTATTTCATTAACATTTATTATTTTTGTGATACAAAATTTTCAATGTGAATTGTATTATTTTATTAGGAAATTTATATAGGATGTGACATCAAAAAGTTTTGAAATTTTACATCCGAAAAAATCATATTCCATGTAAATTTTCGGATGCAAAATTACATGGAGTATAATTTTTTTGGATGTAAATTTTCAAATGTAAAATTTTTAACTTTTTTACAAGTTCGATTGTACCCCCCAACTTTAATTGTCTGCGTTCCCCCTGCCTAGAATCACCATACTACGGAGATATGTCACGTCCGTTATGTTTGGCAATTGGCATCTTATAACACTGTCATCTCGTAGCAAGACTTGAGGAGAGGGCGCCCCCCGAGGCACATTCGAGTTGGCGAAGAATGGGCATTGCTGGGCTTACAACATCAAGGTGGGGAGTTCGATTCCTAGATGGAGTATTTGAGTGTTGTAATACTTAATTTGGGTAGAGCAGTTTGGTGATGTAATATCCATGGAGGAAGGTTCCCTTCGGGTCAGGAGTATAAAGGGTGCACGGACCCTGGTCAACTTGGGCATATCCCGCGGTTAACCTCCACCCATCACTGAGGGGCCAGGGATGGATGGTCCAGGACAAAGTCTGGTGTAAGGTGTGATACCTGGATATTAAAAAAAAAAGACTTGAGGAGAGGGCTATTCTTCGGGCCCATGTATTGGAATCCAATGGGCCGTAACTGCCTTAGTATACTTTCTCATATGTGGTAATTACACTAAATCGGGTGTTTAGTTTCAACTTTCTAAAAATCAGGTTTAGACGTTATTTAATCAAAAATCAGGTTTTAATTTCACAATTAATATTGATAATGATATTTTAAATTAAATTAATTTATATACCCACACATACCCCCACCCCACCCCACCCCAAATTTCACAAAATTTCCAAACCTCCTCCCGTCTCCTCCATCCTCCTCCCCTCTTTCCTCCCGTCTCCCTTCCCTCCTCCCATGTCTCCTCCATCCTCCTCCCCTCCCTCCTCCAGTCTCATTTTCCTCCTCCCATCTCCACCAAAAATACTGGCAATACAGACAATACAGCCGATGTCGCTACTACAAAGAGCGCACGGTGATGCGATAGCAACGCGACGCTGCTGCTGTGTCGCAGCAGTGTCACATAGCAGCGCGATGCTGCGCCAGCCTTTTGGGTGGGTGGACGAGGAAATTGGGCGGTGGATCTGTGGGTGTGGATCTGTTGCAGGTGAATCAGCGATGGATCTATGGGTGTGGGGACAGATCTGTGTGTGTGGCGGATCTTTTGGTGGTGGTTTGGGCTGATATTGTTGGTGGGTGGTTTAGGGATTAGGGTTGGCGGCGGATCGGACGAAGTGTGTGACCAATTATTTGGTCGTTATGTGACTAGGTATTGTTAACTATTTGGTCGTTCTGTAACCTGTGACCAAGTATTGTTGGTGTATTGTGATTGGGAGACGGGTACGACGGATGGGTCGAAGTGTCCGTGACTATCTATTTGGTCGATCTATGATCTGTGACAAAGTGTGGTAATGTACTGAAATGTGGGAAGGGTGTTTGGGTGGCTGTGACCCATATGTATGGTAACTGTGACCTTAAAAGTCGTTGCTCTGTGACCTTAAAATATAACCTGTGACCCATAAATTTTTTTGATAAGTGACTAATGAAGCTAACTGTGACCCTAATAAGATATTTGTGACCTTATAATTTTTTTTTGATGAGTGACTAATGAAGTTAACTGTGACCTTAATAAGCTTTCTGTGACCTCGAAATCGGAACAGTTTTCTGAATTAAGCTAACTATGACCTTAATAAAATATATGTGACCTCGAAATTGGAGCATTCATCGAAATAGTCGCCGAAATTAAGTGCGATCGGAAAGTAGTCGTCGGTCACTGGAGTAGTTGTCGGAGCAATGGGGAGGTGAGGTGGGGTGGGGTGGGGTGGGGTGGGGTGGGATGGATTAATCATATTATATTATAGTTAAATATTTAATTTAATAAATTAATTGTAAAATTTAATTAATAAATTAATGAAAAAACTTAGTTTTGTAATTTAAAACTTTGAGACTTGAAAATAAATTCCTGAACCATCAATTTTTCCCCTCTCATATCGCGGCACCTATAAATACAAATTTCTGCAACTAATTGGGAATCCCAGAATAGGCGAAAGAGGAGAAATTCGAAGCGCACGCTCGTGAGTTGGATTTTCCCTTTGAATTTTGATATAATCATTTTTTCGAGTTATTTAAATATTATTGCGTCAGATTCCAGATTTACATTTTCAAATTTTTTCTCTGAACATGAAAAGAGTTTTCGAATGACCCATATGTAGAAACAAAATCTAATTCGTAGACTATGGTACCTAAACCATGTTAGTTGGTTAATGTAGAGAAACAAATTACCTAGTTGAAGAATAATTTTGTTGATCTATAGCTGAAAGGGGTGCTGATAATTAAATTCATGAATAATTGATGATTTCGATTAACCTCTTCTTGGATGCCCGAATAGCTCATCTATGAGCAAAACATAAATCCAAACCTCATTGTTCTTGTACACACCAACCAGAATGATAGAATGAGAGGGGGGCTGCGGGGGAAGGGGTGAGGGCTGCAGATGGGATTAGGATATGAGTTGCGTGTTTTTTCGTTTTTCGTTTTTATTCTGTTTTGGTTTAGAAACTGTCTTATCATATTTGTGAAAATGAGTGGAACTCGTGAATTAGCGTACTAAAAATCTAACCTCATTACCTATTAATGCCCATCCATTTAATCTTGAACCTATCCTGTTGTCACCTCCTCCCAAGATCCATTTTGGATTTCATTTGGAGGATGTGAAATACAAGTTAAAGTTCGGGTATCATCAGCTGAACTTTAAGCGTCGGAGTCTGCTATAAGTGCATGCATGCACGTAGGTAAGCTGTCAGTTGTAACAACTGAAAATTTCACTTGAGTTCGCGTCGGATAACTTGAGGGAAGTATAAAAAATATTGAACTCTATAGGGTCGAAAATAAAGAAAAAAAGACAAACAAAATCATAGATATTTTTGTTAATATATTGAAGTTCATGCCTTGGGAAGTGGAAAATGACCATATAAATATTAAACCACACCCTTTTGTATATATTTTAGGGTGTGTTTGGGACACATTCTTTTGAAAGAATGTATTATTGAATAGTATATTGATGGAGAATATGTGGTTAAAAATGAAGGAAAAGTTATTGATGTAATGGAAAATATTATTTTATTGAATAATGTGTGGTTGAAAATGAGTAGAAGAATGAGAATGGAAAAAATAATGTGTACCAAACAGGGGCTTAGTATCTCAGTATAAGAACTCCTAAGTTCTCCATCTCTCCGGAGGGGAACTCAATGACTACTTTTCTGAATCAGTCTGATAACAGCTCACCGGAAAGCCGGAGATCCAAGTCAATACCGGAAAAGATCTCTTAATTCCTTGTGGCTGGTACATATTATAGTTTAGTATTTCGATAGGTAATGAAAATTGTTCAACAAGTTTTTTGTGTTTATCTTGTTGCATGTGCCGTGTCTATGGATTCTTTCTGAGCGTGTCTATGTACTTAAGGTGCAAGATGTCATTGCTCGATAGAAAGTCTAGAAAATCTCTGAAACTGGTTCCTTTGTAGGACAATGGATGTTGCTCGTCGACAAGCTCTTGTGCAGGTTGGACCTTCTTCTCTAAAGCTAGACTCTGAATACTGGCAATTGACAAACGTCTTTTCACTGGATTTAAGGTTGCTTGGTGAACTGCACTCTTTTATCGACCATTGCTTAGCACTTCCATTTGATCTCCCAACTGAACAACAAGGCCCCCTAGAATGACTGGAACAGATCGCCAGTTTTTATTGAAGTCCATGATTTCCAGACCATTATGTGTTTGCAGTATGATGGTTAAGAACCCATAGTCCGAGTGTGGTGGCAGTCCTAGTGCAAGATTTGGTTCGGGACATGCAGGGTAGCAATTTGCAGTCATTACTTGGAACCCTTGCTCAATGTCTTTCTGTAAGTAATCTGCTCTTAAGCCCAAGCTCTCAAATATTACTTCCATCAGCTTTACGTTTAACATGTGCACGGCTTCTGCATAGTCTCCCATTTTCTTCCTGCAGGGGAACTTTAATTTAGAGCTTCGATAGTGTCAATATATAAGTTCAATGAAGATGGTAGTACGATATGCATTAAAAAATATCTTACAAGAGTCATTTGTAGGAATGTTTGCCATAAACTAAAGCAATATTTTACTGGGATTTGGTTTTTTAAAAAAGGTGTGGTGGTTACCTCAAAATTTGTTGGTGAAACTTAAATATTACTGTTTTTGAATTGCTAAGTTTTCTCACCTGTAACTGGGAGGATTTGAAGGCCACAGGTGTATCCAACTTGATATTGGATGACAGTAGTGTTTGATGAAGTCTCTCCAGAAATAAACTTTATCTTTGACTAGATTTAGGCTGGTTCCATACCTTACAGGTTCGTGTATATTATTAGATGCAAGATGCATCTTTGATTCTTTAGGCAAATCAAAGAACTCTGCAGCGGTGTCTACTGCATCACTTATGACTGATAATGGAATCCCATGGTTAATCACCTGCAAAAAATGTAATTTCTAAAAATATTGAGGATATGATGGACGTATACAGTCTTTTACATTTGGATGTAAAAAATTTCTGTGTTTACAGTCTCTTACCAAATCATAATCTACAGATTTCGCTGCAATTTGGCTTCCAATGTTCCTATAGCTATATTATATAAGAAGCTCCAAAGTATGCATTGATTTATGAAGATGAGAATGGGATGGATGTTGTATGAACTCCTATAACATATAATAAAGATGCATGGTGTATAGTCACAATAGATGTTGCCATGTCAAACTATGTGCCAATATTTCTACGTAGAATCCTGGCTTCTTTTCGATCCCGTTTCCTGCCTCACCCACACGCTATATTGCGTAACTAAATCAGCCAGGGGACTTGTTTAAAAATCTTCACGGTACATTATACATAGTAGAATTGCATGCTTTGGATTCTTATCTATTATAACTATTGATGCACGAGTATACCTGAAAAAAACCAAATTCCTTGCAGGCAAAGCTAACTTGCTCGATTAGCAGCTCTCGAAGGATTGAGTTTTCTAGCATAGATAAATCTATAACAGGCATATCTGCAGTTGACGAAGGTAGATTTTGGCTAATGTTAGGGCGATGTTCTGGCGGAAGAATATAACAATTGGGAACGCTGCTTATTCCCATTTGAGCAAGTTCCATTGCGTTTGTAAATGAGCTATCCGAGTTCCCCATTTTCTCCATCACTTTCTCTTGGTGCTTCTCGGGTTCCTCCACCTCCAACGTTATGCTCATTTATACTGGTAAACTCATTTGATTTCATTATTAAATTTTTTTGTTTAATTGTACAGTTACAATATATTAAACTAGTTGTGTACAAAGTCGTCGACATCTTCTCATACTTGAAGCACATACTGGGGGCTTCAAAGGATCTTTTGTTTCATTGCTTAGGGGTGAAAAAGAGGCTAAAATAGTTAAGAAAAATTAAACCAGGTGACATGAACAAGTATGAAATCTCATGCATGTACCGTTTGGGATCCACAAAAAGGAAACTGGAGGCTGTCTTGTTTTCAGTTCAATTGTTTTGTGCAAAGTCAATGTAACGTGAAATAACTGGAGGCTGGAAAAGACAAATATTTGATCAAATGGGTTTAATTAATATATTATTCTTATTGTACTATTTCTTTACTAGTAAAATAGGTAATTTCTTTCTTTCTTAATTTATGAAGTTAAGTTTTATCTTTTATCAAGCAGGGAAAATAATTAATTATAATTAGATTTTGACTATTTTTTAAAATCTATGAAACAAAAACATTTCTAATTATAAAACCAGCCAACGGTATGCAAACTGGTTTGGCCTTTTCTAAAACAAGCCGTGGAAGTGTTGAGCCGATTTTTTTATTTATTTTTTATTCATCTTGTTTCATGTATTCCTCTGGGAATTTGTACCAATTGACTACAAAAAAGAACAAGTTATTAGATTCTATACATGTATAATGTATGGAAAAAATACATAATTATCATAGTTTCAAGATGCACTTTTGCAATTAAGGAACTTGATGAATTCTATGAAAAATCATTTTGGGATCTGTGATAAAATTTTGGGACCTATATTTAATCAAAAAGGTTACGGTCACAATGAACGCACAATTTATCGTGACATGCACATGCTAATTACAAATCACACATCACAATCACATATTTTAGTTACAAATAAAACATTTTAATAGGTCATAAAATTGTAAAGTAGGCATAAATTATCCAATTAACATATCGCAATTACTGTCATTTCACCTCATCCCATTCCACCTTGCCTCACCTTACCCACAAATGCTGGCATCACACAAATCGTCGTCATCACCTCAAATCTACCTCCCCTCATCACCACTTGCACCTCAATCAACAACCACATCACCTTCAATGCATCACCACCACTACAATTTGCAATCCTACAATTTCTGCTGTCATTGCATAAGTCAGATCAACAAACTTCCCAAACTTGTTACAGCCACTCACCACCACCAAACCACGAAAAATACCAATTTATCGGCTACACCAATAGCAGCCAGATGGAGTTATGATGGTGAGCTATTGTGAGCAGCGACAGGCGATTATGAGATCAAATCTCCAAATCGCAGCCATAAGTCGAGCAATGGTCGGTCGGTATGGAGTCACGATAGCAAGCAACTACAAGCAGTAATGATGAGTAAGGCGGGGGTTTGGTGTTTAAAGTAGTGGTGGGATAAAATGGATAAAAGGATAGGTGAAATGATGTGAGGAGGCGTAGGTGTAGTATTTACCTGGATTTTTAAAGAATAAACTTAAAAGATTTTTGAAATGGTAAGTTGAAAAATAGGAGTACGTGTCATTTCATCATACTATATTGACATTAGTTTTTATGGGATTATGAATTGGGCTAATGGGCTCTAAGCCCAATAACATCCTAGCTCCTTTAGTTTTTAACTTGGAGAAATTACAAACAATCAGAATTTTTAAGTTCCAATTTCAAAAATCATCTTTAAGGTTAATTTATACAAAAATCAGATAATAAATTCACGTTTTAATTTATTAATAATATTGAGTAATTAATCAATCTATATACCTCGCCCTACATCCTTCAACCAATTCAAAATTTTCAAACCCTAATCATTTTTCCCAATCACCTCTCTCTCTATCGATCTCTTTATTCTCTCTCATTTCTATTTACCACACACCACCACCAGAGTGCCTTCGGCACACGCTCATGTCTCTGTTGCAGCGCTTGGACCAACACCATTTCCTTCCGTTGTCTTGACTCCGACCTCAACCACAACTCCGCCTCCTAAGTCTCTTGTCTTCTTGTTTCGCATGGTTACTCGCAAACAATTAAAAGATGATCAGACGATTGTGTAAGGGACAAACCTCTTGAAACAAAGTATCAAAAATGGGTGTTTATCGAATATGAAGATTACAGTTTGGATACGAACAAGATGCCTCCAAGGGGCGCAAGCACACAAGTACAAGAAGATTGAAGTAATTAAAATTAATATAAGAAAAAGTAAATTACATATTCTCTATTTAAGAGTGAATTTTGTCGGGGCTTTCTTCATTGCTTTCTTCTCCCTTTTATACTCCTTTGGACAGTTCTCAACCGTTTGGATTCTTCTCGTAACTACCAATTTCTTTCATAGTGGCTGACTGGCCAATAACTACCATTTGTAACTCCTACCACCACGTTTTCTTCATAATCACTTGTCACTAATTTTCTCAAATCGTGGGATGTAACCGTGATGTGCTCAAACCGTGACTTTTAAATAACCGCAGGGTTTAGTCATCGTTAGGATTCTGGGCGATCCAACAATTTGGGCGACGACTCCTTCACTCTGGGCATCCATAGGGCATTTTACTCTCTCAACATCTGGGCGTCCATAGGGTATTTTATTCTCTCACATCCGGGCGTTCTGCAAACTTGGGCGACAACGCTCCTTTGTTTGTGGGCTTCTTACCCTTTGTTTGGGCTTTCATCTTGGATTTTCAACTGGGTTTCGCTCTTTGGGCCATTTAATTTGGGCTGCACTTTTAGTGTGTCAACACTTCTCCTCCTGTTCCTCTAGCTGGTGCTCCTGTTGGATCGCCCGCTTCCTCACCGTCTATTGCTTCCGCTCTAGGCAATGTTGTTCCTGGTCCATTTCCCAAATCAGTTTCTTAGATTCCATGGAGCAACGTCAACGCTGGGCTCATCCCAGAGAGTCGCTGCGTTGCTCACCGTCGGCAATTATTCCATAACCACCGTTGTTTTAAATTAATTTTGAATATGTGGTTTAAATTGATTTCAGTTCGACTTGGGATACTTTTCTGGTTTTACTCTGATTTTGCATTTGTTTAGCTTTAGTTTGAGTTGTCAATTAGATGTGTTAATGGATCTGTTTTCTCAAGTTTGAGTCATGTAGATGGTAGTGTTGATAGCAATTGTGGTGCAGTTGGTGGTACATGCAATGGTGTGGCGGTGGTGGGTTGGTTATCATCATCATCGTCGTTACGATGGCTTGTTCGAGAGAGTGGTGAGATGGTGGCCACAGGTGGTAGAGGTGGTTGTGTGATCTAAAAATTTGTTAAGTTGTGATCAATAATTTGATAATTTGTGACCTATAAATTATTTTCACCAATTAATTTTTTATTTTGTGATCATGAAATAAGTTGTTATAAAATTTGTGAATTGTGAGCAAAGAATAATATGTGACCTACTAATTTTATAAAATTTTGATCGAAAAATAAGTTGTTACCTTTGAAATTTGTTATTTGTGATTGTGAGGTCTGTAATTATATTAATGCAGAATTGTGACCAATTATTCGATTGATTGTGACAAATAAATTAGTTAATTTGTGACCATAAAGAATATGTGACCTAAAAATATAATTGTAATTCACAATTTATTAAGTTGTGGTCGAGAAATAACTTGTAATCAATTAATTTGGTAATTTGTGACCGATAAATAAATTGTGACATGTAAATTTTTTTATTTGTGTGCGAGAAATAATTTGTGACTAATTAATTTGATAATTTATAACTAAATTGCATGATATGTGGCCTTTATATATTTAATTAATTATTTCATAAATCAAATGTAATAATATCTAATTTTTGAAGTTTTAAACCTTATTTCTTAATTTTGAAATGGGTTATAATTAATCTTTTAGATATGAAATTTTCCCTTTCAACTTCTAGGATCCAAATCGTTTCTCATAAAATTTCACAAATGCTTCATCTTATAGTAGAATCGGTTTAGAGTAACTCTCTCCCTATTTAGTGACTCTGACCCCAACCACAACTTCGCCTTTTGAGTCTCTTGTCTTCTCCTCCTGTTCCTCTAGCTAGTGCTCCTACTGGATCGCCCGCTTCTTCACCGTCTATTGCTGCCGCTCTAGGCAATGTTGTTCCTGGTCCATTTCCCAGATCAGTTGCTTAGATTCGATGGAGCAATGTCAACCCTAGGCTCATGATGCCTTCGGTGGCGCTTGCGACACTGTTGCTCTGAGAGCACTGTCGCGTTGCTCACTGTCGGCAATTATGACATAACCACCGTTGTTTTAAATTGATTTCGAATATGTGGTTTAAATTGATTTCAGTTCGACTTGGGATACTTTTGTGGTTTTACTCTGATTTTGCATTTGTTTAGCTTTAGTTTGAGTTTTCAATTAGATCTGTCAATAGATCTATTTTCTCAAGTTTGAGTTGTGTAGATGGTAGTGTTGATGGCAATTGTGGTGCAGTTGGTGGTACAGGCAATGGTGTGGCGGTGGTGGTGCAGTCGTTGTGATGGTATTTGGTGGTGGGTTGGTTGTCGTGATCATCGTCGTTACGACGGTGTTGCGGTGGTGTTGTTAGGGAGAGTGGTGAGGTGGTGGCCACAAGTGGTAGAGGTGGTTGTGTAACTTAAGAATTTGTTAAGTTGTGATCAATAATTTGATAATTTATGACCTATAAATAATTTTGACAAATTAATTTGATATTTTGTAACCATGAAATAAGTTGTTATAAAATTTGTGAATTGTGAACAAAGAATAATATGTGATCTACTAATTTTATAAATTTGTGATCGAAAAATAAGTTGTTACCTTTAAAATTTGTTATTTGAAATTCTGACGTCTGTAATTATATTAATGCAGAATCCTGACGAATTATTCGATTAATTGTGACAAATAAATTAGTTAATTGGTGACCATAAAGAATATGTGACCTAAAAAAATGTAATTGTAACTCACAATTTATTAAGTTGTGATCGAGAAATAATTTGTCATCAATTAATTTGATAATTTGTGATCGATAAATAAATTGTGACCTGTAAAATGTTTTATTTGTGTGCGAGAAATAATTTGTGACTAATTAATTTGATAATTTATGACTAAATTGTATGATATTTGGCCTTAATATACTTAATTTATAAAATATATATTTAATTAATTATTTCATAAATCAAATTTAATAATATCTGATTTTTGAAGTTTTAAACTTTATTTCTTAATTTTGAAATGGGTTATAGTTAATCTTTTAGATATGAAATTTTCCCTTTCAACTTCTAGGATACAAATTTGTTCTCATTATTTGGTCCATAAATAATTTCCAATCTATATATTTATGCATACTCCTTTGTTGGAATGGGGCCTTAGTTCTGTGTTTCTTTGTAATAATGATAGGTGGATCATCATGCCAAACAAAATCCTGTCTTTCTTGGCTAGGCATGTCATTGGATCTCTTGGATTTCTCATGATAATGTTGCATTGGAATATCTAAATAAATAGCACATAAAAACCGCTTGACTTGTTTGATAAGGTAAACTGTAGGAATTTAAATTTTCGTTCTTCGGTGGATAAAAATACTCGACAAACTTTATTACATGTTTGTTTTCGTTAATCACGTCTAACTTTATACGCTACAATATACGAAGTATGGAACGAGATTTGATTTACCAAGTTGATTGGAATAGGAGGGTGAGTTATTAGATAAAAGGTGGGACACTCCTACTTTTGGCTCCATGCCTAACAAAGTATGCTCCTTATCTCTTCATGTTACCAGCCTTCAAGTTAGTAATGTTCATGTTCCTCGCCCTTCACTATATTTCGTCCATACAATGCCTACACAGACGTGTTAGGGATAAACGACATACATATTTGATATTCACATATGTTATTGTATAGTATAAAAGAATAATTCGATTTTCGGTCTGATTCTGAGTATTAAACATGTATTTTAAAATTAATCGGGTATTGTGAGAAATTTGTGTTCTTAATTGTGCCCCATAAATGACGAAAAAAAAAATTTATTTGACTGATAATTGAATTGAAAATATGAGGCAAAAAAATATTTTTTTATTTATTTTTAATCAAAAAATTCACTTTATGAATGAAATGGCAAATGTTAGTAATAGTATTTTAAAAAGCCAAAAACATGGTTAGGTGTGGAAGTCAGACTTCAAACTAGACAAGCCTAGATATAAAAAAAGGTTTTCTTATTTTATAATTATTTTAAATTTTTAATAATTCTAAAAATCATTTAATAATTAAAATAATATATTTCAAACATCTAAAATTATAAAATACTCCCCTATTTTACAACCATACTTTTCAAACTCCTTTTTTCGTCACACTTTTTTGAACCACACATTCATGCAATAAAATATTTTGCACGTAAATCTAATTTTTTTTACATTTTAACTATACATTTTCCTAACAATCACTATTCAAAAGTATGATTGTTAAACGGTGGCTATATTTACTTAATTATTTCTACAGTTAGTCAATTATACAATTTTCAAGTTTTCTAAAAGCAAAAGTCAGACTGTTTTTTATAGTTTCAATTTTCAACTAGACAACTCATACTTAATTTTTTTTTACATTTATACAAATAAAGTCATTTAAAAACTTAAAATTAAAATTAAATAGACGAACTTTTTAGAATACTGATTAATAAACATCAATTTAAAAAAATGCATCTTATCGTACACTTAAATAATTGCAAAAACGTTTGGCCGGTGAAATAAGTTTCAAGGCGGATCCCAAATTTTCACACAAAATCTCTCACATTGAATCTAGTAACTATCTTGCTACACACTATATACTTGTGCTTTGCGCTCATCAATTCATTTTTTCACTTTTACCAACATTTCATCATGTACGATATCCGTATGTTCTCATTTTTCAAAATTCATTTTTTTCGATCAATATATTTTATGAGACCCATAATTTTAATTAACTTTTCAACCACACATTTCATCTGTTTTTATTAAAATCTATTAAACATCTAATTCGGTTAGAAATCACTACCAAATCCGTTAAATTTAGCTAACGCGTCTTCCAAATACAATTTGCTTAGACTATTTAAAATAATAAGAATAATGATATTCATCCCCACTGGGGATGAGGCATTAAATGATAGGTGAAATTAAATAAGTCATTTAATTTCACATTTCATTTCACCTATTATTTACAGTCACCTAGACTGTATTTTCATCTCCACTTAAGATGAATAACATTACTCAAATAATAAATACAACATGAGGAGCGTGTTGAACTATAATTTTCTTGGTTGGATATAGTTGTACCTAGCGTGTCATTTAGCCAAAATATGTCCAAGTACCAAGGACTAATCAAATATTTCAAGAATATCTACTTAGGTATTTATTTAATTAATTCCAACACCCACTTTCTCTTTATTATATCATTCTAACTATTAAACTCTACAAAAAAAATTAGTTCTTAGTTAATAAAATAAATATAATCACTTTATTTAAATGCAGAATATATTCCTCTTTGCACTCAAAAGATTCAGTTTCACTAAATTAATTGTGTTCAGTTTTTTTTTTCGTTGACGTAGGAACTTGTAGCCGCTACCCACATCGGAGGTCAAACCACCCCGAAGAGCGGATACTCGACCACTGTGAGTGCGCACTAGGTAAACTCCACTCCATGTGCAGTAGTCCGCAAACCACACAGGAGAGGTAAACCGTACTAGGCAAGCCCCATGCGACGGGCTCAATCGAGTAAGTGTTGACGGAGATTCGAATTCGTGACTTTTGGTCTCTACGTTCTACTCTACCAACTCGATCACCCCTAAAGGGGGTTGTGTTTAGTTTTTGTTCAACGAAATGTTGGATATTTAATCTGATAGACGAAGCAACTATTTGAATACTTGTAACATTGTCAAAGGGTACAAAACTGTTGGAGACAAAGTATTTTAATTGGATTCAAATACTTTTTCTTTATAATAATATCGAGTAATTAAATAGTCAGTGTTCATTTAGAATTTGCATAATCTGTCAACTATGAGATTTGAATTCACAATCTTTGTTTATTTTAATTCCATATTTAACGTTATCAAAATCAATCCATTCGAAGATCAGGTCTAATATCTATAAAAACCCACCAATTTAAAACTTGCATAACAACCATCCGACCAGTCAATTCAATTGCAAACCGGTGAATCGAACATGTTTTTGTCAATTATTCAACTGCAAACCGGTCCGATTCTCAGGGCTCAAAACCTTGAGGTCACATATTCAAATCTTATCTCCGCAATATCTTTTTTTTTTTTAATCAAAAGGGGGTTTGATTGTATTAAATCAATTTATTAAAAATTATACAATTATATGATACTTTCGACATTGTCGTGGGACACATAAAATTAACATCCTATAGTGTGCCTCACTACAAACTAGTAGCTCTCATTTAATTCTTGACTGAAAATTGCTGCTACATTAATTAACTATATTTTCATGATATCATCATTAATGCACAAAAATGAGGGCCCTAAAGTTAGTCACACCCATCCTTGCTTTCAACACAATGATGTTGAGATTTGAGACACTCTTCGCAGCTTTGTAGCTTTCACCGTATCTTTCATAATATATTTGTGTCACCTTTCGAAGCACAAGAACTCCCCCACTCGCCCCATCTCACCGCTTTTCAGGATCGAGGTATGGGTGGGGTGGAATAGATAATACAATGAACCAGTAAATTCTTGCATCGGAACCGAAAAACTCAATATGATGTTACGGCTCGAAAAACTTAAATGAGCAATGAGTCCGTCTAAAGCTCAAATGCATAGTCATTAGTCAGATTTTAAGACGGGTCTTCTCAAATGAGTTGTTATTGTGTAATTAGCCAGATTTCAAGAGACATGATGTCAGGCAACTTAGCTACTTCCTTCCGTGTGCATCAGGTAAGAGAGATTGAAAAAGAAAAGTCTGTGTACAATGTTCTTTGACATTTTCAGAGCTTTTTTCTAAAGAGAGAAGCAAATATTGGACCACAACATAACATGGTTAGCACATGAAATAAATAAAGTAATGAGACATCCTAAACGGGAGTTGCCTACTTTTCAGCCACCTCGTTATCTCTTATGCTTTAGCTTATAAAATTCCTCTTTGTTATCATATTATTTCGACTTTTCTTTCGCATTATATTCATATATATATTTAGAGCCTTTTTGAGCTCAATTTTTTTTTTTTTTGCTAAAAATTGCATTTTGAAATAGTAATTTGAGAAAGAATGTGTGATTGAAAAATAAGAAAAAATGTTGGATTTACGTATAATATTATTTTATTGAAAAATGTGTGATTGAAAAAGAGATTGAAAAAAATATATTTTGAAAATAATGGATACTAAACAAGGGCTTAGTACATACTTTTAAATAGACTAGATTTGACAGTCTACGGTCCTGTTCGATTGTAAAAAAATTTCATGAAAGTTGGAATTTTTTTTCCATTTTCCACCTTTACTCCTGTTTGATGGCAAAATTTTTCCTAGGAAAACCTTTTCCACCCCCAACATTCACTCACCAATTTTCCTCCTTTTCAAGGAATTGGTTTTCTTGTTGTTTTGCTGGCTTTATGTTTTCCAGCTTTTTTTTTTTTGACAATTGGAAAAAATTCTATCAATAATAGAAAAAAAAATTTTACCATTTAATGAACAATTTCCATAAAAATAAAGTCAAATGGATATCAAACTTTCAATATTTTTTAGGTGGAAAATTATACCAATCAAACACAATTAATTACAATTCCCAGTAAAATAATTTCAAGTCAATTCAATTCCTTAGAATTTATTTTCTTTCCACCCATTTTTCACCATTACAATCAAACGGACCCACAATGTCATATGGATAGAATTGCCTAACCAATCTTTTAAGATATAAAAATTCGGTACTAATTAACTTTGATCCGGCATTTGGAAGCCAATGCGTGTGTACCATTATCGGGGTGGAAGCTTCAAGGAAAATGCCTCGCGTAAAGGGAATTCTTCACAAGATTCCCACAGGATATTGTCGTGGCAGTACCTCATTCGTCTATCTTTTTTTTCCCATCTTCTAATGCATTTTCGTCATGTGTTATCTATGAACAAATATGTCAAACTTATCCTTACATGTAGCATGATTCAAGCTTTAATGGTTTCTAAAGATGATGTTAGGGTCCACGTTAGCCAACATCCCATGTGAGAATTTGAGCCCCTTTTTAAAATAGAAATACGAAAATCCAAGTGATTACTAAAAGGTAAGCACATTTATTAAGTCCCTAACGTTGTTCTTGAGGAAGCTAAGCACTTTTTGCTTGGAGAACTTCACGAGTCAACACGTGGTCTACTCTAATTTGACTTGAAAGCCGTTAATGATATTTTCTTAAGGTAATATGTAGTTTTATTGCCTTACATTACTCTTTTATACGAGCTTATAACTTTAATTAAACAAGCTCTAAGTCATTATGTTGTTATCTTTGTTTGTCAAAAAAGACACCTACGAGAAAGGTGACATCAAAGCTGCTTTACAGAGAGTTCTTACAATTTACGATTTCGTATCGAATATATTTTAGCAGTTAACTCTGTCGTCGTAGAGTAGAGAGAGAATTGTGAAAGTACATTATGATATGGTAAGTGAAATGTCACATTAAATATTTAGATTTTTATGAATTTGTAGGACAAATTTTTACGTGTGAATATTGAGTTTGGCGTTTAATCTTCTTTGAACGAGCAATACCTCGTATAGGCTTTGGACAAGCTAGTAGAGGTGTCCAAAAGTTCCGAACCGAATCGAGCGGTTCTTCATAAATTAAATACCTGAACGAGTACTCGAATCGAGAACCGATGGGTTTGGGTCGGATCTCGGGTCTAGACTAAGAATCGAAAAATCAAATAAGAACCGAAACTAAATAATTTTTTTATTTTTTATATTGAATTAATTAAATTATTTTATTTTTTCTATACAAATTAGCAAATTAATTAAATAAATCAGATTATTTCATAATTTTAATTTTAAAGCCCAAATCATTTTTAAAACCCATTAGCCCATTTTAATTTGAAGCAAATGAATATACTTTATATAGTTTTGCTGTAATATTAATATCTACTTTTTGATATTTGTATGCATTGAATTAATGTTATTGGACGGCTAGTTATTTATATGGTTTTAAATGGGGCTACGTTAATTTGTAAAAGTTATTTAGTTGTATTTATATAGTGTTGCTGTAAATATTAAAAAAATTGATTGTGGTACGGAACCGAACGGAATCGAATCGACCCGAACGGTTCCATAATTATATTTGGACCCGATGGGTTCATTTATTAAATACCCGAAAGTTTTGGGTCGATTCAGATCTCTTCAAAATCGAACCGAACCGACCTACGGACAACCCTACAAGCTAAGTCTCATCTAGTTTCCTTGGACGAGAATAATTTAGTAGCTCTTTACGTAACATGTTCGTTTGTAAAAAGTTGGGGATGAAAAGTATAAATTTTATTATTTTTATCCTAGATATTACATCCATTGATTAAATGAAAATTTATTAAAGAAAAATCCGTTACTAAAGATCATCTTCTCAAAATTATTAGTAATTCTATTTATCATGATAATGGAATATTGATAACCTATTATTCCTAACATCTCTCTCCCTCTTCTCTCACGTAAAAATTGAACAGTCCAATTTTATTATTTCACATATATCATCGTGATGATAAATAACATTATTCGAAAATTATCGACCCCTCTTTCTCTCTCATAAATAACAAGCGTTTAGGGACGACAAAAAAATCCGTTCAATCCAATACCCATGAGAGCCCACCTCGAATGAGGCACAAATTATCTACCTAACCGAGTAAACAGTGTGGCGATGATACAATGGTCATTGCCCCGAAGTGAGTATGGGGTGCGTACGAGAAATATAGTTACCGCTCCATTACTTGCCTTTCTTTAAGGTTAATTTTAAATTTAAGTTTTTTATCTAACAAAAATAAAAGATTTATCACCATTTCTAAAGAAAACACAAGTTATTCTTAACAAATTGAAAAAAAAAAAAGTAATAATATTTACTAACTAAAAATATAAAAAATAAAAGTAAAAAATAAAATAAGTGAGATGATAAATGCTTTAATTGGGTATGAAAATGAAATAAAATGATAAAAATACCTGATGAGAAGGAGTGGCAATAGCCGACCCATTCCAATATCCGTCCATCCCTACAAGCGCTGTGCGCAGGCGACCCAACTCAAAAGAAACAGCAAGAATACAAACAGAACTTCACCATCCCATACAGAGAGAACGTAAAACCAAAAATATGTAGAGAGAAACCTCTGCTCGCTCTCTTTCAAGCTATGTGAACCGCATATATACATTCATATACGAAATTACGAATAAAGATACTATATTCATTATATATATCTGCATATAGCTATACATTGATACAGAGAGACATTTTCGTGTTTTTGTTAATGTACAACAGATCTTGAAACCCTAACGGAGAAATCTTCAATAACGCGCTCGTTGGTCTTTTTCTTTTTTTTTTTTTTCGCGCAAATGATCGCGATTTTACTTTGCATTCAAATTTCGGTCTGTTGCATTCGAAGGAGTTGGTGAAATTAGTTATTTGAACGTATTGAGAATTTTTTCTGGTTCAGATTGGTATTTTCGGGAAAATAATTGATTGAGAACAGAGTAATAATAGAGGAATGGATGATAGAGGAGGTGGTGGTGGTGGATCGTTTGTGGCGGTGAGGCGAATTTCGCAAGGTCTTGATCGAGGGAACACTTGCCATTCTTCCTCCGGTATATTCCATTTTCTTGAACTTTCCATCTTTCTATTTATTTTTTTGTTTCTCTCTCTATCTCTTCACTTTTCGTCAAACTTCATATCCACGTCTGTCTATTGCACGCGTGGGAGTGTCTCTATACATATATATGTATTTATAATTGTATGTGTGTATACTGAAGATTCTGGATCTGTGAATTTGAAATTAGGCTAATTCATGCTTACTTGCGTCGAGATTTTTGGTAAGTTTCTATATATTATTCTTATCAGAAATTTTTTGGTCCCTTTCTGTTGTATTTTTTTCGATTTTTAAAAATTTTTCTTTTTGTATTTAGTAAATATATTTTTGTTTCTTGAGGTCTTTTCTGTAACTGGATAACTGTGCGTCGAGGTGATAATACACATTCATATTATATGCTTTGGGTGCAAAAAGTCTACTGGAATTGAGAATATTGTCTATGGAATAATTCTTGATAATACACACCAATGTATACGCGTGCACTTCTGTTTTTAATTTGATAGATCATAAATTGAGCATATTGTCTATGGAATAATTCTTGTCTCTAAATATATTAGTAAATATTTTTCCTCTGAATATTTTGTATGTGAGACTTTAGTTGTTAATAGAGATCATGTTGCCATATTTCAATTATGATGGTAAACTACACTTTGTCATACAGGATTTACTTAACTTCTTTTTTTTTTTTTTTTGTTGAGAGAACAAAATAATTGTATTTTTTACTGCATAAGTTTGAAATGTAGTAGTATATGACAGAACCACATTTTCCTTATTCTGTAGCTGCAATACAATGTTTTTTAGCTATGTTTTCACTGATGAATGGGTGGAGCATTTGCCATTAAGCTGCACATTACCATTCTGTAATGATTTGCAGTTAGAAAAGAGAGCATTTGAACGCTATATGATTGCAGGACATTTGTTCGAGGTTAAAGCATAAGTATACCGTAGTACCATGTGTATCTAGCCAAGTTGATTCTTTTTTCTTTTGGCTATTGAATGTTATGATTCAGACCTAGAATGATATGAGTTCTCATTAAAACTCACCCATGGTTGAGATTTTAGATTTTGAGTTAAAATGGTTTTAAGATGTAACTGCGGTATGTACATTTTGGAGGAAGTTGACTGTTCATTTATTTTTTTATAGGTTTTTATTTCTTAGCATATCTTATTTAATCATATTCTTTCTAGAGAGAATTCGTACTATGTCCATTTCTTTTGCCAATTTTTGTTACAGTGGAGGTTGTGGCAGGATCGGCAGCATGGCTAGGCAGAGGCCTTTCATGTGTTTGCGCTCAGAGAAGAGAGAGTGATGGTCGCCCATCATTTGATTTGACCATTTCGCAGGTAATTTTCTGGTTGGTTTGAGTTCTTTGAAATTTGGTTTATGATACTTGTCGAGGTCAATTTGTGGGATAGCAGGTGGTCTAAAGCAAGTCTCATTTGGGTATCAATGTTTGATATTATTGACTACTTGGAATGTTGATCTATTTGGCTTTTACTCTCCAAACCAAATTGATGAGTTGCTTTTGTGTTTGTGTGTGCGCATCAAGTCCTCATTCCTGCTTAAGTTTATATCTGAACAACTGAAACAACTAAAGTGTGTCTTTGAAGATTGATTTATTGCAGTTAAAGAGAGCTTTTCTTCTTTCCTTTACCTTTTCCTTTTCCTTTTGGTTTTGTTTTCTGTTTGATTAATCATCAGTATATAACTTAAGCCATTAGCTCTTGATGTTTCATTTCATTTTGTGTCAGGAGGAAAGCCTACAGAGGCTACAGAATCGAATAGATGTTACCTATGACAGTTCTCTTCCTGAACATCAGGTGTGGTTTAGGGATATGTAGTGCATGTTTTTGATAATCATTCTGGACAGTCAGATTGGAAGCCTCTTTTATTTAGATTAGATCCGAACATTGAGTAATGCTTCTCTTTCTCAATAAGTAAGCTTTTGTCTATAGGAAGCTCTTAGGGCACTGTGGAATGCAGCCTTTCCCGAGGAAGAACTCCGAGGTTTAATATCTGAACAGTGGAAAGTAATGGGTTGGCAGGGAAAAGATCCATCTACAGACTTCCGGTACACCATTATTTTCTTCAACTTTCTTCATATCTAATGCAGTTTTAACTATAACTTTTATGGTTGTTATGCCATGGGTTTGTAACCTTCAAATATGATGTGCTCTTTCAGGGGCGGTGGTTTCATATCTCTAGAAAATTTGTTATTCTTCGCCAGACATTTCCCGGTATGTCCATCCTCTGTGTGTGTGTGTGTGTTATCTTTATAATGTTTGCCTTTCTGTCTAATGTGTTTGATGCTTGCTTATTATGAACTTTGGTGTGCCAATTACCGAGAATGGCACCTCACCGATTATGAACCCCCGACGGGTCTTTTTTTCTCTGTATCATATATTTCTATATGTCAAGAAGAATGACTGTGGTAGTAGTCATGACTACACTCTTTTATAGTAAATGTATGCAAAATTGTTGCTTCTGTATCATATAATAGCTGCCAGAAAATTCATGGTATTACTATCCACTGCCCACCTGAACTGGTTTGAATATAATTTGTGGTTGTGTCATTTAGATCTTTCTTTACTTGGGAATTGGATCCTAGGCTGCATTTTCATACCTTCTTGCTCTGAACTTTCCTCTCTCTCATGGTCTTGTTTCTTCTAACTAAAATATTAAGGTTGCTTGTTGAACTGAAGTAAATTCAATTTAGATCTTTGAATTGGTTTAATTATTATTTCAAACATAAAAAAATTTCTTTTGCTTTTTGATTTTGGAATATTGGGGTGGAAAGCCTGCATATTGATTCCTGTTGGCTTGAGTGAGGAAAGTTCTGCAGGTGGAGAAACATATTCAGATATAATGTGGCTTTGTGTCGCACGATATGCAGTCTGCTTTTATAAAGGTTAAGGAACATTTGTGTACATAAGTACATTAATACAACCTTCCTCCTTGCCGTTGGATTCATTTCATATTTATATGCGGGTTTATGAGTCCAAAATTCTGTCTACGGTTTTACCATAATTTTTTTCACACCAGAGACTCCCTTTCATTTTCCGTTCTGTGGGATATGCAAGTCGTTGTTTGCTCTTTATCTTATTAATTTTTTTCCACAGAAATCTTTTCAGGATCTTCTCCGAAAGCAGGAAGGTGATCGGGCCTTGTGGGAATACCCTTTTGCTGTGGCTGGTGTCAACATCACATTTATGCTTATTCAGATGCTTGATCTTGAAGCAGGTGTTTTTTTCATCTAGATTTAGTATAATTGATGAGTCTGGATCACGTGCTGATGTTTTGGTTTTATTTTTTTGCATTTCCACACTTGTTTGTAAACAGTAGCTCAAGTGTGGATCCAAATTTCTTCTCCTTAGTTATTGGAAAATGCTTTTCAGGGATGTGAATAAACTGCAAGAATGCAGGCAATAACTTTCCAGATTTCACTTACACATGTAAACACAAACATATTAGCAAAATCTTGAATGATTACTCAGAAAATAATCCCACAACATACATGAGATTTTGAATGCATGATATTTGTTCATAAGAGGACATCTTGTCTTTCCATTGCAGTGAAGCCTAGAACGTTGGTAGGAGCAACCTTCTTGAAGTTTCTTGCAGGTACTAAGCTCCACTCTCACTTTACCATATAAAAGCTTTAAATGTTAATGTTTTATATTAAAAAGAAGTCTGGATGTTTTTTATGTTCTTCTGCTCATCAGATCAAGTGAGCAGATATTCTAGGTGCCCATTTGATTATTTTTCATATGAGTAACTCACAAATTTAACAACCATTACTTTGTTTTGTAAAGGGTACTTGTTTTTATTTGCTTGATAATGCTTAATAGTAAATTTTTCCTGCTTTTGTACCTGACAGAGAATGAATCAGCATTTGACCTTCTATATTGCATCGCATTCAAGCTGATGGACCATCAGTGGCTAGCCATGCATGCTTCTTACATGGACTTCAATGTACGTTTCTCCTTTTTGTTCATGTGATTAAAAATAGTGTGAAAAGCACATTTTCTTCTGCCTGCATCCTGTCCATATTCAGTGGTGCCGTAGAAATTTCTGACGTTTAGGTTTTGATCACTCAAAATAGGACTTTAGAAAGTGCATGGGGACTGGGAAATGATACATATGGTGGTATTAATGCTTAAATGGGTCAATGTATGAAAAAGGCAATAACCTACAACTGCTTTACAGATCTCGTATTTGCGAAGATTAGGTCAGCCATTTCTACTTGAGATGGCCACAGATAATAATTCTCTTGTATTTAGACCCCATGAACTAGTTTTGTTATTTGTTGTGAAACAATATGGCTATTATTATATCATTAATGTGATTAAAACAAAATTGAAAAATTATGTAAATTTCTGGTATTAAATTTATCTCTACGGTTTATTATCTTCTCATAAAACTTTTTTTATTTTTTTAACAGTAGCACATTAATGATCGTCCTCTACATTTTCTTCTGCTTACATTTTATTGTGAATGATTCCTGTACACCGTTGTTTTTTTTGTCTTCTGTTGTTCACTCAGACTGTGATGAAAGCTACTCGCCGTCACCTGGAAACAGAGCTTCTACAAGAAGACATTGCACGCCTTGAAGACTTGTCCTCATACAGCCTTCTTAGTTGATAGTACAATAACTGTTTTAACATTTTTGAAAGACAAATGGCCTTTTTATGATAGATTTGCCATCTAATGGATGCTTGTACTAAAGAGCATGTTTGGCAAAGCTTAAAATCCAATTAAAATTGAAAATATAACCGTTATTGGGTCCCACTCGTCTAATAAAAGTCAACAATAACGGCTAATTTTTCAATTTTAATCCCTATCGAACATGCCCTAAGTTCTGTATCGGGTATTGCTCGTTTTTAGTGCTTTAACTAGATTGTTGTCAAGGCTCGTCGATGTTATATAGTTGTAGTCCATTGTGCTTTCTTGCAAGTGTGGATGAAAATGAAAATGTAATTTGAATCACTATATTGCCATTACTCTAACTACAGAATTTATCCAAATACCAAGTGATTTGAATTTGTTCTTGCTGCAAGCCTCAAGGAGCAAACTAATTTTCAGTGACTTGCTTGATCAGTCAATATATTAACAGATTTGGGCCTTTCAGACTTCAACCTTTGGGAAAATTACCAAAAACCAGTCATTAAGTATCTCTTTTTTAAAAATTAGGTTTTCACCTTTTTTTTTTTTAATTTATCAGGATTTTTATCTTTTCAAATAAAAAAAAGATTTTTTTTTATCATTTTAATTAAATAATTAACTCTTTAAAACCCTAATTTATCATTTTATCTCACACAACCCCCATCGTTTCTCTCTCCCTCTCTCTCACTCTCATCGCCGCCTCCTTCCTCCCTCCCTTTATCCTCCCAGTCGTAGCGTCAAACGCTGCTCGCAGCAGGGACTGGAAGAACCTGTGGCTCTATCTCGTTCCCTCTCTATTCTTTCTCTTAATTTTTCTCTGCGTGGTGGTGCAGTAGCGTTGGTGCCAATGTGTGTTTGTGTGGCGGTGGGTTGCAGATTTGCGTGGTGATGGTGCTATGGTGGAGGTTGTGGTATGACTGTGAGGTGGAGGTGGCATAATTATTGTGGCGATGGTCGTGTTTGCGGTGATGGTTCTTTGGATCCAATATTTTTGGTGGTGGTTGGGATGTTGGTTGTGGTGGTGGCGACGGTCGCGGGTGTCTGTGACCTAGGTGGTTGTCTTTGACTCAATGAAATGATAAGTAAAAGTTTTGATTTTTTTCTGCTCGTGGCCTAGGTGGGTGTATGTGACTTCGAAATTGTGACTGTGATTCACTAAAATAGATTTGTGACCCATAAGATTTTATTTATTTATTTATTTTCAATCTGTGACATGTAAAAAATTTTGGTTGTTCTGTGACCTTAAAATTCGTTACTCTGTGACCTTAAAATATAACGTGTAACCTATAATTTTTTATCAGTTTTGATCCGTGACTTCGAAATATTATGTGACCAACCTCCATATATCTGTGACCTTAACAATTGTCGGAATCGAAGCAGTCGCCAGAATTAAGTGCGGTCGGAGAACGGTCGCTGGAATTCAGTACGGCCGGAGAACAGTCGTCGGAGCAATGAGGGGTGGTGGAGATGGAGTTTGGTGGGATGGGGTTAATTATATTATATTATAGTTAAATATTTTTTTTAATGTAATAATTGTGAAATATAATTAATTAATTCAAAAAAAACTTGATTTTTGCAATTTTAATTTTTGGGACCTGATTTTTGATTTCCTGAAAGTAAATCCCTGAACCATAAATTTTTCCCTCAACTTTTTGTTGACTTTTAGGACTTGTTTGGTAAGAATTCTCATTTTCTACAGTAAATCAATTCTCATTTTCGATCACACATTTTTCAATAAAATAATATTTTCCATCACATCTATAGCCCTCGTTTGACACCCATTTTATTCTCATTCTCATTCTCTTTTTTTTTTTTTTTTTTCTCTTTCTTCATTTCAACCATACATTCTATCAATAAAATAATACTACACATAAACCCAAAAATTCTCATTAATTTTCAACCACACATTCTTCTATCAATCACTATTTCAGAATTTATTTTTTCTCAAAATGGGTGTCAAACAGGGGCTATTTTTTCTTCTTTTTCAACCACACATTTCCCATCATATCACTATTCAAAATCAATTCTTCCCCCAAAAAATTCCTACCAAATAAGCTCTTAATATGTAAAGGTCCTAATGGGGTAAAGGGGTAAAAGTTCATATGCCAAACGGTTGCAGCCAGAAATTACGGACATAGTAATTAGGTACCTGTAAAGAAACATTTTTGTCTACACGATGACTTCGCAGTTATGGATGGTGATTATGAAATTATTTTAGGAGGTAATCATCCCCGGAACAAGAAGGTTTACAAAATTAAATTTGACATCAACGCTTGAAATTTGCAGCTACAACTAACGATAGCAAACGAGCCATGCATGTAATTCTAGCTCAATATAATCAAGTATTTCATTCGTGGATCCAAGGGTGAAGGCTGCTCGTCCATTCTGCAATTCGATCTGGGAACCAAAGAACAATCTCCTTCCTTGCACTCCCAACTGAATCACTACCGTGAATTACTTTCCTGCAAAAGGTCATGGATGTCCAGGCAATATGCATCCACCTAGAAGACCTTCTATAACATATATGAGACTGATGGACTTCAATACAATGTCTGAACTTCGATGGTGCTAATATTGGTTCTGATTGCAAGTCAAATAGATACAAGCAATTTCATGAATTCATCCATGTCCCATTAAGAGGCTGCACATATTGGCTACTGATAGTCCCTCGTTCACTCCTCCTAGCAAATACTGCAAAAAACTTGGCCTAATGCTCTGACGATATGCTTTCATGAATCAGTGTTCTTGGTTTGTCCCTCGGTTTGTTTGATTGATGATAATTGTTGAAAAGAAAACCAGATATTGCCTGCAGAATAGCCATGGAGAAGTTTCAACAGAATGGATGATAAACTGCAGAGTGACATCCTTCGTCACAGTAACATGGCCAATTTCATGTTATGTTAAAATTCACTAAGTTAGAGCTTTGAAGTGTCAAGACTAGTGGAGATCACCAATAATCTCTACAGGAGCATGCTCCATTCTTGAAATGGTGGAACCTGTGCATATCACGCACAATTATTTCTCGTTTAGTGACAAGTGATATGTATTTGGTTGCATTGTGGCAATCTCCACAGACCCTAAGATTCTTCCTAATATGAATAGTTGTACCAGGACTGGTATTTATGAGCCCAAAGGCAATAGCCAGCTTCTCACTATGGGTATTCAGCAACTGTTCCTGAACATCATCTTCTACATCATGAATTGAATTGGTATCGGGGGTATATCCAGCTGCTTTAATTCTATCAATCAATTTCTCAAGGTATGCGTAGATATGTTTAGATTGGGGATGATTTGTGCTTCCAGAATAGAAAGTGTGCACCTCATTTTTCAAATCCACCAAACTACAGCCAGGAGTTTTCTGGATCCCGGTTTTCTCCATCATAGTTCTCACTTTAGCTACTTTGTCCCACATTGAAGCCGTGGCATAAATATTAGCTAGCAACACGTGGTATCCACCATCATCGGGTTCCAACTCAAACAGCTTGTCAGCTGCTTTCTCTCCCAAATCAATATTTTTGTGGATCTTGCAAGCGCCCAACATGGCACCAAAGACATTGAGTCCTGGCCGAACAGGCATGTCCTGAATGAAGTTCCAAGCTTCCTCAAGTTGACCAGCTCGACCAAGTAGGTCAACCATGGCTCCATAATGATCCATTGACGGCTCTAAGCCGTATTCTTCCTTCATGATGGTAAAATAGCGGCGTCCTTTGTCTACCAGGCCTGAATGGCTGCAAGCAGAGATTATACATAAAAAAGTCACATCATTTGGGTTGATACTGCCTATGCACATTTTATCAAATAATTCCACAGCTTCCTTCGCAAATCCATGTGTTCCATATCCGTCTATCATAGCATTCCAAGTAGTAACATGCCTCTCATCCATCATGTCAAATAGCTTCCTTGCCGTGTGCACTGCTCCGCACTTTGCGTACATGTCAACAAGAGCAGTCTTCAGATATACATTCTTGTCCAAACACATCCTTATAGACAGTCCATGGATCCACTTTGCTTGGCGCAACACTGATAACTCTGCTATAGCAGTTATAACACTGACTAGTGTGAATGAATCAGGTTTCATATTCAGCTGTTGCATTTTGCAAAAGAGATTAATTGCTTCAGTTACAATACCATTTTGTGCATATCCTAATAACATGGCATTCCACGATACAAGTGTTTTTCTTTGTAATTTATCAAATAATTCAGCACCTATATCAACTCTTTTGCACTTGCAATACATTGAAATTAAAGAGTTAATCACAGAAACATCTGAATTAAGCTCCAATCGATTAACTAACTCATGAATATATTGACCACGTTTAAGATCACCCAAATCAGCGCAGGCATGTAGAGCTCCCATAACTGTAACATTACTTGGCTTTAATTTTTCATCCAACATCTTATCAAATAGCTTCAATGCTTCCTCAGAATTGCCACTTTGCGCATAACCATCGATCATAGTATTCCATGACACAACCGTTCTCATATCCATTATATCAAATATCAACCGTGCAGTCCCAACCAACCCACATTTTGCATACATATCAATCAGAGCAGTTGCAACATTAACATATGACTCCAACCCCCGTCTCAGAACATACCCATGAATTGATTTCCCAACCCTCAAATTCCCAATTGCAGTAGAGGCAGGCAAAACCGAAACCACACTAACCATATCAGGCATATGCCCTTCTTTTTGCATCAACAAAATCAACTCCAACGCCCTCTTTGGCATCCCATTTTGAGCAAAACCAGCAATCAATGTATTCCAGCACACTAAATCCCTCTCAGGCATTCTATCAAACATTTTATAAGCCTCGTTAATCAACCCACATTTCGCATACAAGTTAACCACACTAGTCATGGCAAACAAATTAGAAGAGAAACCATTTAAAATCAACTGAGCGTGAATTTCCTTACCCCTTTTAGCATCAAAACTATCCGCACAAGCTTTCAATAAATATGTGAAATTATACACCACGGGAGCTACACTATCACACTTCATTCGACAGAAGAACTTGTAAGCATTAATCATAGTGTCTTGTTGTACATACCCTTTAAGGAGAGTGTGATAGATGGGATCAGTCTTGGACTCAATGGGCTCGAATACTTTGAGGGCATCGTTTAGTCTACCGAATTTGCAGAACAAACTTACAATCTTGGTTTGGAAAAGATGCTCACCGTAGAGGCCGTTTTTTATTACAAGAGGGATGAATTGATGAAGTTCGTTCACGGAAGTGCAGAGCTCAAGAAGAATAGCTGCCGGATGTTTGTATACATGGGGAGGAATGTAGTTTCTTGGTGTCAGAAAAGGCTGCGGTGCCGCCGAGAGTGGAGGAGGTGCGGTGGCAGGCAGTATCAGTGAGCTCATTTGATTTTTTTTTTTAATTTTTTTTCAAGTGCTAATGCCACCATTGGCACTGGGTGAGAGTCCTTAGATAAGAGTATTTTTAGTGGTGTCGTATATGGGCCTAAAATGGCAATCTTGTGTAGGCCCAACTTAATTGGGCCTCTTAAAAGGCTTCTGATGACATTCGCTCCTGATTAATATGACATGCCCAAGATAAGTAATTAATTAATTAAAAAAAAATTCTCTGTTGTCACCTAACAATTTTGGAGTATGAAAAACATCATGTTATGTTGGAATCAAATTATATTCATTTATTATAAGAATGATATAATACTTTTGCCTAAGTTGACATAGACACATTTGAAGCTTCAAATTTACTAAATTATTTATTTATATTTTATTTTTCATGTCATGTCATGTCATGTTATGTGAAATTCATGTAAAAATGTTACAACTATCCAACATCTCAAAATAATATTTTTACAAGACAAAAAAAATCATAATAACGTGCAACAAACGTTTGTGACAACACAGTATCTTATAAGTATATTAAATATTTCTAATATTTACTTATTATCGTATTTATATCTTTCACTTTTTTCACCACATTCTTATCATCGGCATACCATTTATTAGCAAATCTTGTTGACGCCAATGGTTTTTGTCTGAAAATTATGTTTAGCAAGTGTAAAAAGACTTACTTGCCGCTTGTATTTTTAAATAACTGAAAAATAATAAATACAGAAGTGCGACTAGATTTATTTATTTTACTTATTTAAAGCATGCTTAAAAAAAAATTCATGGAAGCGTGAAGATAATAATGTAATGAAAAAGTCGAATACGTAAGTGTGACAATATATAAAAGTTAGAGAACTTTAATATAACGTATTTATAAAAAGTTGTAGTGTGAATATAATATAAAATTTGTTAATTTATATATTTGTTACTTATTCAAACAATCGTGTTACTACTTCACCAAGTGGCCACTAATTGACACTTTCAAACTTGACACCTTGGTTTTCGAATTCTAGAATTCGTCCAATTTCAATCCTAAATTGATCAATTCTTGTTCCTTTTAATCCTTTTTCATCCAATATCGAATTTTCTACTAAAATAATACATAAACATAGTAAATTATCTAACCTACGAAAACACCCCCCAACGTCCACGTTTAGTGACTCGAATAAATGTAAAATCACGCTTACCACTTCTCAATGTTCTCATGTGGTTGTCGACGATTTTGGAACCATATTTAATCACCGTTTTTCGCTTTTTGGCCCGTTTTATGTAAAGCGTGTTGTTTAGTATTTTTATTTTTTATTTTTTGCATACTCTATATATGGCATATTAAAAGATCTATCAAAAGATAAAACTTATCAATCACCATAGTGTGTGGCATACAAATTTATAAGAGATTTTAGAGATAACTTTAAACTTTAAATTGATTCTATAAATTTAATTAGTCTAAATTTCAATTAAAAAAAAATTAGTTAGTCTATATAGGACTCACATGATACCCCTATTAACTGTAAATGAAACATCTTACATCTCTTCAGCTATATTTCAATCTCACTCTGAAATTTAAATTCTCTTATTCAGTTATATTGAAAATTCTATTGTCATAACAGAAGATTTTTTTTTTTTTTTTTAATTTTAAAATTATTCACCACTGTTCTAGGTTGGCAATGAATTGAGCCGTGCCGAGCTAATTCGACCCTTAGACACTAGAGCTCAACTCGAGCCTATAGCTTGTATGAACACGAGCCCGAGCGGCTCACAAGCCTACTAGCCACTCGTTTTTTTAAGAAATTAATAAATAAGTTAAATCCATGAGCTCAAGATGAGTATTCTAGTAAAAAAAATTCAAGCTTGGTTTGACCCATAGCTCGTCTCAATATGAGTCCAAACGACTAATGCGCCGACCCAGTACGAGCCCAGCTCGAAAGCCAACGAGTGGTCGATCTATTTGCCACCTCTGCACTATTCATCCTACCTTTATAAATAGTCAATTTATTTGCATATCTTATTCTCAATTATAATATCCCATCTACAAATGAGATCATTTATATGTTGCCAAAAATTTATTGTGTGCATATATGTAATGGAAGTTGTTGGTAAAGGAATATAAAGTTTAAAAACATTCCCATAGGACTCAAACCCCAATTCTCAAGGAACATTGTAAACACAAATGGACAAGAAAAAGGTACACAATAGGACCCACCAAATATCTGATGCCATACTCTATCATGATGGACTTTGGAATATTGAATTAAAGGCTATGATTGTTGCATGGAATTCAGCACATATAACTACTGCACTCTCTTTCAATATTGCAAGGTTTTACCCACTGGTCTGGTCTCTCTGAAAATTTAAATGCATATAATCATGAGATTTTGGGATGCTCTTAGGTAAACTTATTTTTCAGATGCCACCATTGTTTGGGGAGTAGTTCGGTTTGGAAGTATTTAGATTGGAATTGCTTTAGTTGATTATATTCTTATAGTGTAATTTATGGGTTTGTTGTATGTATATCAATACGGTCTACATTTTACTTTCTCATTCTTGACATCGAAAATCGGCTTGGTCGCAATTTCAATTGTATCGACGTGTTGCAAAACAAGATCACAAAAATAATGAATTCAAAGAGAGTTCTTGAATTAAATTTGTCTTAACTTGGAGTAGATACCTTGAAAGTTTGTGTATGGTTGGATGTTGTAGACGAGTCATTGCATCAAGTATTTGGCAGGTTGAACCTTTATAGAGCACCATCTACCACGAGTAGCAAGCCATCATGCATAACTTCATATTATTAAGGGATGGATCTCACGTCGAATACTGATATAATGTAATGCAACAAATAATGGCATGAACAACTCATCTAAGTAAGGTTGACGGAATTCAAAGTTTTAATATAGTGTCAAATTTATTGAACTCCAACGAATAATTCAATTTGATTAAAATTCAAATGAGCACACAAATATATATATATATATATATATATATATATATATATATATATATATATATATATATATATATATATAAGGAATTTGACTACTTTTCTTAATAATGTTGACATTTTAAGATGGAATATCAACTTTTAATAATAATAACAACATTTTAAGTTATCATATATCAATTGTTATAGGACTATTCTATTACAACTAAGTTATTAGCCGTCATAAAACCATACTTTTTACAATGTGAGAGCGTATTTCGAGTCGAAAATGTGTTCTACAATGATGAAGAAAAGATGAGTGGGTTGAGATTTAACAAAAGAACGGAAAAAGAGAGAAAAACTTAATATATACAGGGAGGTTAAAAAAAAAAAAAAAGAAAAAGAAAAAAAAACGAAGCCAATATTTCCAAAACAACATTCAAGAGAACGGAATAAAAATAGAAATGTGAAATAGGTTTAATATCTTCAACTTGTGTTGCATGTATGACTCAAATTATTTAAATTCCAATGAAGAAAAGAAAAATAAAAAGTGGGAAAGGTAAGAAGAGAAAAATATGCGAAGTCAATATTACCAAAACTACATACAAGAGAGAAATAAATGAAATAAAAATAGAATGCAAATCATCTGTCATTTACTTCTACTTGTGTTGCATACATGACTCAATATTACCATAACTATATTTAGGAGGAGAGAAAGAAATTAAACTAAAAAGGGAATGTGAATAACATAAGGTTGGTAACATAATGTGACGGGCACTCTTTGATCAATTTTTATGTTCATATTGATAAAGTATGAAATGAAGGTGCATTTTATAATTGGTGATTTGAGTTCATATTGAAGAAGTATGAGACAACTTGTTATCACTTATTATGTGTGTATTTGGTAATGATTAAAATTAGATTTTTAGTAGATTGTGACAGAAATTTTTGAAATGTGTGGTTGAAAATCTGCGTGATCCATGAAAGATGTGGTTAATATTGATTGTTTGACTTTAACTTAGATTAAAATTTGATTTTAATCCGAAACAAATATGGCCTATAAGTGAATACATTATGTGAAGTCAACAATTAGGACTAATGAGTTGAAAAAGAAACAATTTAATGAATTTATGATACTATTGAAATATTCTAAATAGAGCTTAGGTAAATTCTTCTATTTCTCATTTAAAGGGACTTATAAAAATATTGAAGACATGACTCAATATTTTGAAATGTCAAATGAAAAATATTTGCCCTTATTTGAAGTTAGTTGAATTGAGAATTGATTTTATGAAAAATAATTTTTTTTTCAGAGCATATGTGGTTAAAATGTAGGAAAAAAAGTTATGAGAAAACGTTAAAAATGAGATTTTATAAAAATGTGTAATTGAAAAAAAAAAATCATTTCTACTAGAAAATCGCAACATCTCAAGATTGACAAAACTCTCCCATCTCTATATATTCGTTGTCAACGAATCTTGAACTATAAGTCTGAGAATTTGCTTAAAACAAAAATATTGTGTGAACTTTAAACAAACAAGTTTTGAAAAAAAAAAAAAAAAAATTGCGAAAAAGATACCTATAAAAGTTAATGGCGACGATGGATCTAAGCGGAAGAAAATCTTAGAAGCTACATGAAAAGATAAAAAATAAATGTTACATATTAGGATAAAAATAATGTCTTTTTCATTACCCCTAAATCAATGAAAATGTATAATAGCCAAATAATTGATTAATATAAAAGTGGATTGCAATATGGATAACTTTTTAGCTTTTTATGAATATACATTTCATGATGGCTAATATAATTTTCTAGGTTAATTTGCCATTCCATTACTGATGATATGTGCACAGTGCACTCTTTTTTATTTATGTGTCACAGAAAGACAAAATCAGTGCAGTGGATGAATATTGTGGTGTTTGACCACATTGAATGACATAATAATGCAGAAACTATCTCACTTCATTCCAGAGAGAATTTTTTGGACATTGTTATTATTATTATATTTTTTAATTTTTCTTTATGTTAAGAAATACAATTTTAGTGCCATCTGTTGATATCTTTTTGACACATCGACTTTACCATTAATACATCGATCTTCTTCTTGACTAGGAGTGAACATTCTTTATGCAATAACTCACTCGAAAATGAGGATTCCCCTTCAGCAATATACGATTGCAAAGATCGTGGTATAATAAAATTAATACAGAAATCAAACCCATGTATCGTTGTTGGCGTTGCTTTCGAGCCAAACCAAACATGTATTATGAACTCGATTCTAGAGTTAAAATGTGGCGTCCCCTATTGGTTGGGGTCGGTGGGTCAGGTCATGTAGCATTGTTCTTAAAATTTTGGTCATCATATATATACACAAAATGCAACTATGACATCCTTTTTAGAAAGATGCTGCATGTACAGTCCTTAATGGACTGTAGATTTTACAATCCTGACTGATTAGCGTGGACCCCACTGATTCATTAATCAGTGGGGTCCACGATAATCAGTCGGGCTGTACATTTTACAGTTCATTAATAACGGTACAAGGGGAAAAATTCTTCTTTTTATCCTTGTAGTTCATTGCCATCAAGTTGCATGAGTAATCAGTGGGGTCCACGATAATCAGTGAGACTGTACATTTTACAGTTCATTAATAACGGTACAAGGGGAAAAATTCTTCTTTTTATCCTTGTAGTTCTTCATTAATAACGGTACAAGGGGAAAAATTCTTCTTTTTATCCTTGTAGTTCATTGCCATCAAGTTGCATGAGTACCAAAGGTGTACTTAAATTGATTACTAAATGTCAGAAAATTTTCAGCTCACATACCAACTTTGTGCAGAACCCTACTCCATCCATCCATCCATCCATCCCTCTCTCCACCCCTTTAACTTTAGAGAGCAAATCTTCTCAAAACAAACAAAAAGGCATGCAGAACACTAATCCATATATATAATATCCCTCAACTTTATAGAGCAAATCTTGTCAAGACAAAAAGGTAGGAGTGTGTTTGGTAGGGATTTTTGGGGGAAGAATTGATTTTTGAATAGTGATTTGATGGGAAATGTGTGATTGAAAAAGAAGAAAAAAGTATTGATGTGATGGAAAATATTATTTTATTGAAAAATGTGTGGTTGAAAATGAGAATTGATTTACTGTAGAAAATGAGAATCTGTACCAAACAGGCCCTAGATATGTTTATACTTTGCGAAACTGCTGTAATTATTCAAAGTGCCTAAAAGGAAACACCTATGCTAATAGGGTATAATCAATTCCTTTTTTTTTTTTTTCCTTTTTATCATTTGCCTCGTGAAATCAAGTTTTGGCTGCAAATAGTAATTCTTCTTCTTTATATATGGAGAATAATATTACATGTGAAGACAATTATTGGCCTGCATGCATGCCCTACTTTACAGCCTCTGATGCTGCTAAACTATCAATCAACACTCTGGTTTATACAATTAATAATATACTTGACAGTCTTCAAAACGGACGTCTTGACTTGACGTGTGACTTGATAAAATTGTTAGTGCATATGGCCGGGACGTGAACTTACCAGGTTTAGAGAATAATCTACATTGTTGTACTAACGAGGAAATGAGAATGGGTTTGCTTACTGTACTAATTGTGGATCCCATATACACAGAGAATGGAATGCAGAGAAAGAGTACAGAGAAAATTAGAAAAAATTAAATAGACAAATACTCTCTTAATAAAGTAATAAATTATAAAAATTTAAATGGAGAGTGTGCTAGACTCCTTCATTTTTTTTTATTTTTTTTTCAGTACGTAACCATTTTTAGGTAATGTGATTCGCTTTTAAATGTAATTCACATCCTTGTTGGAGATGTTCTTAGTGTATATTTAGCAGAGATTAAAGGCTTGTTTGTCAAAAAAAAAAAAAATTATTCCAAAATTATTTTTAACCGCACATTCTATGGAACCCACGAACTTTCTCCATTTTTAACCATAAATTCTCCATAAAATCGTTTTTTTCTTTGAAAAACTTTGTACTAAAAACATTGAATTTTTTTAAAGCTGATCAGCGATAATTTTTATTGCTATATTTTGTACAATTAAATTTGACATTGTGTGATGTGTAGAAAATTGTCATTGATTTGATTAAGAGCCAGTTTGAGCCCTATTTTTATTGAAGAATGCATTTTGAAATAGTAAATTATGAAAAATGTGTGGTTAAAAAATAAGGAAAATTTTTGAATTTGCATATAATATTATTTTATTGAAAAATGTGTAGTTGAAAAGAATGGAGGTAAAAATGTATTTTGAAATAATGAGAATCAAACAAGGCAAGTATTGTTAAAAATCAATTGTCATGATCAGTATTCTAATAGGCATAATGCGTGGAGGCCAAGCTGTGAAAGTTTAGGCGAGGCATATGCGTAAAAAAACATAAAAAAATGTTTTCTTATTTTAATTTTATTTTAATTTTTAATCAATCAAAAAATCATTTAGTGTGTGTTTGTCTCCCATTATTGTAGAAGAAATGGAGTAATGAATAGTATTTTTTGGAGAATGTGTAGTTGAAATTTAAAATAAATTTATTGATTTGTGTGTAGAGTATATTATTGGGTGAATGTGTAGGGGATAATCTTACTGTAACAAACAATGTTTTGAAATAATGAGAGATAAACAGGGCCTTAATAATTAAAAATAATATATATCAAACATCTAAAACAAATTTATAGAAACTTTATACATTTTTCAAAAGTTTCCAACAAAAAAATAAGTTTCAAATGTAAATTGACCTTTAAATTTTAATTTAAAAGAATTGTAAAAAAAAAGAGATAATGATGCACGTCTAGGCACGTATTAGCGGTCAATGAGCTAAATAAAGTGTTAAGCCACTTGGCTTGGTGTTTTCGCCATGCATTCCGCCTAGACGCGTCTTTTAGAACACTAGTCATGATTGCTGTCATATCAAATAATGTCAAACTTAATGTCAACCATAATGTACATATAACAAAACTCTAATTTTTAAGTGTCATGACTTATTGTCCACTTATTATTTACGTATTATATATGATTCACAATTTACAAGTACATAAGAGTAATCCCAATGAAGCTACTAACATAGTTAAGTCTAAAAGAGATTGAACAAGTCATTAATAAATCTTAAAAATTCTTAAAGGTATAAAATATTTATTTTGTTCGAGTCAATTCAAACTAAGAGTGAGCAAAAACTGCCAAACCTTGAAACCAAATCAAAATCGTTGGTTTATGTCTACATCGGTTCGTCAACATTTTATTATTGAGCCTAACCATATCGTTTGGAAGAGACTTTCGAATTTCGATAATCATAAACTTTTTGAAATGAAACTACTAACATAATTTCAAACAAATAAATAGATGAAAATTGACTTGTCGAAGATTTTGTATGTGTGGATAGGTTTCTTATGCCTCTTTCCGTTACGCGTCTTCTTTATTCTTCTGCTGCCTTCATTGTCTTTGAAATGGGAAGAATGGTACAGTATGCATGTTTTTGTAATGGTTTGATATTCTCATTTTAAACGATTCGATTTGAAATTAGGAAAAGTTTGGTCCAATCGTGAACCATGTTAACTTCTAGTACTAATTGACATGTTAAATCGCTATGATTAGATTCCAAAGAGTAAAAAAAAAGATGATTCACAACTCAAATTCAACACATGTATGAACGCACTAAATACAAGATAGCGGCGCAGAGGAAACATAAATTTTGACCAAAAAATAAATAAAATTGTGCTAAATAATCTTGATTGATTTTAACAACATTATTAATTAATTAGAGTTTTCAATCAAGTGGATAAAAGTGTAACTTAATGAAAAATAATAAAAGCAGATACACACGATATAATGGGGTAATCCCTTGAAGGATATATTTAGAGACCACCACGTCACAAGTAAAAAAATTCACTAAGAAGAAGGTAAAATACGTTCATATCATATTATTGTAATTACAATAATTATCGATCACCTCGAAATTGAAACAAAAGACAATTACAATAATTATCAACCACGTCAAAATATATGGATCACGAGGACTCTATGGCACAATTATGCTTATCTGGCGCTCAAACGTCCAAAGTAGTGAAGCTGACACCCGCATGCTACTAACCGGATGCTCAAGTGGTAGGGCGGCTCTTCAACTCCATATTCATCCGGCTCACACCCATTTTCGTGTTTTACACTTGTTTTCAACATTCTATTCCTTCTACAATACTAAATCTAGGGTTTTGAACGTTCCCTATATAAATTTGGCTCTTCATTATGTTTTAAATTTAGTTGACAAAGTTGTAATCACATAATTTTTTGTCACAGATTATTTTGTTTTTGTATTCTTGTTATCATTTACTTTATATTGTGCCTATAAACACCAACTCAAGAAGAAAATAGCCATCTAAGCCTCCGTTTGGATACATATTCATAAATGGTTTAAATATAAATATATACACGAATTTGATCTTCTAAGCACGAATCTTAGTTTATTTACTATTATTTACATAAGCCCCTATTTGGTGGGGATTAAAATTAGATTTTTAGTAAATTTTGATTAAAAAAAAATTGAAATATGTGGTTAAAAAATTTTGGGACTAAAAAAATATGTGATTAATATTGATTGTTTGACTTTGATTTAGATTAAAATCCGATTTAAATTAATATCAAACGGTGGTTTAATGAGATTCACTGCTATTATTTTTATTATTATAAATTTTAATGAGTTCAACGTGCTCTTGTGAAGACGAGTCCAATGTTAAAGAGTCAAATCAGATTTGAAATATTCGAGCATGGAGACTCCAATGTGTAAGGGAAAGCGTGTAGAAGGTTGCAATCAATAATAGACCCAATGTCCATTTATCATTTTTTTTTTTTCGGTTTACCTCAAGATTTAAAATTCAACCCCTCGACTTTTCAGAAAATTAAAACACTTTGGGAGTTTGATTTATTAATTTAAAGCTATTTTTAGTTTTCAAATTTGTACAATTTTCAAAACTTGTTTGATTTAATATTGTCGAAATTTATGTTTATAAACAAAATCAAATTTATAACATAAAACTTAAAACATATTTATATTTTTTGCTCACTCATTAGAACAAGGAAAATCATTTACCTCCCAGATGTACTCTAAGTGTCTGTTTGATTGTAAGAATGAAATTTGGGTGGAAAGAATATGAATTTCAGGGAATTGAATTGCTTAGAACTTATTTTACTGAGAATTATCAATTAATTGTGTTTGATTGATATAATTTTCCACCTGAAAAATATTGAAATTTTGGATCTTTTGGTATTCGTTTGACTTTAGTTTCCATAAAAATTGTATATTAAATGGATAAAATTTGTTACAATTGGAAATTGAATTTTTAAAAAAAAAAAAAAAAAAACTGCCTAGAAAAGCTTTTCCTACCAAACCCATGGAAAAAACTTTTCAGAAAAAACCAAAAAATATGGAAAATCAATTTCATGAAAAATTTAGTCAATCAAACATGCAAAAATGTGGAAATAGATTTTAATTTCCATCTTCCATGGAAAAGAAAGAACAATCAAACAGTGCCTAATTTCAAAACTTTTTGATAGCAAAGCAAAACAAAATCAATATCCAACCCTCAACATTTTTCAATCATCAACAATTAATGGCGATTTCAAATTTCCCAATTCCGACAATCACCTTCCTCATCATCCTCTTAACTATACTTCTTCCCAATGAGTCAAGAACAAACATGAATACTTATATTCTCCATATTCCATGCAACGATACGAAAGTGCCGAGGAAGGATGAGTTCACATTCAAGATCGGCCTTCTTCTTCAACAACAAAAATTTTGTCCACCTTGCATTGTGTGATCATTGCCTCTTGCTCTCCAATGGCAACTCAATGGTCATCGTTTTATGCCCCCATAGTCGACGAGATATCACTCCTTACTATCAATAACTACAACTTATTTCCTATTCTATTACTTCTATAATATGTTTGTAGTTTTGTATTGATTAACTAAAGATGGACTTATGCATATAATGTTTTTTTTTCTCTATGAATAAGTAAGGTAATAATTTATTAATTTTTTTTAAATTTAGTGCTTGTTTGTCTCCCATTTTGGGAGAAGAAATAGAGTTTTGAATAGTATTTTTTAGAGAATGTATGGTTGAAAAGTAAAGTAATTTTATTATTTTGTATGTAAAATATTTTATTGAGTGAATATGTGGTGAATATTATTTACTGTAGCAAATAATGTTTGATAAAAAAGATGACAAACATGAGCTTAATTATCTGCCGGGTTGTGAAAATATATGTTCTTTTTAAAGCTTTCCTTTTTTCTCTCTTATCGAAAATTTCTTTTGATGGATTAATGCTGGCGAAATGGAACATGATTAACGATTATTACGTTGTGGAACTTAATAATTGTCGTTGTGCAGAATCAATATGCAATTTGATCTTTTGTAACTAGGAACTCGTTTAAAAATTTCACACTTGCAATTTTGATTTTGCCCTAATTAATTTTATAAATAGAGAGTCGACATTAAGATTTTAGTATAATTATAAAAAGAGAGAGATTAGAGGATATATGATATGCGATTTTCCGTTGTAAACTTCTTTTAATCATTCTGAATTACTGCAGAGGTGAAAGATGATATGGTCTCACATTAAGGCAAACATCTAAAAATTTCTTACGTGTTCTTGTGTCTATTTTCTTTTTATGATAATATTTCTCTTGGTTGTAGAATTAGAATTTCTAACTATCAACAATGTGATTGCTAGATTATAGGGAAAAAAAGATCAGGAAAAATGGAAAGAAGGAAAAAGAAGTGGGTAACAATTTCATAGCAACACAAAGACTAAAACGTCATAAGATAATTTCTAAAAATTCTAACATGCGCGTTTTTTGTAATATTAAAACAGACGCTTAAATTAGAAAAGTTAAAACTAAAAATTGAAAAAAAAAACCAAACAAGGCCTTATTTTTCTCAATAATTTTCCACGGGCATGAGATTCATGGCTGGAAAAAATAATAAAAACTAAAAATCAAGAAAATCAGTAATTTTGAAAATTTAATGGGAGTTCAATGCTTAGTCATGACGTGTGTGTGAGCTTACTTGATTGATTCAAATCTTGAGATTCTAATGACAAAGAAAAGTAGAAAACTACAAAATTGCTTGCTTACTTGAAGAGGGAACCACCCCTTTCAAGTCATCTGTGGCGAGCGAAGGTAGGACCGAGATGGACAACAGAAAGAAAAAAGGGAGCAGAGTTGAGACTTTATAAATTACTTTTGAATTCATGCATCTTGAGATCTTTTTTTTTTTTTTTTCCAATAATTGTACATTATTAAATATGTACAAAATATAATAATATTCTTCTACTCACTTTAGTATCTACATAAAAGTATACTGAATCAATAGAAGATTGTTAATATGCAAAGGTGTTAGCTTAACAAGAATTATGCAGGCGTTGAACGATACTACTTGCTAAAAGAAAGCGAGATGTATGACACGATTTAAAATAACAATCACAACAGAAGAACACAAGAAATTTGGTAAATGAAAGAAAAATTCACTATAATGGAGAAAGAATACAATAATATTGTGTTTACAATATTGTACGAAGAGCCAACTATACATAGGATATATTGTCAAACCTAATTATAGTGTTAAAAAAGGAAAGAATATAAAAAACTCGTGGAATGAAGAAAGCAATTTTCGACTGGAACACAACGGCACTCAAGAGCCAGTCTAGCGCTGAGCAGGCGGCACACCCGTAGCTCGAGCGACTGGTTGACAGTGAGGGAGCACCGGCTCCCTGCTTTGAGCGCTCGAGCGGGAGCTTGGCTCACAGTGAACGGGAAAAATGTAGAAATCATTCATTTGTCCATATTTTGATCTCTTCAAAACCCACTTTAACTATCCACCAAAATCCAATCGAATTTGAGTCAAACATCAACAAAAGGTGTGATTGAACTGAGCATGGCTCTACTGAATGAATCTCATCTATTGTTAATATTTAGGGTAAATTCGAGCGGTGCGTATATTGTCCAACTACTATTTGTTGTGCTTATATATTTTAACTTTTTAAAATTGTGATACTTATGTCTATTGCTAACTAAAAACATTTATTTGAATTGTGATACTCACTGATGTCAAACTTTGAATGTAAGATTGTCTAAAAATATTTCCTTTTATTTCACGTGTGTTTTTACTTTTTATAATAAGCTCAATTTCCATAGAGAGATTCTCAATTTTCAGCTGTAGGGACATTACATCACGAGAATTTTGTTGAGGAAAATACTGATTTTTGTATAAGAAAACGTAAATCACAAAATATGATAAATTCGATTCAACAAAAATAAATAAAACAATAGAATACTTCCTTCTGGAGAGTCTCGTTGTGGATGATGTCTTTGTTGTTTTAAATAATTGGTATTTTGTATGTTTAGTTATTTATAATGAAAAATTTGTAAATAATCAATTTTAATCAGATATTTCATGAAATTCATAATTTTTCAATCACACATTTCATTAATGTTGATCAAAATTTATTTTCAAAAATTCTCTACCAAACGGGCATAATATATTTATATAAAAAAAAGTCGTACATAAATATACATGAAAATGGAGTAGGAAACGTGACATAGAATACATAATAAATGGTAGGTAAAACAACTAGATATTCATTTTATATTCTACCTTCAAGATTGTAACAAAACGTATATGTATCCATAATTGTGCATGATAGTTACGTAGGTTTGCAAGTACTCGTTTGTGTGTGTGTGTGTAATGTATATTGTTGCTTGTGCAGTGCCCTTCATTCAAAGAGATGGACAGTTGTTGTTATTTATCAGAAAAAAATAGTTGTGCTGTCGTGAATCGTAATGAAGGCTGATAGAGATAGGGATAGAGAAAGAATTTGATGGTTGCTGTTACTGTGGGGGACGGTGGTGGGGAATGGTTAGGGTGGTGGGGGAGAGTCTTTTCCAAGAAAGAGAAAAAATACAAACAACTGTGGATGAAGTAACAGCTGAGAATGAGTGGAAGGCAGAAATATAGCCCTTGTTTGATTAACATTATTTGGAGAAGATAAAGTTTTGAATAATGATTTTTAAATTAAATAGTTGTCAAACTATTTTTTTAAGGACGTATGATTAAAAATAGGAAAATATTTTGGATTTACGCATAAAATATTTTATCGTGTAAATGTGATTGAAAATTAGTATGAAAATTAAAAAATTTTGAAATAATGATTGTCAAACAGGGATATAATAATATAATTTGGTCGACGATTTGTAAGTTAACAGGCATCATATCCGTTCATTTGAAATCAACGGTAAGGATATTTTCAATACATACATTATCAACCAAGTTAACTAGCTTGATTCATAATATAATACTATATATTTGTTCTTTTTGCAGGGAAATGGTGGTTCTGAGTGGACAAATGCATATCTTTGGAGTCAGATTTTGTAGGATTTTAGAGGGCAATTTCAAGTCATTTTCATTTCTTTCGACACGGATGGAAACTTTTGCGGACCCTACTCTACTCATTGCGCCTAAGAATGTTTACACACATCACTAGAGTTATTCTTGTCTTGCTTTGAAATACAGGAACTGGATTCACACCCACATTCGTGTTATACCTTAGAAATGGTACACAGACCAAATCATGCGATTACCCTAACTTGATAGATACGTATATACACAGACTATTTGTGTTTGAACACAAAAAAAAAATTCTTAAGTTTCAAATTTATTTTTCCTACAAGAACGCGTCGAAAATATTATTTAAACGACTTTTTTTAAAATTATTTTCTCTACTGTCGACGATTTTTTTTGCTTTGTTGTAGAACTCTTTTAAATTTGTAGATCTTCTTCCGCCATTCTAGATTGTTGGTACTTTTTGTCCGGCCTCTCCCACGCTGTTTTATTAAATCAGAAAAGAATGGGTCAGTGAAGGTCTTTTCAAGAAGACCTTAATTAATGCAAAAAGCCATTTAAACGAAAAACCCTAAATTCCTAAACTTTTTTTTTTTTTCGCTTTGACAGCTCCTAAAAAAAAAAAAAAAAGGGTACATAAGCATCATTTGCTTTTCTATATTTAATGATTTGTCACTTTATTTATTAAAGGATAATTGGTTATGAAAATTATATCCTTTAGAGTACGTTTGATTACAAGAATGGAATTTTGGTAGAAAGAAAATGAATTTCAGATAATTGAATTGCCTAAAACTTGTTTTACTGAGAATTGTCAATTAATTGTTTTTGATTGGTATAATTTTTCACCTAAAAAATATTGAAATTTTGGATCTTTTGGTATTCGTTTTGACTTTTTTTTTCATTGAAATTGTCTATTAAAGAAATTTAATTTGTTATAATTTGGGGTAAAATTTGTTTTCATTGCAAAAAAATAAAAATAAATAATAAATAAAAAGTTGTCTAGAAAAGTTTTTCCCTCCAAACTCATGGGAAAAGCTTTTCTTCAAAAACCAACAAAATGTGGAAAACCAATTTCATAAAAAATTTAGTCAATCAAACATGCAAAAATGTGAAAATGAATTTTAATTTCCATCTTCCATAAAGGGCAATAACACGTGCCCTATATACATTCGTCATTTGTAAGAAATGAAACCAACAAAAGACTATTTCTTTGGGCTATATATCAATTATACAATTAATTCAATGTTTAAGACTTCTATTGAAATGTTTTTATTTTCTGTAGAAGAACTTCTTGAGAAAGTTATCGTATAAATATTTTAGATTTATATAAATAAATATTTTTTATTTTTGAAACTCGATTTTTTAGATAAGATATTCTCACATCGATGACAATTTTTTTTAATAATCTACTCATAAAACTTGAATATATAGATTCAATCTACTATCAAAGAACATCTCAAAGATTTCTAAACAAATGAATATTATTTTTTAATAGTTTAAACTTTTAAATTAAAATTAATTTATCTTGACACATGGGCACAAAGAAACTTCAATAATGCTGGGTTACTATATAATGTTGTGTTACACATGAGAGAGAGAGAGAGAGAGAGAGAGAGAAGACTGTAACTCTCTTTTAACTGTGCTAGGTAGACTCGGCAAGTCCAGACAAAGATAAGAAGAAACTCTCAATATATTCTTGAACAAACACAGGATAATATTCCATCCAGCGTTCAGCAGTTGACCGAAAAGAATACACTATTTTCATCCATTGATGCCATGAGACGACGCCCCCACACGTTGTACAGCCAACATGCAATAAATCGCTCCACTAAAAAGAACATCAGCAATTTCTTCAATCCACTATCAGTAATAATTTGATAAATTTCGAAGAATGGAAGGGGAGAGAGGGTTTCAACCCAATTATGATCAGCTTCAAAGTTCCTTTTCTGCTGCTCCTCCTCCTTCTCATCATCATCCTCTACATCATGAAATGGGGTTTATACAGTTCGAAGATCAGAATCAGATGATGAGCTTTTTGGTACCCTCGCAATCTTCTCAAATATCTCAGCCTCTAGACGGCGGTGGTGGCAGCGGCCACCCCATTAAGACAACCAGCACCACCAGCAATAGAGTTTTTATAGGATTAGACAATAATGAACTTCTGAACTCTAGACCCTCATGGAATAACGACCAGGTAGTTTGGTTGGTCCAATAATGATATTAGTTTTGAATTCTTCCTTCTTATTATACTTTCTTAATTTATAAACTATTGCAGCTTTCTATAAGTTGAGGGTTGGTTCGTTTTGGTTATCATATTGATTTTTTGGTAACTTGACGATGTAGGTAGGAACACTAGATCTCAAGGCTGTTAATGATGAGAACTGCAGTGGTAACGCCAACGAGGGTGGCAATTCATGGTAATCTATCTTAACTCTCTCTCTCTCTGGATCTCTTCTTCTTTCGAGCTGGTGCGTCAAGTTTGCGTCTCTCTTCACACACAAATATACGGAACCCAGAATTCATTTTGATGTTTCCACTCAGAACTTGAGGGGATCCAGCTTATCGTAAAGGTTTTGTGGCTAGCTTTTCATTTGGTAGTGTTTTTGTTCCAAGGAAGTTTGCAAATAGGCATGCTTGTGTGTGTTCAATAACCCTAAAAAGCCAGACTCTTCAACTTTTAGCCAGAATCTAAAGAGATCTACTATATATGGAAGAGATTCCTCACAGAAATCTCTCTCTACTCCTCTCTCTAGAAATATAGACATACACACAAATCCAGTGCACGATCATGTTCGTGCGTGTGTAGTGTAATGAACTGTGAAGGACAAGTGCTAGATCCACTACTTCTCTGTGCACTCATTCTATCAAGTACATAAGTGATATTGTAATGGAAAATTTGATCATTTTTCCGTTAATGTTGGTTAGTATGAGTTTTAGGCCTGAATATATTGGCAGTCAACATGTATAAATGGATAATTAACAGGTAAATTAATCCAAATATTGCAGGTGGAAGAGCCCATCTTCAGATAATAATGGCAAGGTCAAAGTGAGGAGAAAGCTAAGAGAGCCCAGATTCTGTTTTCAGACGAGGAGTGACGTGGATGTACTTGATGATGGTTACAAATGGAGAAAATATGGTCAGAAGGTTGTCAAGAACAGCCTTCATCCAAGGTATTGATTTCTTACTCCTAAAACTACATTTTCTGGTGTTCGTCCGTTACATTTTAAAATCTTATCCGCTATAATAGTCTGGTTATGGTAATGGTTATGGTCATGTCCAGTTTGTTTACCAAACGCATATAGTGAGAATATGGGAAATATAACTCCAATATTCATGATTTTTATTCTGCAAGTTATGAAAATTCACATTATGCGGATTTTCATTTCTGTGGAGATTGTTGCAATTGATGATGTAAAAAATGTAATGCATAACATGGTCTATAATTATTACCCTAGCTAGTGCGATCAGAAGTGGTGAAGAATGTTGAAAGTATACTGTTTCAGTTATGTTGGCTTCTGTGTCTCTCTCTCTCACTTTTAATTTCTCTCTTGAATATGAATGTGAAGTTTCTTAATTTCTTGTAGAAAGATGATAAAATAATTTTATTTTATTTTTAATCTTGTTTTATAATCGTCATTTTGAAACTGGATTTATGAGGTATAATATCACATCATAATCATAAATTAGCGTGCCAACCAGATTTTTCAATCTTGTCAATAATCAAGTAATTGTCATTTTCTTGAGAAATTAATGGAGATCAGTCCCCCCCACACACACACCCATTGTACACGTGTAATCTCACTAAAATGAAAATGAAAATTGAAATTAATAGAATTAATCTATATTAATAATAACTAAGCATGAGGTTCTCATATTTCAGCTACAGCTATTAACACTTCATGATCAGATTACTTTTCTCTATTCTATGATGGAAAAATGGTTGAAAGGCATGATCTTTTCCATCATAAATCAAACAAACTGATTTAAGTATTGATCTACTTACTAGGCAGGTTGAAGTCCATCCATAATGTAAGAAATGTGAGAAATTTCGAAGTCTCAGACTATGGGGAAAGTTAAAATAATGGAATAAAGAGAACCTCTGTGCGCGGGCGCAACATTATTAGAATGGATAAAATAAGAAACGGTGGTAAATTTCAACAAGTGGAGGTGGCATCAATTGAAGATAAATTAGTAGGGCGATTACATGGTTATAGTATGTGTTGAGTGGATGTACAGAAGTGCTTATGTCCATTGCATTTCAATGGAACATTTTGAAAAGAGAGATTTAGATTACTTGCGAAACATTTGATTTTATCATAAACTTCACTAGAATGTAGGATCAAATGTAATGGCAAAAAACGATTCATGAAATCAACCCCTAATTTATTGAGAATACATCTTGGCTTTTGATATATATATATATATACAGAGAAATGATCTAATGAGCACCGGTGCTCATCTTATCCTAAGCACCAATGAGTTGGCACATTAATTCATTGGTGGATTGGAACTCACAAAATCTTTATCCACCAATTAATTAATGTGCCAACTCATCGGTGCTTAGGATAAGATGAGCACCGGTGCTCATTAGATCATTTCTGTATATATATATATATATATATATATATATATATATATATATATATATATACACACTTCATAAACGAAAACGAATAAATAGGTAGATCAAAAAGGTGCCAAGTATTTGTCTCAATTATCTAATGAAATATATTTTTGCGTTATCCTCTACTCTATCCTACATTTGGATGCCCTTCAAATTCATGCAATAAACCTAAAGATCTTTTCTCGTTCAAATTAGTTCGTATGACGTATTATTTCATTTTATAGTATGCTCCGAGTGGTGGACTTAGTCCAGCAGGAAACAAGATTATGAAAAAAGAAACTGAAATCTTAGTTGTTGTATTGCCTTATAGCAGATCAAAGGTTGTACGTGTTTGTGTTTCTGTGTGATCTTTTGTGAAAATCTTAGTATTACAACAAGTATTAAATCTCAAAATCGTATATCTCAACGTGACAGCTATTGCCCGTTGACATATGCGGAGTTTCTAAGTCCTAAATAAGCAGCCTAGTACCCGCTGTGTCTCCTTTCTTTCTTGATTTAACTTCCTATTTCATTGATAAACTGAAGATTTCTCCATGTTGTGATCTTGCAGGAGTTACTACAGATGTACTCATAGCAATTGTCGAGTCAAGAAAAGGGTCGAAAGGCTTTCAGAGGATCGTCGGATGGTAATAACAACGTATGAAGGTAGACATAACCATTCCCCTTGCGACGATTCAAATTCCTCCGATCACGAGTGTTTCACCTCATTCTAGAGCATAGATGTTAAAAGAATTCGTACCAAGTTCTGTTAAATTATATATGACTGAGTTTGCTTGAATAATGTTTTTAGTATTTATTTTTACATCTGCATAAGTAAATTAAAATGAGTCTTGTTTAGCTAGAAATCAGATTTTTAGTAGATTTTGATAAAAATCGATAAAATGTGTGATTGAAAAGCTGATAAAAGTTGTGAATTCCATGAAATGTGTAGTTGAAATGAATTTGAAGAAAAATAAGTTTTAGAAATGTGGGCCAAATATTGACGAAATGTATTGGATTTGTAGTTTTTATCTTCTGATTCTCCTTTTATGTTTCTTCGAGGGGCTAAGTTGAAGTAATTTTTCCCTTGGCATGAGATTTTGGAGCTGAAAGTTAAGCCCTTTCTCTGGATTAATTGGGATCTCGATATGGTTTTAGGGTTTATGGGGAATGTCCACTTGAACTCTTTAAAAATCAATGCTTGATGAAGTGAGTGGATGTGTTTGATTGGTTTGGGAAAATATTGTGGAAGTTGAGAAATGAATGTGGAAGACAGCCATTCTTTCTTCTTTTATTAGTCTATATACAGCTGAGAAATTGACTTAAAACTAAGAAACAAGACAACAGAATAATGAAATTTACTTCTGGTCTACTTATCTTACTTGTCACAAGCTGACATGCATATGTATTTTACAAATTCGACCTTTTTCGAAAAGCACACACTTCCTCTTCCAAAAATGACCTCTCCATTCGGGCTAATCGGGAAAGGCACGAGCCCCCTCGCTTATTCACTTGCATCTAATCATATGCTATGCTAATTTAGAGTAGATTCCTGAGAAGTCCTTTTTAGGTCTTGTTTGAGCCACCTTTTTGTAGAGTGAGAATGAAAAATATAGTCGTTATTGGGATTTACACAAGAGATAGAAATTTTGAATTTAAATGTTAGCCCCTGTTTGGTGCACATTTTGAAGGTAAGAATGCATTTTTACTGTTGATGTGATGGAGAATATGTGGTTGAAAAATAAGGAAAAATTATTGATGTGATGGAAAATATTATTTTATTGAAGAATGTGTCGTTGAAAATGAGTAGAAGAATGAGAATGAAAAAAATAACGTGGACCAAACATGGCTTTAATGTGATGGATAACGATCATATTTTTCATTTTAATGAGAAAATAAGGTGGCCCAAACGGGGGCTTAAACTAATTAAATGTCCGTTTAACATTATTCCTGCTATTTTTAGAAGTGCTTACTGCCTTCTTGAGGAAGTTATTTTTGGCCAGTTGCTTCTAACACTATCAGAAAATTATCCACACATACGTGTTCAAAACTGGCTTCTTAGTCTCATAAATCAGAAGTAACTTCGACTTTTCAAAAGTCCTGCCAAATGGGTTCTAAAAGATGTCCAACATTCCCAATTTATGTACAAAGACCTAGAGTTGTTGTTTAGGCAATCTTTAGTCAGCATTGGTTTCTCGAAGGTAGTTTTGATGATTATCAATTCAGCATCTGCCTTAACATGCTTGATTCTACATGTTGAAGAAGGTTCTTAGCCATACTTATCGCATCCATGTTATCAGTAGAGTTCTCATGCTGCCTACTTGTTCGCCATTTTTAGTACCTTCAGAAGAGAGTTTAGCTATAGGAGGTAACAAATTCTTGAATCGTGGACCATAATTGAAAGATGGGTAAGGATATTTGTACATAATTTAATGTACCGAAGTGATTACCCCCTCTCACATGCACGAGGGCCCCGAGTGAATAAAAAAATCCTAAGATGTGGTCACAGCCCCCCTATTGTAAGTTGTCAGTAAGAGGTTAGGTAAAAAATTCGATACATGTAGCTTGGTCCTTGAAAGATTTACAATTATGTGTTTCTTGCTTTTTCGTGTCATTGTATTTGTTTGACGCAGCTTATTTGAAAATTATTCTCCCTCAACTTTTCTTTTACACCAAAAGAACGTACTTCTCCACAAATATAATATGTTTTGTTATTTTAAGCTGTTATTCTATTTTTGTAAATGAAGAATTTGTTATTCCTGTGAAGCACTAAAATTATTATTGTCCTCGTCAATTCTTAATCTCAAAAGTTGTTAACAAAGAATTCCTTTGCGTTTTAGCAAAAAACATATTTTGATTATAATTATACGATCACCTTGGGTTAGCGTGTCTACTTATGAACTAAATTGGTAAAATTTTTTAGCCACCTTGAAACGGGTTCAGATTAAAATCCAATAAAAAAAAATCCAACTTGTCAACTTGTCTGGTAGATTATATTGCAATACAAATTTAGAAAAGAAATCGGAAATGCTCTCCAAAAAGAACATATAGCTTACCATCAAGTTTAAGAACAGAAGTCAATCACCTAACAAATTTATATGAGCAACAAAATCTGCAAGCAATATAACAAAATTCAAGGACCCGATTCTTCAGATGAAGCAAAGATACATCTTATATTCGTAAAGAACTTGACGAAATACTACAGAAATATGGAATCCATACATCGAAAGCACATCCCCAAATGAACAATTAAAAACGTAAAATGAAAAACTAAAAGCAGCCAGAATCTGTCTTCCGACTGAAAAGCTATTTCTACTTGCTCAATAAAGATGAAGCTTTCCTGGGAAAAGGCTGCTTGCAATAACAGGTTAATTTTTCTTGTCATTATGCCTGTAAAAAGTTTATAAACCCAGTAAGGGAATAAAGGTGAGGGAACCTTGGATGAAAGAAAGATAATTTGATCTCCCCAAAGCTACCTGTTTGGATTTTTTGAATCGGCAGACCAAATAGGAGGCCTAATTGAATACTCCTTGCTTGGCTTTTCCTCTTTCTCGACTTCATCATCTTCTAAAATGTCCTTCGAAAATGCATCAGGATTTGCTTTGATACAGTTCTGTAGAGACACAAATGGATGCACACAGTCTGCTCCCTTTTCTTCAGCTGTGCTCTTGAGAAAACAAACGAAGGCATCAGAGAACTGGGTTCCACATGAGCCACTTCGCAAGTGAGCAATGCAAGGGCATTCCAGTGCTTTCTGAGCCTTCACTTCGAGAGATTGATTTTCATCCTCAGCACCATATGCTGCAGCTTCAGCAATCAACGAATCGAGTGACGGCTGAGCTGCATTGTCGATCCCAGCAGATGCTGACTGTGTTTGTGGATTGCTTTGATCTTCTACAATAGCAGCACTCTGTGCTTGTCCCATCGGAAAACTGAAAAGATAATTATTTCAATAACAAAATTAAAAACAAACATGAAAATTAAATCGGAGGACCTCACACATATGCTGACCAAGTACTGTATTCAAGATTCCCACTGACCAAAGATTAGACGTACATGCAAACATTTCCTAAAAAGCGAGGTGTTCCTATTACATCATCCGAATATTAAAAATAAAAAAATAAAAAAAAATAAAAATAAAAAAAAAAAAAAAAAAAAAAATATATATATATATATATATATATATATATATATATATATATATATATGAACAAGACTCCTTGTCTGAATGTCCTAAAAATATTTTATGATTGTTCTAAAAGGCACGCTTAGACCGCGATACGGCCTTATTTAGCGGCCAACGGCAATTGTTGACCGTTAATGTGCGCCTAGACATGATTAAAGGGCATTATTATCTTTTTTAAATTTTTTTTTTTTTTTTTTTTACAATTCTTTTAAGTTAAAACTTAAATGTTGATTTAAATTTGAAACTTATCTTTTTGCTGGAAACTTTTGAAAAAAATGTGTAAAGTTTCTATAAATCTGTTTTAGATGTTTGATAGGTATTATTTTTAATTATTAAATGAATTTTTGATTGATTAAATATTAAAATAAGAAACGCATTTTTACCTTTTTTTTATTCATATGCCTCGCCTAAGCTTGCTTAACCCATAGCTTGGGCTCCAAGCATTATGCCTTTTAGAACAATGTTTTATGATATGAGTTTGAAGGCAAGAGATATTACCTATAGTTCAATATTTTATGACTAGCCAGAGAAATCACAATGACATTTAGCCCTTATTTGACAATCATTAAAAAGAGTTATTTATTATTTTATTTTTTTTGAAAAATAAGTTTTGGAATAGTGATTTTTTGGAGGATGTGTAGTAAAAAAGTAGAAAAATGTTTTGAATATATGTGCAAAATATTTTATCGTGAGAACGTATAGTAGGAAAAAAGTTCAAGAAAAAACGAGCTTCGTCTAAATGGTTGTCAAATAGGGGAATTTTCCCAATTTGAATCTACACATATCTAATCTTTTAAGAAACAGGCCATCCAAATTTTTTTAACTAATCAGCTTGATACTAAACATGCATTGCATCGAGATATCTTGGCAGGTCAAAACCAAATACTGCAACGTCAATCGACCACAAAACTCAGGGGATGTTGAATATAGATACGATAGAAGCTGGAATCTTGTATGTTGGTGCAGCCAAGAAAAATAAGAGTAAATTGATGAAGTGCTGAGTTTCTTGACTAATTTATTATCAAAAGCTAGAGGATTCAGTCAGTCTGAACAAATATAGTCAAGATAAATTAAAGCACATTAACCCAGATGTGACTACAAATTTTCAACCATATACTTCTATCAATTGCATAATACGTTAACATCGTCTGAAAAATGACTGATTTACCCAGAATTAATACTTGCATTCTTACATGAATTCACCACCATTTTTGGGCTTTTGGATGCCAATCCCATCAAATATTTTTAGTTATAATCAATTTTAAAAAACTACATAGAGATAATTATGGAATACGTACAGTAGAAAACACGGAAAGGATTAAGGATGAATATTTGCAATTTAAGTGAAGCATTTTCTAATGGACATTTTATCAAACAGTTGGAGATCCCACGTAATCACAAAACGAGGTACAAGAATTTGATTGCATAAGCCATCAAACATTGCCATCTACTATAAAACTATTAGTGATTTAGTGCAGTGCAGCCAATATTTCCACACAGGCACACACGAAGACGAAGCCCCCGGTGGCCACGATTCTATGCAATGGCATAAAAACCTCACCAATTAATGATTACATCTCCGCATCAAATAGCATAACAACCATACGAAGTTCCATAACGAAAAAATTCGAAATAAAATCACGTCAATTTTAGAGATCCAGATGGTTGACCGTACCTTCGAGCGCCGCCGCCAATAGAGAAAATGAAAATTCGGTTCTGTGGAGATGGCTAGTAAATTGCCAGATGATCACTTGACTCTCGAGTCTATAATTTTCTGCAAATAATATTTAATAATTTGATGATTTATGTGATTAATAAAAGTATCTATTGTCAATTGAAATTGACTAGTAGTAGGGAAAGATGATGGAAATTGTTATTGGTTGGTGGAATATAAAAAAGGTTTAGCCCCGTTTGACAACCATTTTTATAAAATTCCTTTTTCTCACACATTCTTAAAAAAAAAACACTATTCAAAAAATCATTTTTTTCAAAAATATATTTTTAATGAAACAGTGAACTAGCTATTTAAGGAAAAATGTTCAAAATGACATGAAAAGAGTTTAAATTATTCTTTTTTAGAAATGTTCATATTATTTGTATGACTGATATGGCATTTGCGACGAACGTAGGTATTTAACTTTTAAATCCTTTGCTTAATATATTTAAAATAAAATATAATTAGGGTTTAGAGTTATATAAAATATTTACGTAAAATAGAGAGTGAAATGTCGTTGGGGAGTAAATTTATATAGTATAGTCAACTATTTTCAAAATCTAAAATCTATAACCTTTTCGATCTTCCTTAGTGATAGGTCCATTGAATCACAGTTAGGTATCAATGCAAAGTTGTCGTGTTATCTAGGAGATTATACAAACATCCAGTACATGTATTATTACACTTATAATCATATGTATATACACTAAGAATTTGAATAATGATCGAAGGCTATTTTATGATGTGCTGGATCTTGCTTTCATTATTTTGCGCATGAATGAATAATGTGCATTCGATAATGTCAAAAGTTCATTATACTGGATATCATTTCAAAAGAGACTGTAATTCAAAGTGTCAATGATTCTGGCTAACAATGGTTCGACCCTGGCGATTGTTTTACCGTAGTTGAGCGTCACAATCATGTGATAGCATGCCACTTTATCATTAGTTGTATTTGTGTTGCTCTACGATGGAGACTTTAATGAAAGTGTGGTGGTGAATGGAAGTGGGAATGGAGAGATAGGGTGACGACATCAATTCTTGTTCCAACATGCATAAAACTGGATGAACTGATTCGTAAAGTGATGATGAAGCTCAATGTTGACGACAATATGTATGTAGAAGATTTGGTTCAGAGTACCGTCAATGTGACACATTCCTTCAAAGGAATTAGTTGACGATGTACATGTGAAATAGTACTTTGAACTTTTCAAACATGAACCCTTCTACGAACAATAATTTGGCTCGCGCGCCCACACACATATATATGCACCAACATGTTGTGTGATGGTTGTGTGAGCTTCAAGTCCCAACTACAACATGTTGTGCTTTGTCCACTACTGAATCATAATATATAGTAGCTACTAAAGCTGTTAAAGAAGTTCTTAGGTTGAAAAAGTTAGGATACTTGCAAGATAATGCCATTGTATTTTGATAGCCAACCCGTAATTCTATTATGGAATAACCATATATTCTATGTACATACAAAACATGTGGATAGTTAAGCTACATTTTATGAGAGATGTAATAGTAAAATGATTGGTTAACTTGAAAAAGATCCCCAAACAGTTAATCTAGAAAATGTGGGGACAAAAATATTCCCCTTAAGCAAATTCAAGAGTTGCTTAAGGCTCCGTTTAGCGTGGCCTTTTTTGTTTTTTTGCTTCCTGATTGATTAATTTTTGTTTGAGACTAATTACTAGAAGAGATTTTTATTCAAGAAGTTCTTTTAGATAAAGTCACATTGGTTCAAGTTCTTCCAGAATCTCTTCTAATTATAAGAAACACTTTCATAAGAGTGGCCAAACACTTTTTTTTTTTTTATCTCATATGTGTTGTTTACAATTGAACTTCAAGAATGCATCCTTGTCGTTGTATGCGAGTATACAATGGAGTCTTTTGTCACTTTAAGGTTTCATTCATTTGAATCCCCTGTTTTCTCTACAAGAAAACTTGTGCTCATTCTTTTCGTCTCTCTAAAAGTGCTTTGTGCTTAGTTTTTGTATGATCACTGTAATTACTTAGTGTAATAAGTAGATTAGAGTGTGATTGTCGAAAAGATTGTGATACCCTTTGGTGATTCACTTGTTTAGAGCTTGGCATCACATGCATAGAAAGAGAAGTGTACTCTGTAATTTCCGATATATAAATGAGACCAAACATTTGATTTTATATCAATCAAATCAGCTAACATGTGCAATTATAATTGATCCCTCCATGGATGATTCCATTCCGGTTAATGAAAATATAAAACTAAACGCAAAATTCAATGTGACATTCAACCAATGAAGCTGCTCAACATTGAGCTGTAGACAGACAAAAAGTCACAGTATTAAGATGAATGTAACGATGAAACTAAGAAGAGCTTTATCACTTGGTATTAAGACAGATTTTCTCTCTTGTCTTGTCTCTCTCTTTCTCTCTCTCCTTTTTCTCTCCTTCCTCTCTTCTGTTCTCTCACCCTTTTCCCTTATTCTACAACTCTTCTTTAATAAGGTTTGTTTACGCGCGTACGACACTACTAGCTGTCTATCCAATATCTACATGTCGCTAGTTCGCCCTGTTTTGAACAAATAAGCTTGGCCTGGTCACAATAAATGTGGATTCCATTTTTTCAACTTTCATCTATCAATTATATCTTACGATGTTCTAGAGTTTTATTGTCTTGTATATTGATTGCTCAATTTCTTTTAGATTTCTATTCCTTTCTGATTTTGTAGCAAACTTGGCTCGCCAGGTGCTGGCTCAGCCCCTGGCAACGAACATTCTGATATCAGTGGTTACAAATGTCTATTTATTACAAAGGGTTTCTCCAGGGCTAATCTTCATGCTTGATTTCCTCCCATATATAAATATCCATGGAAATGATAAAAATAATCCACATAAGCTGGCCATGATGATAATTACTATGTGAAGAGATTTATAGTGGTTGGTAAGAAACATGTGGAATAAGCAGTCACTTCTGAAAATTTAATGGAAACTCTAGCATGTGACTCTGCGTAAAAAATGTGGTACATAATTCAATGGTTTTCGTGTTTGTTATTCTTGAAACTACATGTTGATTGACTCATTGTGGGGGGGGGGGGGGGGGGGGGGTTAACCAATGGAGTACTTCTATCTTTGAGATTGATAGTCGTTTAGAGCTTTACAAGACCAATATCTTCCTACTTTTGACACTCTGCATAGAGCTCGAGATCTATTCAAAATTTGTACTACATTTGAATTTTAGCATTGTGTACCTTGAGAAACACTCGAAAATCATGCATTGCTTGTAACATAAGACTTTGAGTTGAGAATGCACCTAAACCAGGGGACATACGGTAATTAGGTCACTTTTGCCAATATACAATCCTCTAGGAAATGAGGTTATTGACATAAATTTTTTGTTCTATAGCTGGTATCACCATGTTCAATTTATATCGTCCATATGAACGTGTGCTTTAGGAGTATGTAGTGATATATTTATTAAAGAAAAAGTAGGTTTTCAATATGCTTGAAGCATGACCTAATCTGTTAATAACTGTTAGGCAATTTGTTGTCAAACGACCTCCCTGGGCGATGATGAAAGTCTCGGTTGTTTTTTTATCCAGTCGGCATTGGCCAATTGACTGAATATATATATCGACACCACAATTTATGGAACTATCCACGTAACCCACTTGGGCCATTCGAAGCAACCTAATTTAATTAGGGTTGCTCATGGCCCAACCCGAATTAGGACGGCTCTTACCGGTTAATAGCTCACCTCTTCTTTGTGTTATTGGGCCTATGACCTAAAAGCCCATCCATTCACTATACATACCTAGCCTAATGTCCAACAAGGGTGAGAAATCATATAGCCGTTCTTTGCCTTTGAAGAGAATCGATTTTCACAGTCTTTGTGCTCTCTTTACCTTGCTTTGTGATCTTGGTAGTGAAATCTTTTCTTCTTCTTAAGTTAACCTGTGTGGTTAACATTCCTAGCTATTTATCCTTCTTCCTCCATAGCTCTTTGTGGGTTAATTTTCGGTTTTGAGCAACCAAGAGAAGGAGGTGAAGGTTTGTGGTGATTTCTTTGATTGTGGTGTTGATTTTGGAGACTGAGCCCGGTGATTCTTGGTGCAAAGTGTTGGTCTACATTTTACATATCGTATCAGAGCTTTAGGAGTGATTTTCGGACCAAAAATCGACCAAGAACGGACCTGGAATCGCGTGAACAGTGCTGCCAAAAATTCTGGACAGATATCTTCAAGCAGTCCGAGTTTCTTCAAGCAGTTTGAGCACGTTCCTTTGGGTTTTTCAAGAAACCAACACCACTGGAGGCTTCTGCAGGTGGAGGCGATCCTCCCTGACCGGCGCGTGAAATTCCAGCCGGCGCGTGTGGTGGCGCGTGAAGCCCACGTGCAGAGGAGAAGGGCGGCGCGTGGCGGCGCGTGGGGCGTTTTCAGGCCTCGACTTCTTCAGGCAGTTTGTTTGTCTTGATTTCCTGAACGTACTGATATTTTTGTTTAAGTGTTTCAGGTTACGCAGGAAAAGTTGGACGATTTTGCCCCCGGTTGTTCGACGATCGAGGCTGCAAAACGCTTACTGAATTACTTTAGACCATAAATTGTGGCTCTAAAGCAGTAATCTCGCAACTCTCGATAATTACGGACTCAGACAAGTCCGCTCTGGTAAATTGGTTGATCCTCTCGTTAATTTTCAGCACTAGCGCGTCATCGTGTGGAGTGACATTAGGTTTGAGGTTACCGTGAAGGGGTAACCATTGCTTGTGCTAGAAATTAGGAAGTAATTGCTCTCTTCATTCGTTACATAATTGGAATTTGCTCTTTTGATTAATTACAGCATTTTATCGATTTTCTGATATACTGTGAGTGAAACTATTTTTGTTATTATCTCTCTGGTTGCTTTTGTTAAGTCTCTAAAATACCTAGACCTTACCCGTTTGAAAATTTCTTTGATCTAAGATCGTGAATCTTATGAAACCCTGGGAATCTAAAAACGGTGTATATTTGTGAACCTAGGTCTACTTTGTGTGGCTTAATTGTGATTTTGTGTTTCTTGTTGAAAATGACAACGCGCAATTTTGATTTGGGGACTTTTACTGGAAAAGGTGATTTTTCTATTTGGCAACAGAAAATGAGGGGTATTTTGGTTCAACAAAAAGTTTCAAAAGTCATTGATGGCAGTTTTCCCGCTGATTTTTCAAAAGAACAAAAAGAAGAGGCTGATGAGCTCGCTTACACCTCTATTATTTTACACTTGGCTGACGCTGTTTTAAGAAAAGTGGGTAAACTAAAAACCACTGAAAAACTTTGGAAAAAGTTGGAAGATCTGTATTTGCTAAAATCTACTCCCAACAAGCTTTACTTACTTGAGCGTTTTTTCAGTTTCAAAATGGATTCTTCAAAAGAATTGGATGACAATTTGGATGTGTTTAACAAACTTGTTCAAGATATTGTTAACTGTGGTGAGTCAGTGTCTGAAACATACAAGGCTATCATTTTGCTAAATGCTATACCTGATACTTATCGTGAAGTCAAAAATGCTATTAAGTATGGTAGAGACACGTTGACACCCGAAATTGTCGTTGACTCCCTTAGAAGTAAGGAGATGGAGATGAGAGCTGAAAAACATGATAAGAAAAGCGGTGAGATTCACATGATGAGAGGTAGAACTCAGTTTAGGCAAAACAGTCATGATGGTTACCAAAGTAGTGGCGAGTCAAGTAGTAATGGACATAGAAAGAAGGGCAAGGGTAAACCTAGGTCCAAGTCTAGGACTAAGGAACGAAAATGCTATGGCTGTGGGAACACGGGGCATTTTATAAAAGATTGCTATAAAGAGAAAAACAAGAAAAAGGGGGGAGATCGAGATGAGGTTAATGTGTTATCTTCTGTTTCTGATAATTGTGATGGTGAAGTCTATTTGATTACAAGTCCTGATGTTTCTCCTGCCGAATTGAACTTAACTGCCAATTCTCGTTTTCATGAGTGGATTCTTGATTCTGGTGCATCTTTTCATGTGACATCGCATAAAGATTGGTTTGAAAATTTGCATGAATCAAATGATGGGCATATTGTTTTGTGTGACAATTCTGCTTACAGTGTCGTTGGCATGGGTGATATTACTTTAAAGTTTGATACTGGCTTTGTGTATACTTTAAAAGATGTTAGATATATCCCTGAATTGTCTAGAAACTTAATTTCAGTAGGACGACTTGAGAAATCTGATTTCACCGGTAAAATTGGAAATGGGATTTTGAAATTGATTAAGGGTACACTTGTCTCTATTAAGGGTGTTAGAAAAAAATGATATTTACATAACTATTGGGGAAGTGATGAGAGGCTTAAACTCCTCTATCTCTTCCGCTAAGTCTGATCACACACAAAAATGGCACAATAGACTTGCACATGTGGGTATTAAGGGGATTAAGCTTCTTAATGATAAGGGTGCTTTTGGAAATGACTGTGTGTCTGATTTACCTTTTTGTGACCATTGTGTGCTTGGTAAACATCACAAAATTACTTTCTCCTCGAGTGTCCATAAAACTAAAGGCATGCTTGAATATGTGCATTCGGACCTGTGGGGTCCATCCAAGACGCCTACTCCTGTGGGAATAGGTATTTCTTGTCAATTATTGATGACTACACTAGGAAAGTGTGGGTTTATCTTTTGAAGGATAAATCCGACACTTTCGATAAATTTAATAATTGGAAAAGACAAGTTGAAAATCAAACTGGTAAAAAGATCAAGTTTTTGAGAACTGATAATGGCCTAGAGTTTTGTAACACTGATTTTGATAATATGTGCAAGGAAAGTGGAATAACAAGACATAAAACGGTTCCTTACACTCCCCAACAGAATGGGGTAGCGGAAAGGATGAATAGAACTATACTTGATAAAGTGCGTTGCATGATGTTAAGTTCTGGAGTCCCAAAGTCTTTTTGGGGCGATGCTGTTATGACTGCTTGTTATTTGATTAATTTGACTCCATCTGCTGCATTGAATGGTGACACTCCACATGAAAAATGGTTTGGTAAACTAAGTGATTACTCCATGCTTAGAACTTTTGGCTGCACTGCATTTTCTCATCAGAGTGAGGGAAAGCTTGAACCGAGAGCTAGAAAATGTGTTTTTCTAGGTTACCCAGAAGGTGTCAAGGGGTATAGGTTGTGGGATAGGAGCCATAAGGGAGTTAAAATCATTGTGAGTAGAGATGTCACATTTAATGAGAGTGAAATGCTATGTATGAGAGCTGAATCTGAACCTGTGAGTAATGAGATTCAAGGTAAAGAGAGTGTGGTCAGCTGGAGGTGGAGTTAGAAAAACCTAGCACATCTGTCACTGTTACACAGAGTGAGGTGGAGACTCAGGAACAACAACCTAATGTTGAGAACAGAGAGGAAGTAATAGTAGAAGAACACCCTGAAAAAGAGAATCCTCTAGCAGACTATAACTTAGTTAGGGATAGAGAGAGGAGACAGACTAGAGCACCTGTGAGATTCGGTTATGAATCCGAGCTAGCTTTTGCTCATGCGAGTTATGAGGAGCTGGCTGATAGGGAACCAAAGACCTTTGAAGAGGCGATGAAGAGTGACCAATCTGAAGAGTGGTTCAAGGCAATGAAAGATGAGATGAGTTCTCTAGAGAAGAATCAAACTTGGGAGTTAGTACCAAAACCTAAGAATAAATCTACTGTTGACTGTAAGTGGGTTTTTAAGGTTAAGGAGGGTATTAGCACAACTGAACCCTTAAGGTTTAAGGCTAGATTAGTGGCCAAGGGATACACTCAGAAGGAGGGAGTTGATTACAATGAGATTTTTTCACCAGTTGTTAAGTACACTACTATTAGGGTCATGCTTGCATTGGTTGCACATTTTGACTGGGAACTTGAACAACTTGATGTAAAAACTGCTTTTTTACATGGTGAACTTAATGAGCAAATCTTTATGAATCAACCAAGAGGTTTTAAAGATAAATTAAAACCTGACTATGTGTGTTTTCTGAAAAAATCCTTATATGGCTTAAAACAATCGCCTAGACAGTGGTATAAACGTTTTGACTCTTTTGTACTATCTATAGGGTTTCATCGTAGTAAGTTTGATCATTGCCTTTATTTCCAACATAATGATACTAGTAATGACTATGTGTTCTTATTGCTTTATATGGATGATATGCTCTTAGTTGGTTCATCATCTAAATGGATAAGTGATATAAAAACAAGTTTGAATGGTGAATTTGACATGAAAGACCTAGGAAAAGCTAAAATAATTCTAGGTATGGAAATTGAAAGAGATATGTCAAATTCCATCTTGTTTTTGCATCAATCATCGTATATTTCTAAAGTGCTAAAGAAATTTGGCATGCATGAGTGCAAATCTGTTACTTTACCTTTAGCTAGTCATTTCATTCTATCTAAAGATCAATATGCTTGTAATGAAAAGGAGGTAGAATACATGAGTAGAATTCCATATTCAAATGTGATTGGCTCTGTTATGTATTTGATGGTTTGCACTAGACCTGATTTAGCTTTCGCTGTGAGCACTCTTAGTAGGTATATGTCTAATCCTGGTCCCGAGCACTGGGAAGCCTTAAAATGGTTGTTAAGGTATTTAAAGGATACTTGTAATGTAGGTCTAAAGTTTGGTGTTAATAATGATGGTGTTAAACTAAAGGGATATGTTGATGCTGATTATGCTGGGGATAGGGATAATAGGAAATCCACTTCTGCTTATGTGTTTACTTTGTCTAACTCTTGTGTTAGTTGGAAATCACAGTTACAACACATAGTTGCACTATCCACTACAGAATCTGAATACATTGCTACCACTGAAGCTATTAAAGAAGCTTTATGGCTTAGGGGCCTTTTACATGAACTGTGTGTTCTAAATGATTATGTGGTAGTATATTCAGATAGTCAGTCTTCCATACATCTATGTAAGAATCCTGTTTTTCATGAACGCACCAAGCACATTGATGTTAGACTACATTTCATTAGAGATATTGTGTCTCAAGAAGTTGTAAGACTTGAGAAAATACACACACAATATAACCCTTCAGACATGGGTACTAAGGTGTTACCGTTGGTGAAGTTTAGAAGTTGCAAAGATCTTCTAAACATCGGTGGAGGTAAATGATTTCCAATTTTATTGGTCTTACCTTCTTGGATTATTACTAATGCTTAGTAATTTCTTTCTTTGCAGGTCCTTTGACACCAAGGTGGAGGTTTGTTAGGCAATTTGTTGTCAAACGACCTCCCTGGGCGATGATGAAAGTCTCGGTTGTTTTTTTATCCAGTCGGCATTGGCCAATTGACTGAATATATATATCGACACCACAATTTATGGAACTATCCACGTAACCCACTTGGGCCATTCGAAGCAACCTAATTTAATTAGGGTTGCTCATGGCCCAACCCGAATTAGGACGGCTCTTACCGGTTAATAGCTCACCTCTTCTTTGTGTTATTGGGCCTATGACCTAAAAGCCCATCCATTCACTATACATACCTAGCCTAATGTCCAACAAGGGTGAGAAATCATATAGCCGTTCTTTGCCTTTGAAGAGAATCGATTTTCACAGTCTTTGTGCTCTCTTTACCTTGCTTTGTGATCTTGGTAGTGAAATCTTTTCTTCTTCTTAAGTTAACCTGTGTGGTTAACATTCCTAGCTATTTATCCTTCTTCCTCCATAGCTCTTTGTGGGTTAATTTTCGGTTTTGAGCAACCAAGAGAAGGAGGTGAAGGTTTGTGGTGATTTCTTTGATTGTGGTGTTGATTTTGGAGACTGAGCCCGGTGATTCTTGGTGCAAAGTGTTGGTCTACATTTTACAATAACAATTTCGTGTTCAAGTGTTCAACTATAAAACTTGATGTACTAAATGAAGGAACATCTTTGTTGACAGATAATTGTTTCTTGCAAATATATTGCAGTAAAAATTTTAATTATCTAGAAAACTAAATTTCATGTTTTTTTCTGTATGGTTAAGAAATTACTTTGAACATTCTTGTTCTTTGTTAGGCATATTGATGTAGACATATTACTTTTCTTCCTTTTTTAATTTTCTATAAAGCAAAGATGGAGAAAGTCCAAAATTGACTATGACTTATTGCCATTGGCAACAGGGTCTATCCACTCTGCCAGGGGGGCCCTAGCACTGCTAGGGCCACATCCATGTGGCTCGGGCAGAGTAGCACGATCCTTGGCAACTTATATAATTGACAACCATGCTACACATACATTGTGATTGACATCAAGGTTTACATTCTTCGATATGGCTACATCTACACCATTGATTTTGTCAACCATCACATCACTGCCCAGATTTTTTTCACGTAGGAGAGAATGTCAGTGAAGGTATCAAGGAGAATGTACATATAGTATTATTCATATCATCGATGATACCTTTTTGATGCGGATATCATTGGATCATCGGGATTTATTTCATTATTATCAGGATTTACTTTTGTTGTTATTGGACCTTATTTATTTATGTTTTCTAATTTTATTGTTAATGGGCTTGTATTAGTGGGTTAGCCCAAATCCGTCAATCATCTAGGTTTTCGCTATTTAAACAGTTTTACATTACAGTTTAGACAGTCGATGATTGAATAAAATTTGAGTTTGGCATTGCCACGTCTTCTTCTCGCTCCTCCTCTTCTTCTTCTTTCTCATCATACATCAAATTGGTATCAGAGCCAGACTTGGCTTTCATCCTCAATTCACGTCCAAAACACTGCTAAACTACAAAACCTAAACTGCTAACCGTCGCCAAACTGCTAAAACACCACACCACCGATCCAAAATCATACCACTCCGCCGCCAAACTCATCAATCGGCCTTAACACCGTTGCTGCCACTCCCATCTCCAACCTTCCTTGAAAACAAAAAAAAAAAAAAAAAAAAAAATTAAGCACACTCTCCAAATCACGGTCGCCGACAACTAAGAATCTCACCGGCTACTTCGAATCTTCGACCTCGTACTGGTAGTTCCTCTCATCGGCGACTAGAACCACCATCGATGGGCCGTCCAATAACTTCACGATCGGCTTCCCTACGTTGGCCTTCAGAGACTTATTTCTGCCACAGTTTGTATCAACACTTATTTTCTTCAAACGCCACACCTTTCAGCTCAACAATGGCTAGGTATGGCACCACCACACACAGAGCAGCCACCACTTCTCCATCTCCTAGGATGATGAATATGAGGAATCGACTCAAAAATATTTTTAACAGCTTCAAATTCACGTCCTTTTGATATCCCTTCTACCCCTAAATCAGCAGCAGTTGGAATCATCAAGAACTTGGGAGAAATTCAGTTTCTACTATGCAATATTTGTATGTACTGTTCTCTTCATAATCTTTATGCCACGGCGCAAGGTTTCATTGATCCCTCTGGTAGCCATGACAGAAACGACCTTTATATACTTTTTTATATTGCATGCTTTGCCCATTTCTATTGTGCTTCATAAGGTCATTGACAAGCGAATTTTGTTGTTTCTGTTGTTTATGATAACATCAATCGAGCTGATCTTTACTTATGCTTCCATTCATCTATTCATGACTCTTTCTGCAACTACGCCTATTGTTATACTTCATGCAATGTGAGCAAAATAGATGCTGTGTTTGTGAATGAAGAGAAGGGTGTAGGCGAGCTAGTTCCACTTGTGGAAGGAAGAGTTAGTGATGCTGAGCCTGAGAATTTGGTTTAATGATGTGGGGTCAAACTCCAACAATTTTTTTCTTATAAAAAGGAAAATAATGAAACTTATTTTCGAGTCCCTTTTTTTGTTCAAAATGTATTTTTGAATAATATTTTGTTGGAGTTAAAAACTAAGGAAATTTTTGGGTTGTTTGTAATATTATTTTATTGAAAAATGTGTGATTGAAATAAAAAAGAGAAAATTGTATTTTGAAAATAATGGGTAATGGCTTAATGTGTTGATGTTTTTTTTTTTTTTTTTTTAAAAAAATTCAATAAAAGAAAGGATGATATTGATTTAACCACTTCAACTATTATATTCGATAGATTTAGAAGATAGTAATGCTATATGTTATGTCTCGCCATCAAGACTCCAGTCAAAGTGTCATGTCGCAATCCGCGTGGAAAGGAAAGTCAACAAAGACCTAATTGGTCAAATGCAAAGAAGTTAAGCAAAGGCTGAATCTCATATGTCGAAACACTACCCGAATGGTTGAAGCTGTAAGCCGAAGTGCTACATAAGAAATCAATGAAGAAGTCAAGCTCTTCACATAGAAGACCACCAATAGAAGCTCCCTCCGGCAGAAGCCCTTAGTTCATCCGAAGTCCTTGAAACTGAAGTTGTCTCTTACAAAATCTATAGATATTCTTTAGAAATGATTGATGTAACGTTTGTAATAAAGAATGTCAGGTGTGTCACCTAATGTATAGGGCGGCTGACCCATTGTCAATATATTTATTGTATGGTATGCTTAATGGTGTGAGGTTTCAGTCTGGAAGAAGATGCCACGTGGTTCTGATTCAACGGACATTACGTTGATCAAAACACTATAAATAGGCGGTCTTTGTAAATGGTAAAGGGCTTTTGGATCTTTGATTTGTGGGTTAGTCATTTGAAGACCGATTCTAATATACAAGAAAACACTCAAAACAAATACTCTTAAAAAGACTTCTTGCTTGTTATATATTTGTTAGTTTGATCCTAAATTATTTACACTTTATTGGTGATTGTTTGTTAGTGCAATCATCCTAATCACTATCGTTGGTGCTCGAATACTTTTGTCTTGTGCCTTAAAGCATCTCCCACGTTCCACGTGTTCTCTTTCTCTCACCGATCCTTCGGTCAAAACGTGTCGGAACTTGCTTGAATTGGCGAAAGTGGGCCAACATTTGTTGTCCACGTTTGCGTTATTTTTTTCGGGGTCAACACTATATGTATAATTGATGATGATCTCCGTGTGATATGACATTAAATGATAAGAATAATAAAGTCGGTCTCATATTCAAACATTCATGAGATGTTTGATTCTTATTTTTCCCAAAATATATTTTTCTTTCTTCTTTTCAACCACACATTTTCATTAAAATAATATTGCAGGCAAATCAAAAAAATTCATTCTTTTTTAAACACGCATTCTTCATCAATCTATTATTCCAAAATACATTTTTCAAAAATAATGAGGCTCAAACACCCCCTCGATTGTCCTCATGAATTCATTACACATGATCTTCACTTTGAAAATATAACTTTATTGTCTAGAACAATTTCGATTGATATATAAAACAATTTAGACTTTGTACATGTAACACTATCCTTTAAAAGAACTTCAACGAATAATAATGGAAAAGCTCCACAAATACATACAAAATCAAGAATATCTTCAAACTAAATCACGTAAAAATCAAGAATATCTTTAAACTAACTCATTTTAATAAACATCAATTTAGAAAAAGAACTTTCAACTGTCCACTCAATTTTCGTCAACACTTGGGCCGCAGGGAAACTTTTTATAGAAAACACAGGGCTGGCCCTGACTATAGGCGGCAAAGGCGTCTAAGGCCTCGCTTTGGTGAGGACCCCAAATAATATATGACTAATTGAATGATTGAAGAAAAAACGAAAATTATAATTACAATTATCTTATACAAACACAAGAAGCTAATAAAATTTGAAAATACAAACATTTCAAATATATATATATATATATATATATATATATATATATATATATATATATATATATCATTTAATTGACATAAAATTTATCACATTTATTTATGTATTACGTAAATATACCACAGTCATTACTTTCGTTATATATAATTAATTTTACCATATGGGGTCATTTTTCTCTCTCTAAAATTTATGGACATTACTTTTTTGAGTACTCTCATGGTGAGTCTTACACTTATTAAAGGATTTGTGCTAAATGCACTTGTATTCATATATCTCTCTATACTAGGTTCTTGTATTTTATTTTATTTGTCCATTTTTTTATCTTTTAGTGTTATTGTATTGATAAATGTTTTTCTATGTGCAGTAGAGTTTAAATCTTGTATTTTATCTTTCAATTTTCTTGATTATGTTTAGTTATTGTTTAACCACACATTTTATATGATCTACAATTTTTTAACCACACATCCTATCAACTTTTATCCAAATTTGCTAAAAATATAATTTTGATCTCTACTAGACTCCATTTTAATGGAAATTTGGATGAAAATGAGTATTGGACAGTCATTTTTAGAAAATACGTAGTTAACAAATAAGAATTTTTTTCTACTTATGTGTAATATTATTTTATGGAAGAATGTGTGGTTGAAAATAAATTTTTGAAAAAAAAAATGAAGAACAAACATAGACTAAATTTTCATAGGATCCTATATTCCCTAAAGGGTAAATAGTATAGAACATCCATACCTTTCAATGTCATTGTGCAAAACGTCCATACCTTTCATTTTTTAGTATTTTCACCCATACCTTTCACATTTCATTACGCAAAATGTCATTTTTAACCATTTTTTTAATGAAAGACGATTTTACCCTCTTATTCAAATAAAATAAAAAGAAAAAGATGAATAATTAACTGCAACCATACTCTTTAAGTGTTTAAAAAATTACAAAGAAATCATAGATTCTCCACCACCACCACTTTCACAATCTACTAAGCTGTCACCATAGATCCACATAGCACCACCTTTCTGCCCCACGCCCACCGGACTCCACCACCACCAACCTCGCTTCACTTTCCCACCGTCCTCCCCCACACGAATTTGAAATTGGAGCATTTAGGACCCACCAATTTTGATCAGACAGCTCTCTCCGTACATCGCGTCCATGGAGAGTTTTGGATCAGAAATTGAAACGGTTGTGAGGATAATTGGTTCAACTAGATTCATACCCATTGGGGAGAGTGAAGAGAGGTTAGCGGACGTGGTGGTCAGAAGATGGTGCTATGTGGATCTATAGGTGGTGGCTTGGTGGGGTTGTGAAAGTGGTGGTGGTTGTGGTGGAGAATTTAGCACTTCTCTGTAATATTTTGAAAAATTTAGGATTATGATTGCAATTAATTGTTTATTTATTTTTCTTTTTTTTTTTTGTTTCATTTGAATAGAATGGTACAATCATCATTTAATTGAAAAAATATTTGAAAAGAGCCTTTTGAGCAATGAAAGATGGACGTTTGGAAGATAATAGTGAAAATGTCAAAAAATGAAATGTATGGACGTTTTGCACAATGACATTGAAATGTACTGGCGTTCTGTGATATTTACCCTTCCCTAAAATATAAGGGACCATGAGAAAACACCTTGACCAACTTCCATAGTAAAGCAATTCAATTAATTGAGAGGATTATTTTAGTTTCAAAGACTTTTTCCACGTCACCTAATTGAAAAATCGCGATCTTCAATTCTTTTAGGAAAAATTGCATCTCAGATCCTTGCCCTTTTCAAAATATGGAATGAGTCTCCAATCTTCAGATTTTGGTAGCTCTACCCCACACATTCGAGAAATTATGCAGTCGAATGACCTTTGGATATATTCATTAGATGTGAGTTGTGACATATATAGTACACATGTCCAAGTCGATGCCTTTGGATGTATTCATCAGATGTGAATTGTGACATGTATTATGCACAACTTTCATAGGATAACAAGAGTACTTATTTTCTAAAACATTTGGGCTGCGTGGTTGTGGGTAGCGGCAGCAATAGTGGTGTGATTGCACTGGGTAGTGATTGATGGGTGCTTGGGAAGTTGGAAAATTTTCTCTATCTTCTTTTCTAATTCTTCCTTTTTCCTTTTTGTTTGTTCTTTTTTATTGTTTGACATGAGAAAAGGTGGAGGGAAAACTCTGCCCTTCTAAAAATGGTCAAGTTCAATTCATGCATTGAACTGATGAATATTTGGACAGTTACCATCAAAGGTCTCTCAACTGCTTATTTTTTCGGAAGTCTGAGATGACATTGCTAAAATTTGGAGGTTGGATAATGTACATTTTGAGAAGGTTAGGAACCCTAACTGTAATTTTCTCATTCTTTTATCACCATCTCCTCCCAAATTGCATCCTTTTAGTTTTACTTATCCCCCACTTCCCCCACCCCACCCCCCACCCCGCCCCGCCTTGCCTTGCCTTGCCTTCTATAGATGATGAAGGTAGTAGTGGTAGATAGAGTCGATGATGAGATAATTACAACAATATTAAGCCAACTGAGGGTGGAATAGACAAATTTAAAGACAACGGTCGAATATTTAGCACCAATAAATCTAGAAATCTTAGTAATTTTTAAACTAGACTGGGTATAGAAAAGAACACAAGTACAACATATTTTTGGACAATCATATTTGACAAGTCTATACTCTGGTGGGAAAGTTGAACTTTTCTATTGTTATGGTCTCCTGGGCGAATAACTGATAAACTTTGGACTTTTTTGAAAAGTATTAAAGGAATTTTAAAACAATTCACCTTGAAGAAGTGTCTTCTTCCATTCCCCCATTTTACAGTCCTCAATTTTCACTTACACTCGCTCATCCAGAACCCTACAATACAATCCCACAACAATGTTACTCCAACCCACAACCTCAAAACCCCCTCTTTACCTTCGCAGCCACCAAAATCATGTCTACTCAAATTCATTCCCTTCTAGGTTTCATCAGAATTCAACTTTTCCTCTTAAACAAGCTGTTGTTTTCACTACTAAAACTCATAAAAATCCAGTATTTATTACATGTTCTTCCATTTCACACGTCCACAGCTATGGAACGGTTGACTATGAGAAGAGGCCTGCGTTGACTTGGAATGCTATATACAAGAGAATATCTATGATGCAGAACCCACATATGGGTTCTGCTTCTGTGTTGAATCAGGTGGAAAATGAGGGCAAAAATCTTACCAAATGGGAGCTTTGTCGAGTGGTTAAGGAGCTCAGGAAGTTTAGGCGTTACAAATATGCTCTTGAGGTAAATTTAATATGGAAAATCCCACTAAAGTTTCAGATTGATTGTTAGTATTGATATCGTGGCTTTTGTTGGGATTTCTGAAGGAAAGAAGGACCCGAAAAAGTCATTTAGTAGTAACACGTGGCTCTTGGGGGCCAATCAAAAAAACACATTTTAAGTTCGAATCTTTGGTTGTAATTTGATGGTCTTCGGTGAAGGATAAAGGAAGAACCCCTTGGAAGTTTAAGTCTTCAATACTAGTTCAATAATTTATATTTTGGTGGGTATTTACTAAATTTTCCAGCATTCTATTTAGTTACTGAATTATGTCCTTGGTCTTTGTGAACGTACGTGTTTCTTGTCATGGTTGGTGCAATTTGGTAGTAAAGAAAATGTTAAATATGGAATGATAAATTTGGAATTTTATCCGAGTTTGATTGTGTTGACTCTTAGTTCAGAATTATGGCCTTCTATTTTAATCTTGGAGTATATTTAAATATCTTAGATTACTTGTGAGCATCATCTCGAGTTTGGAGTGAAAAAGATTTGTTATCCGGACCTTGGCTCAAATGGTAGTCTTTGACTGAAGGGGATTTAGAATGTAGTATATATTGAGAAGTAGGACTTTAAGCCTCAGATTTTCTTGTTCTTGATTGTCAAGGGATACAACACATTAGTTAGGCTTTAAAATTCAGCGGACATCTTCTTTTTGTCTTAAAGTAGTAATATAGAGTCGTGAAGCTTCGGTATTTTGTATGTGTTTGGTTATTGAATTTTGCACTGTTTGATCAAATATCTGTGTGATATGTGTACATTGCTTTTTATCTTGAAGAAAGATCTAAGATTGTTTCAGATTTATTTTATGATGATCTTTTAATTTTGAGGTCCTGTTTGATGCACATTTTTGGTAGAATAATGCATTTTGTTGATGTGATGGATGAAGAATATGTGGTTGAAAAAGAAGGAAAAGTTATTGATGTGATGTAAAATATTATTTTATTGAAGAATGTGTGGTAGAAAATGAGTAGAAGAATGAAAATGAAAATATTAATGTGGACCAAACTGGGGCTGAGTGATAAATCTTTTTTCTTTCCTTTTTTACCACAACATGTAGCCCCTACTTGAGAATAGATTTAGTAAAAAGTGAATTTTTTGGAAGAATGTGTGGTTAAGAAGATGAAATTTTTTTTGAAGTTGATGTGCAAAATTATTTTATTAGGAGAATGTGTGGTTGACAATGAGTTTGTAGAAAAATGAGTTCTAAAGAATGGGTCTCAAATGGAGGTATATTTTGGTTAATGGATTGGCTTCTTGGCGACGGAACTGTAAGAACTAAGTTTAGGGTCTTCCTTAGGACACAATTACTAGCATATTTGGCTAAGCTTATAAAAGCACCTTTGTTTTCACATCATCATCTCACATACTGTTTAAAAGTGATGCTTTTAAAGCACCCCTTTTAAGCTTAGCCAAATGTGTTGTATATAATATATAGCACTCCCAATTGGTTAAATTTACTGCACTGCTCTTAGTGCTCTTTCCTCTCTCTATATTAGGGGTGTCCAAAAGTCCCGAACCCGAACCGAACTGAACCGAATCGAGTGGTTCTTCATAAATTAAATACCCGAATGGGTACCCGAATCAAGAACCGATGGGTTTGGATCGGGTCTCGGGTCTAGACCAAGAACCGAAAAATCGAATAAGAACCGAAACTAAATAATTTTTTTTATTTTTTATATTGAATTAATTAAATTATTTTATTTTTTTATACAAATTAGCAAATTAATTAAATAAATCAGATTATTTCATAATTTTAATTTTAAAGCCCAAATCATTTTTAAAATCCATTAGCTCTTTTTAATTTGAAGCAAATGAATATACTTTATGTAGCTTTACTGTAATATTAATATCTACTTTTTAGTATTTGTATGCATTAAATTAATCTTATTCGACGGTTAGTTATTTATATGTTTTTGAATTGAGTTACGTTAATTTGTAAAAGTTACGAATGAAATGTCATTAGTTGTATTTATGTAGTGTTGTTGAAAATATTAAAACTTTTAATTATGGTACGGAACGGAACCGAACCGACCCGAACCGAACCGAACCGAACCCGAACGGTTCCATAATTATATTTGGACCCGACGGGTCCATTTTTTAAATACCCGAAAGTTTTGGTTCGGTTCGGGTCTCTTCAGAACCGAACCGAACGGACCCACGGACAGCCCTACTCTATATTGGTCAAACTATATTACACCTTCACTATAGAATGATGTAATCACTATTTAACTGAGCTCACCTAAGGCTTTTATAAAACGCCTCGAATCCCGCCCCTTTAGTGCCATTTGTGAAGCTTATATCTCGACCTAGTGAGGTTTATGCCACAAGGCTAAGCCTCAAAACGACTTAGTTTTTACCCGTTTGTCTTGTATATTCCGGACGTTCTATTATTAGCCCTAGTTTTCTGTCTATTTTCTTACAATTTATTTTATGTATATTTGCATTGTAAACTTTTAGTTTTATTAGTGTGTTATATTATGGATTTTTGAAGATGGTGAATGATTTATTATGAGAGTGTTTTTGTACTTTTATATTCTTTTGAATTATTTATTAGTTTATCTAGAGGCTTACGCCTCGCCTCACAGAGGCTAAATGTCTCGATACCTAATTAAGCCTTTTTAAACATTCGATAGGAAAATTGCTTAGTAGAGTGTGAACATTGAAAACTAACTGTTCAGACCGGATGTGGGCTTATAGGATTTGCAAATGTGAGTTGCTAGAGAGAGAAAGTTAAGGCTCAAGGTACACGTGTTGGGCAATTTAGTCAAAGTAGAGTCTCTATTTAGTATATTGGTACGCGGCACATAATTTTTAACTTATTAAATTAGACTACGATGAAGAATTAGATTAGATTTCAAGGAAGAATATATATCACAACAGAAACGTGATATAAGAGGAAATATGTCCTTACTTTCTTCGCGAATTATGCTTATGACTTACTCTTGGGCCACCTAATTATAATATTTTTTTACCATGTGTTGGAGAGTCGTACACGTATTCCACGCCCTGTTTTGTTAGTCATGTGGGATATGGTTACGACATGGTAGCTTAAAAGTTAGATCGACAAAAAACTGAAATACCTGGAACAATACTTAGCCTATGTTTGGCTCATATTTATAAACACAAGTTGTTGGAAATAAATCCCACATCACCTGTGGATAATGTCATGGGCCAGTTTATAAACAATGTGGCAAACCTCTCTTGCAGAACCGATTTTGAGAGATGAGTTAGGCCCATAAATTTCTACATAGTATCAGAGCCTACCACAGGATTGATGTGGGCCCACACTACTTACCCCGTGACAAGGACCAGAAAAATTACTAGCCTGCACGTGAGGGAGGGTGTTGGAAATAAATCCCACATCACCTGTGGATAATGTCTTGGGTCAGTTTATAAACAATGTGGCAAACCTCTCTTGCAAAACCGATTTTGAGAGATGAGTTAGACCCATAAATTTCTACACAAGTCATAATTTATCTACATATTTCTGAGGAACCACTAATACTACCCACTTGTCCCCCCCACTCATTTCTATTTATTTATAATACAAACCACTTATAAATACTTCCCAAAAATGCTTTTAGTTATGACATATGGATCTTTCATTTTAATGTTAGATGTTGACTAAATATAAAACTTGGACTTGTACCCATCTGAAACCCATACTTGAGTCTAATACCCTGATTTGTATACGAGAAATAACCATTCATTAGAATATAATGCACCTTCTAGTTTGAGTGTACAAGTGCTGTGGTTTATTACACAAACTCCTTGAGAAGAGGGTGATCTTATTGTTCGATGTCAATCCAAAAAGGAAGAGCACGTTAAGAAAATAGAGGGAGAATATATATCAGCTCTATGCGTTTGATATATCTATGCATGTATAATTCTGTTTCTTTATTCTTTTGTTTGTTGGATGCAATGATGTTTTAAGCAATCTCAAATGGTTCATGCACAAACACACACACAGCCATACATATTAATGTTAATTTATTAGAGATGATGATGTCGAATGGAATGAGACAACTAAAAAACTGAGGATATGATGAGAAATTGGGAAATAATAGGCTGCAAAAATATATAAACCAAGTGAACGATAGAGCATCACAATCGTACAATGGAAGGAACACTCTTAGAGGCCTTAGACATCACTGCTATGGCTGGCTTGCCTTACAAACCTGATCGCAAATTTAGTAGCTGAAAATATCCTTCTTTGTTTTCTATCTCGAAATAGAAGCTTACAATCAGGTTTGTAGGATTTTAGGGCTATCAAATTCATCCTCTTCATGTTTAATACTTTTGTAATTGGTTGATCAGATTTTTATTTCAATTCCAGTTACTGAGTCTTTTCTACTGCTGCTTCCCTTTTCTTATCTTTCCATTTGATTACCATGAACCTCCTGTATACTCTACAGGTGTACGAATGGATGAATAACAGAGGAGAGAAATATAGAATAACCTCCAGTGACACCGCTATTCAGCTGGATCTGATTGCCAAGGTGCATGGAATTTCAAATGCCGAAGAATACTTCATGAAGTTGCCAGATGCCTTGAAGGATAAAAGAATATATGGTGCTCTTTTGAATGCATATGTGCGTGCTGGGATAAGGGAAAAAGCTGAATCCTTAATTGGTAAAATGAGAAATAGAGGCTATGCCAGTCATGCGCTTCCATTCAATGTGATGATGACACTTTATATGAACCTTAAAGATTATGAAAGAGTAGAGTCACTAATATCGGAGATGATGGAGAAAAACATATCATTAGATATTTATTCCTACAACATTTGGTTATCATCTCGTGGCTCTCAAGGATCTTTGGAAAAACTGGAACAAGCATTTGAACAAATGCAACTGGACACCACCATCAATCCCAACTGGACTACCTTCAGCACGATGGCTACCATGTACATTAAGTTGGGGCAGTTGGAAAAAGCGGAAGACTGTTTGAAGAAGATTGAGACTAGAATTACGGGTCGAGATCGAATCCCTTATCATTATCTCATGAGTCTCTATGGTAGTCTTGGTATCAAAGAGGAGGTGCATCGGGTATGGAACATTTACAAAGCTACATTTACCACTATTCCAAATTTGAGCTATCATGCTGTGATTTCGTCTCTGGTTAGATTGGATGACATTGAGGGGGCTGAAAAGATCTATGATGAATGGCTTTCGGTGAAATCAGTTTATGACCCCAGAATAGGAAATCTTCTATTGAGTTATTTTGTCAGGAAAGGTCTTTCTGAAAAAACCAAGATATTCTTTGATCAAATGATTGAAGCAGGAGGAAAACCAAGTTGTGTAACATGGGAGATTCTTTCAGAACATCACATCAAATCCAGGAGGATTTCTGATGCTGTGTCTTGCTTAAAGAATGCTGTTTTAGCTGGAGGTTCGAAAGGCTGGAAACCTAAACCCGCAAATGTCTCATCCATTCTCAAGATCTCCGAGCAAGAAGCTGATATGGCAATTAAGGATGACTTACTGGAAGTCTTGAAGCAAGTTGAGTGTCTTGATGATGAAGTTTATATGTCGTACATTCCCCTATCTAATGGGACATATACAGGCAGTGATTCAGCATTAGAGGATGGTCGAAATGATAGTGATGATATTAATGATGGAGCTAATGTACTTCTCAGTCAATTCCAGGAAAGCTTGTGAGAAGTGTTTCACCACTCTTGTACAGAGGCAATAAATACTTGCTTTACTAAGAGTGGATATTTGCTATCCTCTTTTGAGATGGTACATAAATCTATTTTTGCATAGTTATAGGTTTATATTAATGTGAGAAGCTTTATTAGTTTAGCCCCCTCCGACTAATATCTATCGATAATTCTTGAAAATACTGAATCCAATGCTTTGAATGTTATGAGAAGTGTTTTTATCATCCCTTGCCGTAATACTATCTCAGGGGCCTGGATGATCCGGTACTTTTCTTGCTTCGTCTGGCTGATGCCGAATAAGATAAGATTGAGAGGGTTTTGGAATTACTACAATAGTAATGAATCTTTGTTACAATTGCATACAAAATGGAAAGAAAATTGCATGGGCTGTATTTGAGGCTGCACAGGTTGCAGATCTCTGGAATTGTGATGACATCCTAGTCCTCATCAAATGAGATATTCTAAGTTTTGCTTTAATAGCATATTTGATTGTATTGTTATCCTATTGTCATTGAAGAGTTAGATTTTTCAGACATGGAGTATTAGTGAATAAAATTGTTGTCAAGAGCTCCAAATCTATGGTTAAAGATGTCTGAAATTTTATTCACCTTAGTAGCAATAGTGTGCTTTTACGTAATGGAAACCTCTCTCAATGAGCCGGTACTTGCAACGCTGGCTTCTCTTCCATCATGTGACCAACTTCCTTGATCTTCCGGCAGCTTCAAAAATATAATAGTCCATTTCTGAGTATTAGGTAGCCTAATAGGCTATTTCGGATAGCCTGACAGTATGTGTTGCATGCCTACATGGGAACTTCCTTGCTGGAAATTTAAAACAATCATGCTACACTACCATCCTGATTGACATCTTGGTTGACATTCTCTAATAAAAAGACAAAACTATCTTTCTTCATATTCTTTAATCAAATCAAGGTTCTCTATTTCTGATATAGAATAACTTTTATGTATTTCTCCTAATAAATGAAAAGGCCAATTATGGTCGTTTTTATCGATATATCTTTTATCAAAATAATTATTTAATATTTTAATTTTATTTTCTAATTTATTAATTCTGACTATATTTTCTGTCCAATATAAAGATACATGTATATTTCTACTATTTTTAGAAAATAATCAAGCACACTATAAAATGATTTAATTTCTTCTCTTTTTCGTTCGCAGTCAATTTCTAATCTTCGAATAATAGTAACTAAAACTTCGTAAATAGTAAGAGTGCAAGAAATTGACATAAATAATAAAGATCTTACAGTACTGAAGCAGAATGTAAATGCAAAGTAATATCAATGAGATTTCCCTCGAGCTTGCACCCATATTTTAGTGTACTCAGATATAATTGATCGGTGTTATTTGAATTTAGGAAAGTGGGTTATGGTCCAACACGACTTCCGCATCCATATTGGTTTTCTCTCTGACTCTTTTGCATATCTTATAATTAATGGATCACACGGAATCACAGTTTTCCTTTCAACTCCTTGTTAAAACATCACCTTAACTGGTAACAGAGTTCTTATGGCTTTCTCTAACAACGCCTACACACGGCAATAGGGCAACAAGATACTTGCACTAACCCTCAAGGTTTTCACCGATGGAGTATGAGTAAGATAAGAGTTTTTGAGAAAATAATAAGGATAAAATAGATAATGTCTTGAAATAACTTGATTTCATAAAAATATCACACTAATATCTCTTACATAGAGTACACATACATATCTCGACTACACTCTTTGTACTTTTTCTAAGGAAATTAGAACTCCATAGAGATTACCTTATTACAAGCTTCACTTCTAAGACAGAAACTGAAAATGTTACAAGTTTTGAATGCTAGGTAGAGAGATAATTTTTTAGCTTAAGACTCGAATGCCTTCTTCTATGAATTGATTTTCAATTTATAGACTTTAAAAGCTTCACAGCTGTCCTTCATTATTGTTGATTTTACTGTGCAAGATAGTAGGTATCTTACTGTGGCCTAAAGTTCTTTGTCCCAATATGGAAAATAATGGAGGTGAATCCACAGTTTTTCTTTATCAAAATCAATTATGATAAAGTAGTGATAAATGAGTCCTCTACTTTTCCATATGAGACTCAAACCACTCAACCGGGAAGAGAGATTGGTGAGTCATCTTCTTCATTGCTACAGCACTCGCACCTATGATTTGGATAAAGCCAAAATTGTTTGCACAGCTCATTTTTTGTCTTCTGTGTTTCACTAGCGTCTCCTCCAAAAATATGATCACACCATGTGTCAAGATAGTGCAAATCTTCTTGTTTGATGGGTGCCACAGCTTTGCTATAGATTAGGTGATCATGTGATTCATACACCCAAATATTTTGCTTTTCTTCAATAACTTTTTGAATATGCTCAAACTGCTCCTTATATCCTTTGGCTCTACGAAAGGCCATCAAATTATTGATGTCTTCTGGTGTAGTATTATGGACTTCACTCTTCTCAGGCTGGAAATGTTTGGAAGTAGTGGTCATTCTTATGACATGACTTGCTGGAAGCAGTCTATCTTCTTCATTATCCAATTCTGGACTTGCAGAGAAAAATCTAATATATATGTTCTTATGTTTAAGAACTTGACAATATCTTTCGATTGCTCGAACTACATCCTTCGGTAGCATAGAAATTTCTTTTAAAGATTCTGATGGATATATACAAACTATATCCCCCATCTCATATACAGCACGAACCCAATAAGCTGGAGCTCCTAGATAATTATTGACTTTGTTATAATTTTCATATGTTAAGGTTTTCATCCATCCTCCAATACTGGTAAACCAGCAGCAGGCTAGATTGAATAATACATATGCTAACATAAAATCACTTTTATTTTTTATATCCATAACACCAGGGGTGTTATAGGCCTTAATGATATTTGAGCAATCAAACTCTTGTACAGAGATATTGTCCTTTGTGAATTTCTTCTCATGTGAATGAGACAAAGTAGTATTCTCTTTGAATGATAATTTATGAAGCTTAAATTCTTCTTGTTCAATATTGGCGTTAGGGCCTTCAGATAATATAGCTTGATTGGCTTTCTCAGATATTGGCTTGGCAGTAGCCATTTCCATCAATGTCATCTTGGACTCTATTGCAGCTATCTTTATGTTCATCTCGAACTTCAAGGCTTCTAGCTCCTTCTTGATTTGCTCCATTCCTGATTAAGAAGTCTGGAATAAAATTGTCTTTTCCTTTAGTATGGACAATATCAAATTTAAATGGTGCAAACCACATTTGCATTCTAATAAGTGGCCTTTCTACTGCACTTGTCCCAAATTTATTTGTTAATAATGGTTTTATCTGAGTATTATCTGTTCTAATAAGAAACTTCTTAGGTAACAAATAAGGTTCAAATTTTGCTACTCATTTCTTAACAACTAAACATTATTTACGATTAATATCATACCCGGTTTCGACATTTTTGAATGTACCTCAAGTATAAGCAATAAGCTCTTCTGGGCTTTTACACAATGGATTACATAGAAATTCTTTATGATTTTCTTTTCTTTTGAGGATTGCTCCCCAGTATAATAGAATGCATCAGTTTCTAAAAGAAATCATCATCATTTAGAATATTTAATTCAGGTAGATTTTAATATATTTTTTTAATTTTATTTATCATTTCTATATCTTCTTATATCCATTCCCATACAACTCATTTTTTGAGTTTTTTGGTAAAGTGAACCTTATATTTTGCACAATTTTTGATAAATTTCTCAGAATAATTTAATAATCCGATAAGATTTTGCAGCTCTTTCTTATCTCTAATTTCTTCTGAAAATTCAATAATCTTTTTTCCAATATGAGGTTGTTGAAATATTTTTTTTCTTCAGTAAAAATATACCCTAAGAATTCAATTTCAGTTTTAATTATTTCTGCTTTTCTTTCTGATAGAGTTAATCCATATTTTCTAGCAATATAATTGAATTTTTTAAGGTGTTCAATATGTTCTTTTAGATTTCTACTATGAATAAGAATATCATCCACATAAACTATGCAGAAGTTTTTTATTGGTCTAATAATCTTATCTATTCTTTGTTGAAATATTACTGGTGCACTCATTAATCCAAATGACATAACATTACATTCGAATTGTCCTAATGGATTAGGGGTAGTAAAACTAGTTAAAGGTTTTGATACTTCATCTAGTTTTATTTGCCAATATCCTGATTTACAATCAAATTTAGAATATATTTTACTTCCTTGTATTTGTTTAATTAACAATTCTTTTATTGGTAATTTATAACTATTTGGTATAGTTTTAGAGTTTAGATCTCTATAATCAATTACCATTCTAGCTTTTCCTCTTTTTATCTCACTATGGTTTCTGACCATAAATGCTGGACTATTATATGGACTAGTTGATTCTCTTATTACTCCTAATTGTAAGAGTTCTTTAATTTGTATTTCAAATTCTTTTTTATCTTCTTCGCTATAAGGAAATTGTTTTCCTGAGATCTTAGCATCTGGGTCTTTTAGTTCAATAGTTGTCATAGGTTTATCTTTATCCCATTTAGCTAAGGGATATCCATGATAACATTCTATTAGTTCTAATTTAATACTTTCTAATTCTTCTTCTAAATTGCCAATTCATAATACTGGAATTTTTTATTTTTGATTAATTTCTGTATAACATCCACCACGATTACCTGCAGAACTCTGATGTCTAGGTCTATGGTGAATAGGTTGATGTGCAATTCCAATAGCTTTATAGATTTTTGGTGTTTTAATTTTGTGATTACAATGTGTGGTAAATTCAAAATTATCTTTATATTGTGTAAATGAGCTATATGTATAGATAAAATTTTCTCCTAAAAGAATATCACATCCAATTTTATCTGTTGCATATATTCTAGGAATAAAACATTCTTTATTTCCTATAATGATAGGAACATTTTCTACAAAATCTCTATAGATTTCTACAATATCACTTGCTGTTTGACCATAAGTTTTTTTTAATAATCTCTTTTATAATAATATTCTGAGAACACATTTCTTTTACAAAGACAAATACCTGATCCAGTATCAATTATGGCATGAAACTCTATCATACAATAGTCTGGTAAATTGAGAGTTATCTCAATATATGGACTAAGTATACTAGTTTTGATTGATCTGATTCTTTGTATTATATAAATTGGTTCTTTGTTTTTAGTAATTTTAGAAATCATTTTTTGTTTATCTTCTATAGTTATTTGTAGAGTATTCTTTTGAATATGAAATGGTGAGACTTTCTCAAGAAAGTTCATTCCAAGTAATATTGGACTAGTATCTTTTCATTTTTTATAATCTTTATGGATTTTAAAATTTAGTTTAAATTGTTCTCCTTCTATATCTGTGAAACTTAATTCAAGATTAACAAATGTTTTTATTTCGTATTTAATTCCATGATAATCCGTAAGAGTTATTCCATGTAGTAAATCTTCTTCCAGTAAATGGTTAACTAGATCTACTCTTATATGACTGGTACTAGCTCCTGTGTTGATAATGGCTATAATTTCTTCATAATTATTTTGATTATTTATATATTCTGTTAGGATAAGAAAATTATCTTCCTCACATTTTCTTAGATCAATATCAATACTATTTCTAGGTATTGTTGGATAATTTCTACTAGTAGATGGTCTACTAGAACTTGAAAGTTCTTTAGTGCTGATACTTCTTTCTATTTTTCTATTAGGCATTCTAACTACAAGTTGTCCTAAGGTATTCAAGGTGACCAATCCTTGATTCCCTACATTATTGTATATTCTTCGAGATTGCTGATGAAAATCAAGCAGTATATCTTGTGGTAAGGAAATGTTATTATTACTTAACATTCTTGGTGGTATAAATTGTGCAAGGTCTCTAAAGTCTTTATGAATTTGTATGAAGTCTCCTGAGATCTTATTGATTTCTTTTTGGTGCGTAGTAGTAAATGCATATAAAGCTTTACAATGTAATTTACAGCTTTACTTCTTGGTGGCTTAATTAGTCTATCGATTTTGTGATATAGATTTAATCCTAAACTTAAGTTTTCATCTAATAAAGACATAGCAAATTCAGGTCTTATAGTGAATATGATTTTCTTGTATACAAGGTTTCCAGAGACAACTCATAATAAAGAGTCCATAGGATCATGAAGAATTCTATTATCCATTAAGTATATTTGTATAGGAATATCCATTCCCTCTCTAAAATATCATTTAATCATGATTTGGATTTCTCCAATCATAATATTCTTTAATCTTTCTATAGTGGTTCTTTTTATATTAGCTAATTCTCTATTAATCAATTCTCTGGTTATTAGAGGTATAGTGGTGTTGCCTTTAACATTTTCGATGTTAATGAGTACTTCATCATATTTAGCAATGTATATAGTTTTATTGAACCAAGATAGTATTGGTCTAACAAACACATCTTTATCTCTTAAAAATATTTGTTTTTCTTTTATTGCTCCATATCTTTCTTCATCAAACACAATAGTTTGTGAAGTTCCTTCTTCAGTATCTAAGTTAGTTTCGGTAGTGTCTACAGTATCTTGATTCATGTAGATTTGTTCATATTCTGATTCTTCAATTTCTTCAATATCTAGCTCATAGATTGAGTCTGTTTCAGATAGTTCATCTAAGTCTTCAATTATCTCATATTATGAGTCATATTCTATCTCTTCCATTAATCTAATAGATTTAACATTTTCTTTTTTATTTTTATTAGGACAATTAGAATTAGGAGATATATGTCCTATTTCATTACATGTAAAACATGTACATTTTTTATAAAATTCTTCTTTAGATTTTTTCTGAGGTTTTCTATATTGATTAAGTTCCTTTTTCCATGATTTTTTCTTCTTAAAATATTTCTTATGGCTCTTAAATCTTTTATTTTTCTTCCAAGGTGATACATGGGAAGATTATAGGAAAGACAAAAATCTCACAAAAGAATTTCAATCAAAAGAAATTGAAGAAAAATTTTATTTCATTCAAAATTGAGCTGCCTCAAATGGTTTACAACGTTTAAATAGCGAAATCCTAATAAAATTTGGAAAGAAATTACATAATAATAAAAAATATTATTTTTTCCAAACATGAAAAATTTGAGATAATCACAGATCTTGATTCTCCTAATTATCAGGATCATCCCCCAACAAACGGAAATCAAATCCGAGTTTATTTGACTAAGATATTGTCAAAACAAAATTACCATAAATGGCAAAAATGCATAATTGATGGCCTAAACGATGGAATTTGCCCCAAAATTTGACGTGCATCAGGGCCAAAGGCCATGAGTTGTGATCATTGACCCGTTTCCACTAAAATTAGACTAGCAATTCTCCAAAAATGAACAAACCCGAAATTAAATGGAATTATTATTTTGCCTTCATCACAAGGTTTAAGATATCTTTTAAATTTCCTTTTATAATATGGTTTCTTAAATGATTGGTGACAACCAAATTGTGGTACTGCTGCTATTTCTCCATAACAACATAAACTAGCTTTCTTACCATGTTTTCTAAATAAGTGTTGATACATAGATTTTTTACACCATTCAGATATTTTTCTCTTAACAAATGAAGTTCTCATTCCTGGAGTATCTGTTCTATAGTTTGGATTTTCCCATTCTATTTTATTCCAATAGATTTGGTAATCTTCAAATAGTTTTTGACCCCACGGTTAAGGTAATTTAAGAAAATATCTATTTTATTCCAATAGATTTGGATGCTTTGATATATATTTTTTCGAATTTTTTAGTATATTCATTTAATTCACACACATCACAGATTTTTAATAATTCCATTTCTCTTTCTGCTTGTAAAGTTTCTTGAGTAATCATATCAATCTTAGTTTGTGGTATAACTTCTCCTCATAATATTTGTCTAAAGAAATTTTCTATTTGTTTTAGAACTTCTTTAAAATTTTCAGCATCTAAACTTTCATTACTATCTATAGTAGTAATAGATTTTTCTCCATATTTAATTTTGTTTTTGGTTTTTTCAGTTGTTCTTCTCCAGATATTCGAAGTAATTCCTCTAAAGGTATGAATTATAAAATTATAAGCTTTAGTGGTATTCCACTTATGAAAAACAACAGCTAAATCAGTAGCTTTTGCCCATAAGTCAATAATTTCACTTTTGTTATTGCTATCATCAACATCTAGCCATATTCCTGTTGTAGAAACTGGTTCAGAAAAAAGTTTAACTGGATTATTATCCCTAAGATTTATATGCTTAGTAGAAATAGCTTTAGGTCCTTTCCTAAAATTGTAACCTTCTCTTTCATTTCGATGTTCTTTTATCTATTCTAAATTTCAGTCATCAGATTCAACTTGAGTCCAATCTGTAGTCATATTAGTTCTACTTGTTTCTCCTACTAACGGTTGATTTTCAACTTATTGATTTAAAGGCGGAGTATTAATTTCAGTAGTTTCATTTTTAGATGGAGGATCATTCATATATATATATATATATATATATATATATATATATATATATATATATATATATATATATATATTTGGTTTGAATAGCTAATTGTTCTAAATTTTGTTTATAAGCTTCTAATTCTTCTCCATTAGTTTCAAAGAATTTTGTTTCTATTTCTTCTATAACATAAGCTGGTAAATGTGGTTCAATTGAGACATAAGATTCTTTTTTATGTTTCAAATTTTTAAATTTTGATTCAATTTGTTAGTATAAGATTTTTGGTCTTGTCTTAATATTATTATTAACAATTTCTAAATTTGATTCTATATTCTTAATATGAGTTAAGAAATCTTGATTTAAAATATCAGTTTTTTCTAAAGGCTGAGTATACTTGTCATACTATTCTAAAAATTGTTCTATTATAATCTTCATCTTCATATTCGGGAGATTCATTAACAAAAATTTGTAATACTTTATTTTTTATTTCAACTAATTGTTGAGAGTTATCAATTTGTTTTATCTCTTCACTTAGAGATTTAAATTCGATACTTAAATTTGTCTCTAATTCTTGTAATTTAATTCTATTAGTTCTAGTTAATATATTAATATTTTGTAATTCTTCTAAAATCATTTTATCTTTTCTATTCATTTTAAAAAATGTCTTTAGTTTCGTTACTAGGATTTGATACCAATTATAAGGTAAAATTGCAGGAAATAGTTAAAATATAAGACTAAGGGTATAATAGACAAAAAAACTCATTAAAGCTCTGTTTGGTACACATTATTTTTTTCATTCTCATTCTTCTACTCATTTTCAACCACACATTCTTCAATAAAATAATATTTTCCATCACATCAATAACTTTTCCTTCATTTTTAACCACACATTCTCCATCAATCTACTATTCAATAATACATTCTTTCAAAAGAATGTGTACCAAACACACTCTAAATGACAAAAAACTGTAAAACTTAATGTGAATGAAACTGTAAGAGAAGCATTAATCAATTTAAAAACTCAAAGGGTCTGTTTGATTGTAAATGTGGGAAATGGGTGGAAAGAAAATGTTTTACAGAGAATTGATTTGCCTAAAAATTGTTTTATTGGGAATTGTAATTAATTGATTTTGATTGGTATAATTTTCCATGGAAAATGTTGAAAGTTTGGTATCCGTTTGACTTCTTTTTTTTATGAAAATTGTCCATTAAAGTGATAATGTTTTCCACCATTGGGTTTAGAATTTGTTCCAATTGCCAAAAAAAAAAAAATAGTCATACCGAATATCATTCGTTTGACTTTGTTTTGCATGAAAATTGTCAATAAAAGTGATTTTTTTTACTATTGTGTCTATAATTTTTTCCAATTGCCAAAAAAAAAAAAAAAAAACTGGAAAATATTTACAATCAAAATATCAAGAATTTATTTTCCTCAAAAAAGTGGAAAATTTGGAAAGTTCAAAAATATTTTCTCGGAAAAATTTTGCCTATCTATCAAACACTACAAAAGTTTTCATTTTCCTTGAAAAATGTATACTATCAAACAGGGCCTAAGATGTAAAGTATTTTTATGGTCATAGATACTTTATAGTCCATCATATTTAAATTTGGTGTTGATGTCAAAAATCTTAAGAGGAACCTTTAGATAGATAATTATGTAGGAGATATTACACCGATAATGTGCATATTATATTCATCAAGAGCATGCCGTTAATATGCGTGAAATCGAAACATCATTCGACTTACCGAAATCTGATTTGAGAAGATAAAATAGCGATTTACCGATTTCGAATATAATAATATGAATTCTTCACTTCCCAATGTGAGTGAACGCATGTTGTTCTTCAATTCAAACCCTTCAATAAAACACATAAATAAATTAACCACATTCTGAAATCAAGCATAAATAAAATCAGAAATGAGAAAGATGAAATGCAAGTGATGTGATCGGTCGAGGCAAGTGTTTGACACTTTTTCCTTAAGATGAATTTGCCCCGCATCGGTGCTAACGATTTCTCGACAATCATCTCCCAATATACAACGACCACGTCAAGCCATAGGAGCACTCCAAATGACTTAAACCAACGAATTCGAACGGAGTTCCCTCTCTACCATAACCATGATTTTGATGCAAGAGAAAATCACTTTTATAAAGTGTTTTATGCAAAACTAAAGTAACCATGACATGAAACTATCAAATGAATTGTTTGTTGTGTAGTTGTGAATCCAAACACATAGGGAATCCATATATATAGTAGTTGGAACACCCATACCAAGAGACACATCTCTTGAATAATCATAATTATTGGAAGTTACTCATACCAAAAGTCATGCTCTCCAAGAGTCATGATTCATATGAAAAGACACATCTTTTCATCTACATTCTCTAGAATATTCCACAATATTCTATACAATTCCAATAATTTCAAGTATTAAGTGGTTTAAGTTTGGCTTAATTTCTCATTCACCAAACAAGGAATTTCCACTTAAATCATTTCAATTGGTCACAACCAATTTCCAATACAAAATTCCAACAATCCCCCACATGAATGAAAATTAATGCAAATGACTATGCAGACACTAGTAGAGAGAGGGCGGAAAAAACACTGCATCAGAGAAGGTAGCTTCTGGCCTTGAACCTCCCTTAGTGAAATACTATCGGACTTACTGGCTAATTGGTGAACATGATGTCTTGAACCATTCAACCGTTGGTGTAAGCCGAGACAACAGTACTCACACAATGTCTTTCCTAAACCGTTCATGGTTCTCACGGTTGTGTCCATTTTGGCCATGGATCACTCTTGGTTTCATAAGTGTTTAGAAAATTTTAGCCTCGAACAATTCTCATTGAAGCGGCCCCACTTCACACTTACATAGGTGATCTCCTATTAAGAGTATTCTGCCATACTCCACTTGACTGAATCAAGCTATAGAAATCATTAAAAGAGTATCTTAACCTTCAACCATTCAGCAGAAAGCACTATAATTATCATAGGAATGAGTAGGAATAATTTCCTAAGTGCTTCATGGAATCTTCATAACTTAGTTGTCCCTTTGAACCAAGATCTTGGGATCTCCAGTCAACAAGGTAGGGTTACCATTACAAAGACTCTTACGTCGTAGGCTTTAATCTCATTCCCCTCGATATGCAGTATTATTGATCTCTCGGTAAATCTCTAAAGGTACCACGAGTTTACACCATTGAGATCAATTGCTTAACGGTATTAGGTCTACGTCTAGACTTACCATTACATGTGACTTAGTATCTCATCAAATATAGCTAGCCAACAATTAATTGATTTAATAGATACAACGTGTCACCACCAAGAAATCCTCTCATGAAGCTACATGCTTCTAACTAGCTTTATCTAAAGCTTTATAAATTTCAAACAATAATGTTAGAGGATTTCTATCACACACTACACTAGTCAATCACTTTTACTAGTGGATTTCAAAAACATGGGTATTCAATATCATTATTGAAATACTACAATACATTTCAACCTTTTTGAATATTTTTCAAATATTCTAATTGATCTTGCATATCCAAACAAACGCCGTAATTGAATTTTATCCCATTTCATCCACTTTAGACTTAGTGTACATCATCCTTATAATTAATATAAGGATTTTCTACCTTTTCCACATTCATAGACATATTTCTATGATTATAAAGTATAGAAAATTGTAACTTTTAAACATAAGTTACCCCCACAAGTCCTCAATTAGGAATGCATGTGCAACTAGTAATGTTGCATCCACAAAACTTGAACTTTTCATATAAGTTCGTAAGCATTGATATTAACCCCCACATTTTTGGGTTGTACTCGAACTTAGAGTTCATCAACTCTTTCGTAGTTCAATTCATTTATCAAATAGATAATATCCATATCGAATGCTTCGTGAAATTTTAAATACTTTCAAAATAGTGGTCGTCAATCCACAATTTATTTCCATTGAAATTGTATTCAATGTACTTCAATCCAACTATCTTCAATATGATCACACACAATTTGATCAAGGTCATTTTAATTGGTTTTATATTGAAGTTAAATTCAACAATGAAGAAGACTAAGTATCGTGATTCACAAGAATTGCAACTTCTCCCAACATATGCAACATATCACATTTGTGACATTTTACAAGATAGCATTATTTCATATTAAATAATACTTATTCACCATATTCAAATTTAATGAACGAATCATCCATCGATTCGATAGTTGTGTTCTCAAAAGACACAACCCACGAGAGGACACACCTCTTCGAATCAATCTCTATGAAGAGATACTTCATTGGGAAAATAATTATTTTCAAGAGTCTTGATTTCTTATATGAAATGATCCTAAATTATTTCATAAATTTTCCACCACGTGATTAGGTGACTTAATACTCATTGTGACAAGATTATATATAGTCATGCTAGAATACAACCATAATTTGCATAAGTCATCTCAATTAATTTCATCAAATTATTGAGGCTTTTCATATTCCAATAAAAGGAATAATCATGAAAGTTCATATACTTTCAATAACTAGTTGGCATTCTTCCAACATTTATACAATCATTTTATAAGTTTATTCCATTTTAGTCAACACATGTCGTGACTAGAAATATCAATATCTTAAGGAACTCCATACATTTCCATATTTAGAGATATCATCATTGATCTCAATCTCGATCAATTAAATTAACCAAGACCAAATGGTCAACCATTGATTTGGTACAACCTCAAACATGTCATATTAGTTTGATAAATTATTGAACAACGTTCAATCGAATTTGATTATTTCTCATCTCAGTATCAATTTCACATGTGTGCAATAATAATTCAGATTTAACATGTATACACGTATCACATAACAACAAGGGTAATGAAGAACCCCTTCATATTTCATATTTCCATCAAAAGAGAACACAAGATAAAGGACATGAGAATAATATATTCCATTTTGCATTCAACAGCCACCATTTTAGACCATTCATAAATCATAATTTACCAATAATTGAATTATACAAATCCAAACCAATGGATGGCATGCACACAGTTTAATATATATATATACAGAAATGATCTAATGAGCACCGGTGCTCATCTTATCCTAAGCACCGATGAGTTGGCACATTAATTCATTGGTGGATTGGAACTCACAAAATCTTTATCCACCAATGAATTAATATGCCAACTCACCGGTGCTTAGGATAAGATGAGCACCGGTGCTCATTAGATCATTTCTGTATATATATATATATATATATATATATATATATATATATATATATATAAGCTTTATTAACTTTAATATGGACATCTTTTGGATCAAAAGGTGCCAGCAAAGTAACTGTCAATACAAACTGTGAAAATGAAAACTTATATATATGCACAGTACTTTGACGGATCGATTAACAATTATACACAGAATCATCATATGCAACGGACAAATATACATAAAAAAAAGTATGCCCTTCACATACCCACTGATCCGTTGCCGTTAACCAATTTCTGTGTTCATCATTTAAATTGACGGTGAATATATTTTCAAATTGCACGTGAAAAATCAGATTCTAAAGAAATTAGAATATGAAATGCACACATAAACAAAATTCATCTTAAGATTGTAGGAGATATTACATCGATAATGTGCATATTATATTCATCAAGAGCATGCCGTTAATATGCGTGAAATCGAAATATCATTCGACTTACCGAAATCTGATTTGAGAAAATAAAATAGCGATTTACCGATTTCGAATATAATAATATGAATTCTTCACTTCCCAATATGAGTAAACGCATGTTGTTCTTCAATTCAAACCCTTCAATAAAACACATAAATAAATTAACCATATTCTGAAATCAAGCATAAATAAAATCCGAAATGAGAAAGATGAAATGCAAGTGATGCGATCGGTCGAGGCAAGTGTTTGACACTTTTTCCTTAAGATGAATTTGCCCCGCATCGGTGCTAACGGTTTCTCGACAATCATCTCCCAAGATACAACGACCACGTCAAGCCATAGGAGCACTCCAAATGACTTAGACCAACGAACTCGAACGGAGTTCCCTCTCTACCATAACCATGATTTTGATGCAAGAGAAAATCACTTCTATAAAGTGTTTTATGCAAAACTAAATAACCATGACATGAAACTATCAAATGAATTGTTTGTTGTGTAGTTGTGAATCCAAACACATAGGGAATCCATATATATAGTAGTTGGAACACCCATACCAAGAGACACATCTCTTGAATAATCATAATTATTAGAAGTTACTCATACCAAAAGTCACGCTCTCCAAGAGTCATGATTCATATGAAAAGACACATCTTTTCATCTATATTCTCTAGAATATTCCACAATATTCTACACAATTCCAATAATTTCAAGTATTAAGTGGTTTAAGTTTGGCTTAATTTCTCATTCACCAAATAAGGAATTTCCACTTAAATCATTTCAATTGGTCACAACAAATTTCCAATACAAAATTCCAACAAATTATTGCCTAGTCTACATAAAGATCAAACTTCAAATTACTTAGCCACTATTATCTTTCAGCGATCAAGCAGCCTCATGTTCGTTGAATAGAGAGGACAATGTTTTTAGCTCTAAAAGTCAATCATGTTAAAAATTAAAAACTATAATTATATTTTACCGAGAGCAATCAATTAGCAGAAAGATTTAAAGACACAAATTTATAAAGTTCGATTTGCGTACTGATTCCACGGAACCGCAATAAAGCTCCACAACTTAACAGATCAACGATCTTTATAATTCATAATTGAAGTGGGTGACATGCATCTAGAAAACAAAAATTGTTGTAGTATGCAGCGGGTTACAAATAGATTTGGGGCGGTGAACGCGGCCAACAACTGGTTCTTTTGTGTGTTTGTCATGATCTCTTCAATCCTAAAATGTACAAAAAATATGAACAGCTTAGACAAGTTCCTTAGGACATGTTTTTGCTTTTTGTTTCACACTAATTACAACAAAACATGCTTGCAGCTTCTCAATTTTATTTGTTTCCCATTTTTTTCCTACTCGATCCCCCCCGACTCACGCATGCATTTTTTCAGTAAATATTATAAATTACACAATGAGAGTATGTGTCCAAAAAATCCGTTAAAATGTTTTGTGTCACACATAATTAAGTAAATTGTTATATATTTGCTTGTAATGAACTCATAATTCCTCCTAATCAATTGCATCCTGCTGTATAATCAATGACTACAGAACCCCATAAATTAAACCCTAAAATTGAGTTGGCCTAAATAATTCAATATGTGCACCCTATAAGTGAAAACAATCCTAATTTATGTTAATTCTTTTAGCTTCTTTTACTTTCTCGATTTTCTTTCTTTTAGTTTTAGATTGTATAAAAATTTTGTCGAAGACTTAAACGTTACAACAAAATAAGAGAAATAAACGTGTTTATGTATAATTCTTGTGATATCGAAAAACTAATCGACAAGTGTCTACTTAAGCCGAACCTGTCTAATAAACGTGAGTGTACAACTCTTGCTATATCGAATGATTAGCCCTGAAAACTCTAATAAACGCGAATGTACAATTCTCATGATAGAAGGAAGCTATTCCAAAAAGTGTCCACTCAAGCCAAAATTAAATTTAAATATAAGATACATAAATCAGTCTATCTAGGCATTATTAAAAAATTGAACTGACTTGGCAACAAATCTAGTCACTGATCTCAACATCCACACCAGACAACTCACAAATATGATGCCCCTTTTGGAACATTATTTGGCAACATCATTATATTATGGCTGGAAAAAAGAGAGCAGCAAATCATGTAATAATGCATTGATTTTGCCAAACAAATGCTAGGCCAAATACTAATTATGCATATTATATATAAAAAAAAGGTGGGATCCACAACTCATATTCACTATTTTAAAATGTAATCACATGATTAGTATATGCTACCTGCACTTCCTCTTGTTTATCACTTTAATATCAAAAGAATAAGTAATCAAGATTTCAAGTCCTTGATAATCAATTATTTCCACTTTTTACAGCTTAAGTTCAAATTAAAGAATTGTAAATTCTAACTAAGACCCAAAAATTTGAGTCAAAAGAGCACCAAAACACCCTTAGTGGAATATGGAGAATGGACAGCTGACCAGAGTTTGCATTCCTAATAATTTAAGCACTGTAATCTATGTCTAAACTTTTTGAACTAGATTGCACTTTCCCTAAAGATTTAGAAAAAAAAAATTTGTATTGAAGAGTTTTTTCTTAACGGCTTAAACTTCTAAATGAGTTATTTAATTTGTACCAGGCAAAATATATGATCTAAATTTAAGTCTCGTTGTCGTTCATTTATAAAACTGTAGATATTTTGGTGAAAATAATGACCTCGACTTGCATTGAATGGCACCTTAAAAATTAAATTTAAATGGTGTAATAGTGGGAATATTCCAAATCCGACAAGACATCCTAGCCATGTTCCAAATACAACGAAACTTAAATTACTTTTCCAACTAAATGACCACTTTAGATACAGGTTGTTAGACAGATGCATGCACAAAAGGTAAAAAAGAGGTGCCTTATATGTTCCAACATGACAAGTTACAACACACTCATCACTCTTGCAAGATTCAAACAAAAGATGGCTTACTTCGAGAGCCCAACAGAAATTCCTAAATTCATCACCTTCCTCTCTTCTCTCCTTCAACGTGTAGCAGAGTCGAACGACGTTAACCAGAGCCTCCAATCCCAGAAACTTTCAGGCTTCCATGGCCTAACCATGCCCAGTATTTCCATTCAGAGCTATATGGAAAGAATTTTCAAGTATGCAAACTGTAGCCCCTCTTGCTACGTTGTTGCCTATGTTTATCTTGATCGGTTTACGCAGCGCCAACCTACTCTTCCAGTCAATTCTTTCAGTGTTCATAGGCTGCTAATCACTAGTGTCACTACTATTCCAAAAATTTTGTATAGAATGAGAATCTAATGGAACTTTACCTTTTAATGTATGGGCTTGAAAAATACAGGTATTACAATAATGCTTGCTATGCTGATGTTGGAGGAATCAGCACAACTGAGATGAACTTTCTTGAACTGGATTTTTTATTCGGATTGGGATTCCACTTGAATGTGACTCCCACCACTTTTTACAAATATTGTTCGTTCTTAGAGAAAGAAATGATGATACTTCAGCCACAGATAAATATGCCAGAATCCTCCTTATATATGGGAATTTCTTCAAAGCTTCACTTATCTTTCAATGAAGATGAATCATCCCATCATCAACAACAGCAACTTGCTGTTTGAGATCAATGCATTTCTTGTTGAAGGTAGTTAAGATAATTTGACCTATGAAACAGCCAATTAAAAATTGTGATTGTATTCGACGTTAAAACATATTTGGTACGAAGTATTAGCAGCAAATATCTGAAGTATCTTTTTGTTATATGGATGATTCGAGCCGCGAGGACCATGATTGGGAATTGTTAGACGAAGAGGCGAAATTGAATCAACTTGACAAAGGGGCTGCTATTTGAAATCACAATGAAACACTGTACTTATCTCATGTGTGCTTTTGGTGAAAGACTGGACAATACATCATATTAGATTTTTACCTTTTTTTTTTTAAAATATTATCATATATTTTGTTGTGTCCCTCTTACCAAACCAATCATATTGTTTCTAGAAATTTTGATCATAGGTCATTACAGTCTTGTATGTCCTAAGCTAATATTTTAATGCATCAATTACACTTGGGTTTAGTGCTAAAAAGTACTAAAGATGAGACCTTGAAATATACGTGTCTGCAATGGTTTTTTCTAGATTACTATACGTTGAAGATATAAATAATAAATCACACAGGCGTTTAAAGCAGAATACTTGCTGCGTGATAAATTCTTTAAATCTTCAATTTGATGATTTCTTGAATTTGCCTTAAAACCTTGAGTTTTCTTTATATCCCCCAAGTTCAGACTGGACCTGATGAGTGGGCACCAAGATATGACCAAGAATCCTAAAATAAGAACCTACTTCAAGATCACAAGATTAATTAGTTCTTGAAGATCAAGAAAACTTCTTTTCAAAAATTTCTAAAACTTCCAAGTCTTTAAATAGATTTTAGCAAGCCTTGTTTCCTTATTCAAAAAAGCTTAGGTTGTTTTTATATCTTGGAATTAAAATTTAAGGATTTGAACTACTCTTCCTAAAAAAGTTGACTCTTTAAAATGGAATCCGAAATCTTTATACCATGAACATGTTCGTCTTAACCTAGTGTCGCGATATCCAAATTCCTTGGACTTTTTATCAAGATAAATTCCGAGTGCAGAATGAAATAAAAATCCAGTGTATCAGTATTCATCCAATTATAACAAGTTGGCAATTCATAGCATGCTCCTCATAGAACGAAATAGCACAATGAAATTAAATTATTGTGCATTGTACTATTCAATACTACGTGCAAAATGAAACGTGGCATTAGGCTTGGTAGTTGGTAAGCCAAACAAACACTATTTGGAAGACATTTTCTTTTAATCCTTCTTCAAGAACTGAATGACAAAAGGCACAGCAGCAGTACACAAAATATATTGAAATCTGACGGATTCATCAGGTGCAATGGCGAAAAATGACCGATGCATAAGTTGCAAACATAAACAAAGTAGAAATCCACGCACACTTCAAAATAGAAAGGGAATCCATAAGTAAGCGATATAAGAATATGGCTGTTGAAAGAGCCAGAGCATTGGCTATCAAGAAAACATAGAATGCTTGTTTTTGGTCTGCATATATTGCACGCCCCGGCATTTGTCCACCGTGGATGTCCTGCCAAATGCCACCAGGAGGGTTGACTCTGGCCTGAAAAGTCACTGCCGCTATAGCGCCGCCACATCAGTAGAACGTTCCTGGCATCAGTTGGAGACTCCCTGTCTTCTTCGTATCGAAACATAAACCAACCTCCTTGCTGGGGACTTCCACTCGGGCTAGCCATTTTTCTGATGCAATGGTACTCAACAAACTTGTAATAATCTTGATAAGAGGCTAGGCCCTTATTCAAACTTAAGCTTAATCTTGCAGTGTTCATGACATTAGGTTTTAATTTGTACTGACTAAATCATTAAATGACTTGTTACATATCTTCCAACGAAGCTCTAAGCATAACCAAGTGGTAGGTACACTGCAAGTGAACCTAGGCCCACACTCCACGTCATTTTCCCTATGTGGTAATTTGGTCGAACCCCTATGGGGAGCTGAGCCCTTATGGATGAGGTGAGATAGGTGTAAATGTTATGCCTTAGGTTCAATCAATTTTAAATATAAGCACTTATAATATAAAATTGATACATTTTTATGGCAGATTTATTATTTAATATAATTGAATAATTTTCAATTATATTAAATAATAGAGTCCGTAAATTCAAATCTTAGTAATTTGTCAATCACAAGGAGTTGTGATTGTGAGATACAAATTACATATGACTGAATCTTAATTTATTCATGATCGTAAGTAGGGGTGGGCAAAAAATCGACCGACCCGACGAAACCAACCGAACCGACCCAAACCGGCCGGTTTGGGTTGGGTTTTTGCAATTGTTGGGCGGTTTTTGGTTTGGGGTGGTTGGGTCGGGTCGAGGGTTGGTACCCATAACCTCGATTGAACCCGACCCGACCCGACCCGAAAATAAAATTAAAAAAAGGAAAAAAAAATGACGTTAAATTGAACAAAAAAAACCCTAAAACTAAAAGAGGCATCCACTCTAGCCTAACTACTAAGCACAAGCAGCCTTCATTCTCTTCTCATTCACCAGTCGCCGACTCGCCTGAGCGCCTCCAATCTCCACCATCCTTCAAGCGGTCAAGCCCTTGCTCAGCCACCCGGAGTCCAGGTAATTAGATGTATTTATTTTTTCTCCCTTATTGACAACAATCCCCTGTTAGTTTTCCTCTTCCTCGTGATGCTTGGAGTTACAAATATTTTAGACACAAAATTTCAAATTGCACGTTTGGGATGCAAAAACTAGGTCAAAGAACAGACAAAAAAGGCTCCAAATGAGGGGTTAGGTTTTTAGAGTTTGCTACAAAATTTGAAGTCCCAAAGTTTGGCATTTGACTCAGTGAAAGTCTCTTCATTTATTTGTGTCCTCTTCACATTGAAGACATGGAAGAATTTTTTGTACTATAAACTGAATTTAATATGCTTTCATTAGTTGAACTTTGGGAATTTTAATATTTACACGAAAAATTCAATTTTTTTGTGGACTGTAAATTACTACACTTTAGTTTGCATAATTGCTTTTCAAGAAGCAAGAAAAGTAAGGAATATAAAGAAATAAAGTTAAATTTGTGTATTGATGTTTAATTAATGGAACCTCAAGACATTTTCTTCTCTTCAATCATGAAGATGACTGATTATTACAATGTTCAACATTTCAGATTTTTTCTTTTCAGTAGTCCGTTCGGTGTTCTATATAATAACCTTACCATACTTTAACCTTTTTCAGCACCCAAATTTTCAACTTAGCCTAAATTTGGCCAAAAGGTTTATAAATGATTTTCAAATTTAATCAAATTAAATATTAAATATTGATTTCTTGTTTTCAAATAGACCAGTAGAAGGTAATTAGCTGCCTATCTAAATTTGTGATTTTTGGTAGAGGGTTTGATTTCTTGTTTTCTGCTTCTTATCCACCGGCCTGTTAATTCTTCTTTCTCCTCAATCCTTATATTCCTCATTTATTCATAATTTTTGTGCACTATGTTTCGTAGATATGGATGTAGAAGAAGAAAGTGGCACTGGCGCACAACCTCAATCAGACTCAAATGCCACAGACACAGATTTGCAATCTGGACTTCCTCCACGTGCACCGTCAATATTGGGTAAACGAAAATCTAATAGACTTGCTTCTTATATATCAGTTTTACAAAATCAACTAAAGATGACCACGGGCCCAACGTAAGTAATTCATTCATTTTACATATATATCCGTTTTTTTATATATATCAGTTTTTTTTGTTTCTTGATTGATGATCTATTTTCTCTGCCTCCTTCCATTATGCCTGTGGGTTTGTATTTCTTTCTTAATTTGTACTAGAATGTTACCTGCATATAAGCATCATTGACACTGCCTTAATAAATGAACCTTTTTTGGTTATTCTTTGCGGATAATTAAGTAAATGACACTCACTGTATGTTGCTGAATCAAGTTCACCTGTGCTTTGGCGTTGTTCTTTTTCTGTCGCCTCCCTGTTTCGAGGCTCGAGATTCTTTGTTTTTCTCTTGTGATTTAGTTTTCTTGATGTCTATTGAACCCTACCCTTGAATAGGGAATGTTTTGCATATGTTCGTGAAAATTTGGCACACGCATTATTGGGAATTGAGACAATCTGAAGAGGTATGGTGTGGATTTTTCGTTCCTAACTCAAATCTTGAAAGAGTGTGTCCCCTTTGATGAAGATCTTCTTGATGATTGTGCAAAATACCTAAAATTCTGAACAGGAGAAAATAGAAAAAGAGATTCTAAACCTTATTTGCAAGTCTAGTTTATTAAAACATTTTATAATTAAATTGAAAATCATTACATTACAATATGATTAGAAATTAACTTAATTTAGCTAAACTGTATAATTAAATTGATTTGCATTTGTTCATGCTTCAAAATAATGACAATTCATCACATGCACTCATTTATTTCCCCAATATAAAAAAATAGATTTTATGGGTACAAAAAACATCCCTTTGGGGTGATGTTCGCTATTCTATTTCAAATCAGGCTGGAATTATGAATAAGGATATGATCAAGATTCATGGTAATGTTATGTTTATTACTTTTGGCTACAAAGATTTAAAAATAGTTTTTGGCAAATGGCAACCCGACCAACCCAACCCAACCCGACCGACACTTGATTGGGTTGGGTTGGGACATTTACACGGGTTGGGTTGGTTTAATTTTAGATCAAACCGACCATGTTGGGTTGGGGCAAAACTCAACCCAACCCATGCCCACCTACGCCCATCCCTAATCATAAGTAATAACTAGATATGGTTATCGTTATTACAGATAAACTTTCATGTGTGACATTTTTTATTTGTGATGTAAGTAGCTGATTTTACAAGCTAAAATGTGGTGACACTTAAATGAACACGTTGATGTTTTGATATAGAATAAAAAATTAGAGACCTTCTGAGGAAATTTCGCATGGATAACTATCTACGTTCGGTAGTGGAATTTGTCCTTCAACTTGAGGTCATCATAGTGCCTTATATAAGGACAGTCATACTTTTATGATATTTGATGATGCTCTACCAATGATCACTAATACGACATCGTTTGTGTATGTCGAGAATCATATGAAAGTTGTGAATAATCAATAGATGATTAGTCATTTTTAGATAGTAAAGATTATAATCTACATTTCATTCGGTGAAGTTGATAACTAAATTTTTTGCCAAGGTGTACTCATAAATCGAAAAAGATTTTTCGACTTACATTGATTTCATAATGAGATGAAAGATGTGATCGATAATTAAGATTGACACATTCATATCTTGTAATTGTTCGGATCATATTGACAAAATGATTATAATATCACGATAAATGAACAAGTTTGATTTTGTCATTCCACGTGACATTTCACATCACGTGTATTACCTTGACATATTACTAGATGTCAATATGAGACGACGAATGTGAATTGATGATAAATTAAAAAGGAGTATTTTAATTTTGATTAGATCAAAGAATAATTCACGTCGTTGACATCGTAATCGAGAACCTAATGAGTCACACACAAAAGGATAACTAGAAAAATAAGATTCACCAAGTAATTAGTTAACAAGTGTTGGATAATTAATTAATATGTTGCTTATTAACTGATCAGAATTAATTAATTGAATTAATTAAATCATAGAATTAGATTAATTAAATATTAGATCGGGTTAAATTTAAGAGATGAGTCAAACCCACTTGAACTTATATTAATAAGCTATCACGATTTCAGAAATAATAGAACACAATTCATTATTTTGCCAGTACCAAAAAAAAAAAAAGAAACTTTAATTCTCTCATTTTTGTTCTTTGTGTGAATTTCTTTTAGAGGCAGGACAATTGGACAGCTGTGGATTGCAGATCGTGATTGTTCGTGGTCAAGAAACCCAAAGGAGTCTACAGAATTCAACAAAAATATAATTTGAATCACAGTTTCTATCTAAATACAAAGTAGATCCTTGGTGCGAATTGAAAGTCGTTTTATTTTTTGCTGTGTATGATTAAGTAAATTCCCAAAAATAGGAATAGATGCTTTAGAGAAGATCTTCATACAAGATCTTGTATCAAGTGGATGATGTGACAACTCATTGAATCGGCGACTCTACTCAATCAAACAAGTAAAGTCTAATCTTACATGTAGGACTAGAGCTGCCAAGCCATCACAACATTAAATGCAGCATGGCCTAAGAATGATTTATTGATGTCAATGACAAGAGGCCCCAACCACTATGATGAGACCACATGTCTCTTCATCCAACGACTCTTACTCATCTATTTTTACTATAAAAAAAGCTTACACTTGATGTCATTTCAAGATAATGCATGTTTATGCTCTCAACATATAACTTTGCACTCTCTTTACTCTCACTATTACTCTCGGGTCTGATCCTCTTTTTACTTAAAGTGGTTCACGTCTTTAGCACGTTCCACACCCAAATATACTCTTACATAGGCTAATTTGATCATCGAAGTGTCTGCGGCCACCTTTCCCACCACCGGAGATCGGAAGTACGCTCTAACAGTTTGTCCAAATATGCAAGAAGGAGCTACATGGACGTGAGAGGAGCTGTCATCTATTGGCAACACCACTTCTACAAAAAGTGAGGTCAACATTACTAATTATTAAGTAGATGATCAGTGAAGGACTAAGTCTATGAGAAAAAAATATTTGGCCTAAATTTTATGTTTGTGGAGCTTATCTAAATCATGAAGAGGTCTACAAATAAATTTGTGAGCTTTTCTCTGATAAGTTAAGCTTTTAGATAAGATAGTTCATCAAAGATGATATAACAGATTTTGAATTATATGTTACTCTGGGAGGAAGCTTCATGTAGACTTCTCTAGAATATCCACATAAAAAATGAACTTTTAATGGCCATTATGGAAAGGTGCCGGACATGCTTGTGAACCCACAAAATTTCTAGTAGTCATTTTGGCTAATGAAGTAAATTTCTTCTGATAGTTAATCTAATATTCCCGTCAATTTTCAAGTGCAATTAGGCAAACTTTGAGGTAATCTAAAGATCTCTGCTTAATAGAATAAACCCATTTGCACTTGATTGGTTTACACCCAAATGGACGGGGGGCAGTCTTTCAAGTATGACTTCTGTCAAGGTCTCCAATTCTTCATTTATGGAGGTTTGCTATGCAAATGTTTCTGAGCTTGTGAATAGATTTGAAAGATTGATGGATGATTACGTAGTTATGTGAGAAAAACAGCCGGGTGGTTTTATTTGTCTAGTTCGACATCAAAGAGGAGATGCAATTCTTGTACTGTTCGGTTCATACAGAAGTTTTTTATAGTAGCCCTCATTTTGTTAAAAATATGCAACCCATCATTTTGTCATGTAGTGTTCTCAACACTTTTTTGTAAAATCGTCCACAAAATAGGTAATTTCACCGGTAAGAGGACGAAAAGTATACAGAAATGATGCTTATATATAGGGACGGACCCAGAAAATCATCCCAGCCTGGGCGGACGTTGACCAGTCAACGTCGACAATAAAAACCGGTTTCAGGGTATTTGTTATTGGCATCACCATTCAGTTTCAAGGAGTTTGTGTTGTATTCCAACTGTGGGGCACTTCAATACATACACTACTGAAAGAAAACTGAATTATGAACATGGTAAATAGATTTCTTTCTTGCAGCAATATTCCTCTGCCATTGATCATAAAGTTGGAACCAAGAACATAATACCCAATGCACTTAGTTGGGTAGTCCATTTCTTACTTCTAAGACCTCGTAGGTTTCAGTTTTATAAGAAGAGATTACTCCAATTAAGGATTGACAAGAAAAGGTTAAAAAGAAGAACATAAAAGTGATGGAATTTTCATGCACCTGTGAATTTGATGTCACAAGAGTACCCTTTCAACTGAGATGTATCAACATCCTCCTTGTTCGCCTTGAACCTATTGACCCTTGTTTGAAGAATCTGGCAATTATCCCCACCTGCAACAAAATAACAATACCCACTCGTATTTCAAAATATCACAAAACTCAGTGTTCAACAACAAAAGAAGCACACAACTCCGTACAATTTCTACAAAACCCCAACAACATAAAGCAGCAAATTTTAACTAAAATCGACACTTGCAAACCCATTATCTACAGAAGTCAAGGAAGCTTTGAAATGCATTTATACAATTAATCGGAATTAAATTATACAAGTACACATTCATATGATCAAAATAATGGAGAAACCTTCGGAGAATGGGACAATACGATCCACAGCTGCAAGTGTAGTAGTTTAAAATCCATCATTTTCTAATACGCGAACAAGGGTGGGTACTCTATACTCATATTAGCCACATTTAGCATCCATATCACCCAATTAAAGGGTTAAATAAAAATTCAATCAAACTCATTCAATTTTTCCCTTAATTTATACACTAAAAAACTCTTCTTTGTTGTAAGCATTAAAATTCCCCCTATGGAAAACCTTCAACAGAAATATTGTTGTTTTCCTTTTAGTTTACATGTGCATTCCCAAATTTTCTGAGAAACGAGAAACCCCAAACAGAAACAAGAGAAAAGGAAGGAAAATTAAACCTGCAATGGATTCTTCTTCGGTGAATTAGAGACAATAGCATTCTGTCATCTACATCTTGCTAGTTGCCACAACCTAATTTATATTGGGCCTAATTTTTTTTAAAAAGGGCCATCGTAGCCCAAAATAAAAGAGCCAAAAAAAGGCCCAAACTGAAAAATAATCGTCTTCTTCCCTTCTCTTCTGGTCTTCTCCAGTTCTTCTCATCTTCTCTTTGTATTCTGAAACAGTGACCTGGCGCCTGAAGTTATTGAAGACTCCGACGGATCCAACCCGGGTGCTGGGTTCGTCAGTGCTTATATAGCCTTTTGAACATTTGTCCTACACTTCATAAATTTGAACTCAAACCAGAAAACTAATAAAACATTACATGAACCATCAAGAACGCCGTCATTCAGATTATGTGGCATCAAGAATGACTTTGTTTAAAATTTTCGTAAATTATGTGCCATCAAGAAAGTTTTACTTCTCAAAGGTTATGTGCCGTCAATAATGTAATTCCGACATAAGAAAAACTGTATACTTTTTGCAGCAAATACTGTTGGTGCTTCATTATGAAGGTGAAGAAATATTTGTCCCTCCATTTTTATTTGTTGTATTGCTTCATTCTAAACTCAAGATTTTAAGATCACTTCATTATAAACTCGGCCAGAGGATTTTAAGATCAATGAGAGTTTTGCGCGAAAAAATAATGCTGAAATTTAAAAAAATTTGAATGAACTCGAGCCATAAGAGGCTAAACTCATGACATTCACGACAAAGAGTGTACGATACTCAATGAAATAAAAGAAGTCTACATGTCTCATCTGATGTAGGACAACTAGCTTTGGAGTTGAAGAAGTGCTAGACAAGAAATTAACGAAGAAAGATTGCGCCATGAGCAGTTTGGTCATTTGTCGCGATGGTGTCGAAATGGGCTGAAATTTGGTAGGTTGATTGGAAACGCCTGAAAAATTAGATTCGGGGCCCGAGATCTCGGGATTTTAGCCAAATTCCATCGTTCCTTCAAATAATTAATTTGCATATTTCCCGTTTTAAATTATCGCTATTTTTGGAATGTTTTAATATTCTATATTTTTAGGGTTTCTTGTAACGCCTATTTAAAGGCTTTTCAACGTTTTTCGGCTCATTATTTAATGAAATAAAATTTCGTTTCTTTGTTGGATTCCAAATTTGGTTCTTTAGAATTAGTTTGTAAATCTTCGTCTTCCGTTTTGCGTCAAGTGGTATCAGAGCAAAGATTTGCTTTGTTTTTCAATGGCCAACAACAACGAAGGAGGATGAGTTAATCTTCGCGACGCTGGTCGCAGGGATACAGATGCAGATCTGTGGGCAGCAATTGACGAACAGAGGCAAGCGATGGCGAGATTGGAGGCTATGGTTCAACGTCTGTTGGAGCGTCCTCTTGTCGTTGTCGATGGCTGCGTCCTCAACCGTCCTGCGGTAGAATGCCCTCCTAGGGTCGCCAGAAACAGGCCATATGTTGATATTAGCGATGATGATTCAGAAGAGGAGTTCGTAGGCATTCCAAAAAATCAGCAACAAGGTCGGAATCAGCCCGATTACAGGATCCGAGCTGACATACCATTGTTCCATGATAAGTTACAGATCGAGGAGTTTCTGGATTAGATCTCCGAGGTTGAATGATTCTTCGATTTCACAGAGGTCGCGAATGAACATCAGGTCAAACTGGTTTCATATAAATTGAGGAACGGGGCTGCTGTTTGGTGGGAACGGTTGCAGATGGATAGGTGGCGCCAAGGCAAGACTCCCGTCAGATCTTAGAAGCAGATGAAACAACTCATGATGAACAGATTCTTGCCGCCTGATTACGAACAATTCATATTCCAAAGCTTCCAGAATTGTGTGCAGGGGAACAAATCTGTTGCAGACTATACAGTGGAATGGTCCAGGCTTTTAGTTCGAAATAATCTGAATGAGTCAGAGGCACAACAAGTTTCCAGGTATTTGGGATGATTGAAGCCGTCCATTAGAGATAGAATTGGTTTACAGGTGGTTTCGACAGTTGATGAGGCACACAATATGGCCCTGAAGGCAGAACTGATGGAGAAAACATCTGCTCGTTTTTCAATTACAAGAAGGACACGGGTGAGTCATCTTATACATCCTTGAACAGGTGCAGGTTTATATCACCTGATGGCCAGATTCCATCCAAATCAGCTACAGACCAGATTCAACGAAGTATGGCCTCTACTAATAATCAGGCTGGGATTCGCCCGACAGCAGTTGCAAAAGAAGCCCCACGAGCACCAAATCCGTATGCTAAACCAGGTGGTTTTAAATGTTACAGAGGTGGCCAACCGGGGCATCACTCAAATGAATGTCCAGCCAGAAGATCAATGAATTTTGTGGATGCTGGAGAGGATGTTGAAGAGGAGCAGTATGTGGACGAAGGGGCTGAAGTGGAGGAATTGTTGGATGGGACAGAAATTGCAGAAGAGCAGGGAGAGTTTGTAAACTGTGTGGTTCAGCGTGTCATGTACTCAACAAAGGTGGAGGATTCCTCGCAGAGAAATAATATTTTTAAAGCTTGTTGCAGTGTGCAAGGTAAGGTCTGCGATTTGATTGTTGACACTGGTAGTTGTGAAAATTTTGTGTCCAAAAGACTGGTAGAGCATCTGAAGTTGCGGGTTGAAGAACACCCGAAACCTTATGTGATTGGGTGGATCTAGAAAGGGCCTAAGGTGAACATGACAGAAGTGTGCAAAGTTCCTATTTCAATTGGACAACATTATCGAGATGAGGTAGTTTGTGATGTAGTCGACATGGATGCTAGTCATGTGTTGTTGGAGCATCTGAAGTTGCGGGTTGAAAAACACCCGAAACCTTATGTGATTGGGTGGATCTAGAAAGGGCCTAAGGTAAGCGTGACAGAAGTGTGCAAAGTTCCTATTTCAATTGGACAACATTATCGAGATGAGGTAGTTTGTGATGTAGTCGACATGGATGCTAGTCATGTGTTGTTGGGGCGTCCATGGCAGTTTGATGTGGATGTGACCTATAGGGGGCGAGATAATGTGTATGTTTTTAATTGGGAAGATAGAAAAATCGCAATGTTTCCAAAGTAGAGTTCAGTTGGTACCTCAACTAAGGCTATAGTAGGAGGTCAATCATTACTTTCCTTAGTTATTTCTCTAACAGATTTGGAATGGAGGTTAAGGAAGCACAAGAGGTTCACGTTGTGGTTGTGCGAGCTCTAATGATAAAAGAGAAGGAGGAGCAGAGGAAGGTGGTACCCGAGAAGGTGAAGTCCCTTTTGGCCGAATTCAGTGAGTTGGTATCTGATGATTTACCAAATAACCTTCCACCATTAAGAGGCATTTAGCACCATATTGATTTGATTCTGGGAGCGAGTTTACCGAATCTGCCACACTACCGAATGAGTCCAAAGGAAAATCAGATTTTGTAGGAAAAGGTAGAAGAATTGATGAAGAAGGGGTTTATTCGAGAGAGCATGAGTCCTTGCGCTGTCCCCACATTGCTGGTTCCAAAGAAAGATGGAAGTTGGAGGATGTGTGTTGATAGTCGCGCCATAAACAGGATAACAGTTAGGTACAGCTTTCTAATTCCACGGTTGGATGACATGCTGGATATGTTAGAGAGTTCGAAGTTGTTTTCCAAAATTGATCTGCGCAGTGGGTACCATCAGATTCGGGTGAAACCAGGTGATGAATGGAAAACGGCTTTCAAGATGAAAGATGGACTCTATGAGTGGTCGATGATGCCATTCGGACTATCAAACGCGCCGAGCACATTTATACGGCTTATGAATCAGGTATTGTAACCTTTCATTGGAAGGTATGTAGTAGTTTATTTTGACAATATATTGATTTACAGTCGGAGTGAGAGTGAGCATATAGATCATCTTCGGGCTGTGTTGGAGGTGTTGTCATAAAATAAACTATTTATTAACTTTAAGAAGTGTAGTTGACTGATTGAAAAATTGTTATTCTTGGGTATATAGTCAGTTCAGAAGGAATATTGGTGGATGAAGAAAAAGTGAAAGCCATTCATGAGTGGCCAACACCGAAGACAGTAGGAGAAGTGAGGAGTTTCCATGGGTTGGCGATGTTCTACGGTCGATTTGTTAGAGATTTCAGCAGCATTGTAGCACCTATAACTGAGTGTCTGAAGAAAGGAAAATTCAATTGGGGTGAAGCAACTGACATAGCTTTTGCAGTGATCAAGGAAAAGTTGCGCACTACTCCCGTCCTTGCCTTGCCCAGCTTTGAGAAATTATTTGAGGTAGAATGTGATGCCAGTGGAATTGGGGTTGGAGCAGTTCTTTCCCAAGAGAAGAAACCAGTAGCATTCTTCAGCGAAAAACTCAGTGATGCGCGGTGGAAGTGGAACACCTATGATCAGGAATTTTACGCCATTGTTCGTGCTCTAAAACATTGGGAGCATTATCTAATTCAGCCGGAATTCATATTATATACTGATCATCAGGCGTTGAAGTACCTAACAGTTAGAAGAGTTTAAGTAATATACATGCCCGATGGTCAGCCTACTTGCAGAAATTTCCTTTCGTTCTGAAGCATAAGTCCGAGGTTCTGAATAAAGTAGTCGATGCATTAAGTCGACGTGCAAGTTTGCTAGTGACTATGCAACAAGAGATTGTTGGGTTCGAGTTTCTGAAAGAATTGTATACTGTTGATGAAGACTTCGCCAAGGTGTGGGAGAAATGTGTCCTGCAGCAAACAGAGGGGGAGTTCCATATTGTTGATGGCTACCTGTTTCATGGTAATCAGCTGTGTGTTCCTCGAAGTTCCTTAAGGGAGAAACTGATACGAGAACTACATGGTGGGGGTTTGAGTGGACACTTGGGACGTGATAAAACTATCAGTGGAGTAGCCGAGAGGTATTACTGGCCTCAGCTAAAAGGCGATGTGGGAAATCTGGTCCGTAAGTGTTATGTCTGTCAGACTTCAAAGGGTCAAGTTTTGAATACTAGTTTATACATGCCTCTACCTGTACCAAATGCAATATGGGAAGATTTATCGATGGACTTTGTTTTGGGGCTGCCTCGAACTCAGCGTGGAGTAGATTCTGTATTTGTCGTAGTTGACAAGTTTTCCAAAATGGGGCATTTTATCCCATGCCGAAATACATATGATGCTTCTCATATAGCCTAGTTATTCTTTCATGAGGTTGTTCATTTGCATGGAGTTCCCCAGTCCATCACTTCTGACAGGGACTCGAAATTCCTTAGTCATTTTGGGTTACAATGTGGCGGCAGATGGATACTACTCTGAAATTCAGTAGCACAACACATCCACAGACTGATGGACAAATTGAAAATCTGAATAGGATGCTGAGGAGTTTAATACGCAACATTTGTGGTGATAAACCAAAACAATGGGATGTGGCGTTGGTGCAAGCCGAGTTCGCGTATAATAATGCGGTTCACACTGCTACGGGGTAGATCTCCTTTCTCTTTGGTGTATTTGAAACCTCCTAAACATGCATTGGATTTGGCTCGCCTTCCCAAGGTTGCTGGTTCCAATGTGGCTGCTGAAAATATGGCTGAACAAGCTAGTAATGTTCAGGCAGAAGTGAAGGCTAGGTTGGAGAGGAAGAATGCAAAATATAAGGCTGCTGCGGATGTCGAGAGGCGTGAGAAATTGTTTGCTGAAGGTGATCAGGTGATGGTATTTCTACGCAAGGAGCGGTTTCCTCTTGGTTCCTATAACAAGTTGAAGCCAAGAAAATATGGTCCCTACAAGGTAGTCAAGAAGATCAATGACAATGTCTGTGGTCGACTTGCCTGCTGATATGAAGATCTCTCGCACCTTCAATGTGGCTGATCTGTATGAGTTTCGTGATGATGTTCCACTCTATCCAGCATATAATTCGGGGTCGAGTTCTTCACAGGTGGGGGAGACTGATGTAGGATAACTAGTTTTGGAGTTTGAAGAAGTGCTGGTCTGCTGGACAGGAAATTGACGAAGAAAGATCACGCCAGGAGCAGTTTGGTCATTCGTCGCAATGGTGTCGGAATGGCTTGAAATTGGCAGGTTGATTGGAAATGGCCTGAAAAATTGGACTTGGGGCTCGAGATCTCGGGATTTTAGCCAAATTCCTTCGTTTAGGCTTTCAAATAATTAATTTGCATATTTCCTGTTTTAAATTATTGCTATTTTTGGAATGTTTTCATATTCTATGTTTTTAGGGTTTCTTGTAACGCCTATTTAAAGGCTTTTCAATGTTTTTCGGCTCATTATTGAATGATATAAAATTTCGTTTCTTTGGTGGATTCCAAATTTGGTTCTTTAGATTTACGTTATCTTCGTCTTCCGTTCTGCGTCATCATTCCAAGATGACATACTCGATCTTTTTATATTTTCTTACCAAATAGAAAATCAACGCACGCGTTAAAAAATATAAACGGACCAAATCATGATCGGAATAAGCAAATGATACATATTCTATTGCACTCCATTCATTTTCACTCCTTCACTTAAAAGAGAGAATGTGAGATTCACTGTTCATTTTTGTCACATTGGTTTTCACATTGATCTGGTTCGAAACCGGTTTCGTACTGTTCAAAAAAATTGGCCGACTTCATCTGTAAAAAAAAATAGGAAACAAAAAGTTGGGGATCATTTTCCCAGATATTTCATATTATTCCATTTAATATTCTATTCAAGAAACAAACAAATTAGGAGTCAAAAATGTAGGCGCCGTGCTATATTTTTGTATTTCATATCCCAATTCTGTTATTATCCCTACTATATGTAAAGAAAAGGGCAAAGAAAATATTTATAAAAAATAAAATAAACCTGCAAACCGACTTATTGCAAACCGTCAAATACAGTTGATATTTTATAAAGATAACGTATTGGAGAAGCAAATCAAAAATAAACATGCAAACCGACTGAAAAGATATTTTTTTAGTCGGTTGATTTTTGTAGTCGGTCGAAGAGATTATTCTATTTATATAGGAGAACTAATGAAGAAAAATTTATTCTATCATCGAGAATTTCTTAACCTTCGTTTCTGTTTACTGTAAGTATTTATTAGTTAGGTATAGTTAATTTTGTTTTTTGTATATTTAGAATGCAAATATCATTGATCTATAAATCTTGAAAATATTTATTTTACTCCATTATGTTCTTCAGCTTGTACGACTAAATTTTGAAGTTTTGGTATTGGAGCAGAACATAAACTTTTACTGTAAGTATTAATACATAGAAGTTATTTTCGTTCATATTATTATTACTTTTGCATGTTTAGTATTTAGTATTTCTTTAAGTAAATATAATTGTATTCCATGTTTAAGATTTTTGTAAGCAGTTAGATATAGTTATTTTGTTTGTGTAGATTTAATATTTCTCTATATTTCACAATAAATTCTGAAGTATATTAGGTTAACTTAATAAATTTGTCAACATATCATTTTAGTATTATCAGTATTATTACTGGTTGTCAACATTAAATTTTTATTACAACAATTAATAATACTTACATACAATCGTACCTGAATTTATGTAGATAAAAAAATCGTTCAAAAATTGAATAAGAAAGATAATAAAAAAGAAGAAATAAAAAAAAAATAACTCGCCGTATTTCTCCCCGTGCGCGCACGGGGACAATTGTCCAATTTCCCCGTGCGCGCACGGGGAAATCGAGTTTCCCCGTGCGCGAACGGGGAAACTGGTTTCCGTGCACGCACGGGGAAAACCATTTTCCCCGTGCGCGCACGGGGAGACCGAGCACGGGGAAACTCGGTCTCCCCGTGCGCGCACGGGGAAAATGGTTTTCCCCGTGCGTGCACGGGGAAATAAAGTTTCCCCGTGCGTGCACGGGGAAACCCGAGTTTCCCCGTGCGCGCACGGGGAAACCGATTTTCCCCGTGCGCGAACGGGGACCCATATTTTTTTTTTTAATTTTTTTACCTTTTTTTCCCTCTACTTTTTTTAGCTAAAAATTCTACTATAAATATAATTTCGCTTATTACAAATTTAATTCAAAAATATTAGAAAATATTTCATTTGATACATACATGAAATCTAAATTCCTTTCGGGGGCGTTGCCCCCGAGTTCTGCAGGCGCGCCGCCCTCGACCCTCGCGACTCCGACCGGTCGGAGTCGATCCCATGGGGGCGTTGCCCCCAAACCCCCACGAGGGGCGCTGCCCCCTCGACCCCCGAACCACTCGAGAGATGCCACTTCTCATCTTGATAAAAAAAATATGTGACTTTCTTCAATTTACTTCATATACACTTCGATTTTTTATTTTTATTATGATTTTCTTTATTTGCTTTATTTTTAGTCATTCATGATTTTGTCGATATTAAATTTGTTTCCAATTTTTTAAGTTACAAAAAAACCATTCTCAAAGTAAACATATTAAATTTTTCAACATCGATTGAATTGTGCTATCTTCATGTATAATATTTTTTTTATTCTTTTCTAGATTTCGTAGAGTTTAATCTGTAATTAATCTTTGTATTTTTTTCCTTAAAGTTCCTATTATATTATTGTGAACTCTAATTCGTATTTATTGTTCTTCTGTATATAATAATGTCCAATTGTATTTTTCGATAGTGATAATTGACTACAGTAATACACTATACCTTCATTAATTTTTGTAATAAATTGTTATTTGTTTAACTTTCTTTATGCATACTACTTTTCTTTCATTTTGAAATATATTTTTAGTCATTTTTCACAAATTTCGATATTTCAACCTTTACTTTTGTCGTATATATGTTTTAACACAAACTTTTACTTTCTACAGCTACATTTGAGAATTTAAATTAATGCATTTTATAAATATTATACTAGAGTTTTATGACTTTCACCCATCATTTTTAAATCACGTTATGCTAAAGTTGGTATTAGTATTATTTGTTAGTTGTTTGACTACTAAAATATTTTTTATTTTATTCAGATCGGTAGCATATTTATTGTCCCGATGAATTCTCTCGGGAACCGGTAATGAGGAGCCCGAGTTTATTAATCTTGAAAGTATTTCCGAAGGCACGAGTAAATCATATAATGCTTTCATACGTCAACAACAAAATCAAAGACAAGCGAGATAGGAGGAATCGAGTTCAAACCGTAAGTGTTGATCATCGTAAAAGGATAAATGATCCTATGTTATCTCAAAATAATAATTCTGGCGTTGCTTATGTGCATGAATCTTATTCTGAGGGTTCTACTTCGAATGAAGAATCGACTAATATTTTTGATTATGAATTATGTGGAAGTTTTAACCTTTTGAACATACCAACTAATGCATATGTGTTACCAACATGTACCTATTGTAAGTATTGTGGTGCGAAAAATTTCATAGAGAAACAAAAGGTTTTTGTTCTTTGTGATGGAAAAGTTAAACTTTTCATGCCCGATTCACCAAATGAATTGTATGATTTATTTATTTCTAAAGAACCTACATGTATGGAATTCAAAAACTTTCACGCGGATATAATAACCACTTTGCATTCACTTCATTTGGTGTAAAGTACGACAAGGAACTCTTTAAATCATACCGAGGTATTTACACATTCAGAGTTCAAGGACAGATATATCATTATGTAAATCAACTTATGCCACAGAATAATATGCCACATTATATGCAATTATATTTTTATGATACGTACAATGAAATTCAAAATCGTATAAAAATTTACGAAAATTTAGTAGAACCTACTTTAACTCTTCTAATTGAAATCTTAAAAGGAAATCCATATAGTAAATTTTTCGTGTCTTTAAGTAATATAACGAATTTGCACGACCATCGAATACAAATAAAATGTCACCACGGACTCGATCAAAGAGTTTTCAATACTCCTTCGCCGTCTCAAGTAGTCAGCTATATGGGTTGATGATGATGAAAATGCAAATAATCATGTTCGTGATATTACTATATATGGTCATTCTGGTGATTCGCATAAGGTTCATTATTATTATGGTTGTTATGATCCTTTACAATATCCTTTGCTCTTCCCATTTGGTGAATCTGGTTGGCATGAAGGCATTCAAAGATATAAGCACACATCTTCTCAACCTGAGAATTTAGCTGACCATGTTGCTATTCCTAAAATAATAAATTCTGCAGTTCAAATGATTGGAAAAGAAGTCAAGGTTTACTTATATACTTTGTCATATATTTTCTAATTTTAAAAATATCGATGTTTTAGTTACATATATAAAAATTGTTTTATTCTTCCTCATGCAGTGCTTCATAAAATGAAGAAACGATATCAGGTTTCATGTCGTGAGTATTATGCATACAAGCTACAGATTAGGCTTACAGGTAAGTTTGTGTTGCTTCATACTGGTAGACTTTTTCAACAATATGTTGTAGATATGTATGTTAAAATCGAAACAACGAGATTAGATTACTTTCGTAATAACCAGAAACAAATTCGTGTTGAACTTTATCAAGGTATTGTAGATAGTGTCGAGAACGGGGAAACAAGAGGGTACAAAATTGGAAAAAAATTTGTTTTACCACAGTCCTTTACTTGCGGACCTAGAGATATGCTAAGGAGATACTTAGATGCTATGGCTCTTGTTCAACGTTATGGAAAACCAGATATATTCTTAACTATAACATGTAATCCGAATTGGCCAGAAATTAAGCAAGAATTGAAACATAATGATGAGGTTCAAAATCGACCGGATTTAATTGTACGTATATTTAGAGCAAAATTAGAAGAGCTTAAAAATGATTTGTATAAGAACAATATTTTTGGTCCTGTTGTTGCTCATATATACATGATTGAATTCCAAAAAAGAGGGCTTCCTCACGCACATCTATTGATAATTTTTAACCGTGGCCATAAGATTTCTTCTGCTCAACAAGTTGATAGGATAGTATCTTGTGAAATTCCTGATAAAAACAAGTACCCTCATCTTTATTCAGTTATTGTGAAGCATAATATACATGGCCCTTGTGGAAATCTTAATCCCAAAAATGTATGCATGGTGACAAATAGTGGTTGTAAGAATAAATATCCAAGAGATTATTGTAATAATACTATATTTGGAGATGATTCATACCCATTGTATAGACGTCGTAATAATGGTATTAGTATTAAAGTTAGAGGTCAAATGTTAGACAATCAATGGGTTGTACCATATAATCCTTATTTAAGTGCAAAATTTGACTGTCATATCAACGTTGAAATATGTTCTTCTATTAAAGTAAAATATTTGTACAAATATGTATACAAAGGACATGATCGTATTAATTTTTTCGTTAGCAAAGATGAAAAAGAAAAAGATATTGATGAAATATCTGCTTATCAATCTGCTAGATGGATATCTCCACCTGAGGCTATGTGGAGGATTTTTTCATTCAATTTGTCAGAAATCTATCCAATTGTTTATTCTTTACAACTTCATACCGAAGATCATCAACAAGTTACATACAAAAATACGGATGATTTATCTACTATTATTGAGAATGAAAATACAAGGAGAACAATGTTAACTGAATTTTTTCGATTAAATAAAGCAAATGAATTTGCTCGAACGCTTTTGTATCGAGATATCCCAACATATTTTGTTTGGAATGCAAATAACAAAATTTGGACTCCCATAAAGAAACAAATTGTTATCGGACGAATTGTCTCAAATAATCCATCAGAAGGAGAACGATATTTCCTTCGCATTCTTCTTAACCATATTAGAGGACCAACATCATTTGACGATATAAGAACTTTTAATGAAACAATTGTTGGTACATTTCGAGAAGTAGCACTTTTACATGGTTTATTAAGTGGAGACAATCGTTGTGAAGAATGTTTATCCGAAGCTATTATTTACGAAATGCCTTGTTCTTTAAAACGACTTTTTGCTACACTTCTTACATTGTGCAATCCGAATCATCCAAAGTTACTGTGGGATAAATTTAAATCTTATATGATGGATGATTATGTACATCAAAATATACCTATTGAAGTCGCTGAAATACGAGCTCTGGAGGATATAAGTTCTATTTTAGAATCCCTGGGTAAAAATATAAATGATTATGGAATTGTGCCATTTAATGTAAATATAAATGAAGATGAAAGGTTGACAAGAATGATTGCAGAAGAGACAATTAATTTGGAAATTCAAGAAACCTTTACTTGTGCCGCAATGTTAAATAAGGAACAACAATTTGCATACGATACAATTATGGAAAAAGTAGAATCTGAATCAAGCGGTGCTTTTTTCATCGACGGTCCAGGAGGAACAGGTAAGACTTTTTTATACAAAGCACTCTTAGCTGGTGTAAGGTCTAGACATTTTATTGCTTTAGCAACTGCATCGTCTGGAGTAGCTGCATCTTTATTACCTGGAGGTCGAATGTACCTCATTCGAGATTTAAAATTCCTTTGGAAACAATAGGAGAAGTCAATCGCTCTATTAGCAAACAATCGCCTTTGGGAACTTTGTTGAAAATGTCTAAACTAATAATTTGGGATGAAGCACCTATGGTAAATCGTTGTACTATTGAAGCTGTAGATAAAATGCTTAGAGATATTACTGATTGTAACTTACCTTTTGGTGGAAAAGTAATCGTTCTTGGAGGAGATTTTCGACAGGTTTTACCAGTTGTACCCGAAAGGAAAAAAAGAAGACATAATGAAAGCTAGCTTGGTTTTCTCATATCTATGGCCTTTGTTTGTACATCTACCATTAGTTCATAATATGAGAGCAAAGTTCGATTCTACGTTCTGCGATTACTTGCTTAGAATTGGAAATGGAACAGAACAAGAACATACTTGTAAATGTATTAAGCTTCCAAATAGTATAATTTTACCATTCGAAGATGAAATCACGTCTCTGAAAACTTTGATACATTGTGTTTTTCCAAATATAGAAGCTTATGCTGATCATTTACATACCATGGTAAACCGTGTTATTCTTACACCTACAAATGAATGTGTTGACCATATTAACAAACTTCTGCTTGAACAAATTCCTGGTCAAATTTTCACATACTATAGTTTTGATGAAGCAATTGAAAAATCAGAACAGTGCGTGCAAGAAGATTTCTTAAATACTTTGACATCAAATGGTATTCCACCTCATGAATTGAACCTTAAAATAAATTGTCCTGTAATGTTATTGCGGAATATTAATCCTTCTGAAGGGTTATGCAATGGAACACGTCTTACTTGTCGAAAATTTGAGAGAAACGTTATTCTTGCTGAAATCACTACTGGCGAATATTGTGGAAAACATGTTTTCTTACCGAGGATCCCTTTTATACCACTGAAATCTGATCGAACCACAATTCCATTTAAAAGAACTCAATTTCCAATTAGACCATGCTTTGCAATGACAATAAATAAAGCCCAAGGTCAAACACTTGATTTTGTCGGTTTGTATCTTCCAGAACCAGTTTTCTGCCATGGTCAGTTATATGTAGCGTTATCAAGAGCAAAAACAAGCAAATCTCTAAAAGTTTTACTGAAACCATCAACCACAGATACTTCGCACGACTCATGTACTGAAAATGTTGTCTATAAAGAAATTCTTTCCTTTATACATTCATAGAACAACCTTCTCACAGGTATATTTATTTCGTATATTATATTTAAAATACAGTATTTTACTATGCATAAAATAATATTTTTCATTTTATATACAAAGTTATCGAAATTTCTATTGATGTTATTCGAAAGTTCAAATGAATTCTCTCGCATCTCGTATATTTCACAGTATGAATTAATTTAAAAATAAAATATAATTTTTTTATGAATATCTAATACACTTTCATTATATTTTTCCAACATTTGTATAGTTCTCAAAAAATAATTTTACATTGTTTTTTAGACTATCTGCCACATTTTCTTGGAAATAAAATATTAATTCATCATCAAAAGATGTCATATTAGTGTAAGTGGTGATACCATCTAACATGTTTTTTCTAAATAAAAACAAGTACACACACGTGTTGTATATAATAATCTCCGTATTTCTCTTATTCCATTGCCATATATGTACTATTATTTATCATTTCACAAATTCCTCCGAATCCATTTTTTGTGGTTTGTTCACGACACCTTTAATATAGAATCTTCCATATATGTTTTATAGGTACCTGATCTTTGTGATCCTCCATTCAAATTAATGAAACGAGTTAATATATTACCCTAATCTTTAAAATTTGCGATTCAATATATTTCTCAATTATGGTTAGTCTATTAATAATGTTTTCCATTACTTTAGTAGAATATATTCATTGACATTTTGTTATATGATTGGACACGGGTTTTGTTATTAGCAAGAGTTCCATCTTCTCAAAGGCATTCACGATTATTGTATTTGTACAATTTTTAGTCTATCAAAATCTTTTAATGTTGTCATATGACATTTTACATAAAGCGTGTCTTCGTGGAGTACAAGGGAACGAAACAGAGAAATTTCTTTCTTATTTTAAGCCATGTATAATACCCCAAAGAATGTGGAGTTGCTTCAGGTTTGAAGCATATGGAGGCCAAAAAGCATAAAACATGTTGTATATATGCAAAGGAAAACACATTGTTCATATGAAAGAGGTAAGTTTTATGTTTCTCACTCTTTCTGGTCATAATACATCATAAAAATCTTTTTAGTAACAACTTCTTATATCTTTGACAAATGTGTTTTGCTTGATCTTCACTCAATCATGATGACATCTTTATTCTCGATACTAAATATGAAATCTTTCAGTTCAACGAATCCGACTCATGTAGTCAAGAAAGGGCAAGAAAGGGCTAAAACACTGGAAGTTTTAGTGAAAGAACGGGAAGGAAATGATTTTTAAGAGAGGTAGACCATCTCCAATGTTTCTAAGATTTGGAAATTACAATGAGATGCCTGAGGATTCGGAACTGAGAAGACTTCTAGCCGGTCCCAACCCATTACACCATAATTGCCATACTCCAACAAACCCCCGTACGCAATTAAAATTAAACTCTTCTCTCATTTTATTTTAAGTTCCAAAGACAAAAAAAAAAAAAAAAGAAGAAGAAAAACAAACAAAAAAAGTCAGTCTATAAATTGGTCTAAATATAATATATATGTTTGTGTAGAGTAACTTGGGTCCTTTGCACCTTTTTCTTTTGTTTCTTTTTGTCTTGCAATTTATGGAGGACCTTATGATATATGTAAGTACTTGTAAGCTTTTTAAAAGTTTCAAGGGGACATTATGCCCCATTTTGTTACATGTTGTTCATGGTATTTGTTAGGGTGTACACTCACATGTTAATTAATAGTTAATCTTTTCAAGTATTTACACGATTATTTTGCATACCTTCACATATTCGCATACGTATGAAGTGAAAACACAAGAAATTGAACTTATGATCGTTTTCAAATATAATTTTGACAAAGATAATGACAATTAACCATAAACCACAAAGTAGTATCAAATTATCTCGATTTTGTAATTTAGTTAAACATATTACACACAACACATTCACGAGAATTTCTTATGTTCGAAAGAAATTCTTAACATTCACAATGCTAATATTTATTTACGTTTAAAATAACACAACCTGTGCATTGCACGAGGCAAAAACTAACATGAAAACAAACTTCCCATAATAATAACACTACAACATTATGGAGTTTACAGATCTTTCAAAATTTAAGCTTCACCAGAAAACATATTTTGTTTGGATTATAATTTTGCTCTTTTTTTTGTAATATATAAAATTCAATCTTATATCTCTTTCATTCTTATTATTTTATTTTCTTTCTAAAATCATATATACTTGGGACTTCAACTTTTATTTTTTATTGTGTGTGTGTATATATATATTATGAATTCCATACTTCAGAAAATGGTATAAAAAAATGCAGATAATTTTTTTTTTTTTGAACGCTAACATTACTTCCGTAATCACATTGCCCGTGCATTGCACGGGCAATAGACTAGTTTATAGTAAAAGTGAAGAAATTATTTAGTCAAAACTAAATGTTCAACTAGTCAAAGTCAAAGTCAAGGACTTAAATGAAATAAATCATTTTATTGGGGTTTATTTTATAATTTACAATAACTGATGGTTTAAAATGGATTAAATTTAAAGTTGTGGATGTTCTTACCTATCATTGAAAGTTATATTACCAAATGTTATATTAATTGGAAGATGTGAGACTTCTTTTGCAAATATGGAATAGTGGAGTACAAGTGTCACTCTTTAAAACCCATTTCTCAGTTTACATACACATGGAGGAAGCTGAGGCTGGAAACGATACAGAGAACTGAAACGGGAAGCTGGGAAGAAAAGAAATGAAAGAAGGGAAAAAGAAAAAGGAATGAGGAAAAAGAAAAGAAGGAAAAGAGAAGGGAAGGGAAGGAAGAAAAAAGAAAAAAAAAAGTATAAGGTTTTTTCACTTCTTCTACTCTACTACAAGAGGTAAGAAAATAATTTGTTGTTCAATATTGTTAAATTTGGGTTTGTAATTAGTGGCTTCATTTTAAATATCTGGAAGAAAGAATAGATATTGGATTTGAATATATGTTTAAGAAATATGAATCGAGTTTATGAAGTAGAACTTCAATATTTAAATCTATTGTGTTTATCCCTACTACATAAAAAAGGGTAGTAAGTGGCTACTGTAGATGCAATAGCATCCAATGAGATTTTACTGTACAAGTATTGATTTTTCCTTTTTTTTTTCCCAAGTTGGCGATAAAAGCGACGGCGTATCGTGTGAAGACGACATCAAAAAAGTTACAAAAAACTAAAATTAAAATGCAGCTGTGCGGAGACTTCTCTCCATGCAGCCCGGAGTTTTACACTTCAATTCGCATTTTTTCCCTTTTCTCTCCGCGCAGCCCGGAGTTTCACACTTCAATTCGCATTTTCCCCCCTTTCCTTTCCATTTCCTGTGACCCCATTTTCATTTTCATTTCCATTTCTCTTTCCCTTTCCCTTCTCCTCCAAGAGCCGCTGATGAAGGCATTTCTGGAGAAAGGAGCAGAGTGGAGAAAAAATATTGCCTTCTTTTCTGATTTATTATGTTTTATTGATGGAAAACAAAACGTGATTTCAGATTTGTGAGCAACTTAACAGGATCTTCCAAGCTCGAAATCTCTCTTCTATTCACGACTCTCACTCTGAGTACTAAATAATTTTTTTCTTTTTGGGTTTTAATTTTTGCTGGGTTGCTTTTGAAATTGGAAATTAAGCTTCTGGGAAATGTGTGTATTATTGAAATTGTGAAGTCTTCATTGAGGAGTGGTCGCTATCCAATTGTATTAAATTAAGTATCATGGATCATATTGTGGGCGGAAAATTTAAGCTTGGTAGGAAAATTGGAAGTGGTTCATTCGGTGAACTTTATTTAGGTACATTTTATTTAGACTTTGTAATCCGTCCTTTTTTTTCCCTTTTATGTGTTCTTTCTTGTGGATATCCTTGGAGGTGAATTTTGCTCATGTTATCCTGAAAAGATCTGTTGACTCTATTAATGTAGGTGTCAATATTCAAAATGGAGAAGAAATTGCCATCAAGCTGGTGTGCATGTCTTTACTTTTGCTTTTTTATTCTTTTTGTTATATGAAGTTGTTGGTGTAATTCTTTGATTAACTGATGGGCTATTTTATATTTAACAGACTTTAATATTATTTGGTTAATTACTAAATTCACCCTTAGAAAGAGAAGGATGGATTGTTAGTGTGGACAATTTAGAAGATATAATCAAAGGACATGTTCGGTTATGTTCCATTTGTATACATGGTGGAACCTGGCTATTTTAACCAAACGATTTGCTTGGTATTGCCGCACTCTTGTATGATCCATTTGTATACTTGGTGGAACCTGGCTATTTTAACCAAACCTTTTGTTTGGTATTGCCGCACTCTTGTATGATCTGGGGAGATTTACTTATTTTGATGTGATTTTCTTGAGATGCTTCTGTGGATTAGCAATGCTTACTGATTCATTCTGTTATCCATAATGCTGAATATGGTTTGAAAGCTAAGTGTCTTCTATTGTTTCATGTGAGAGTTCCAAATAATGAGGACTAAACAAATAATTTGGGCTAAACAAGAAATATAGAACTGCAGAACTCTTTTAGTTCAATCCTTTTTCAAGTAAAAATAACCAAGATAAGTGTTTGCTAATGTAATCCTAAAAGTATTTTTTTTCTTTATGAAACTGAATTAGCATTTGTTTTAAAGATGTATGCTACTAGGTTACTTTGTAACTTGGAAGTATATAGTTTCATTAATATTCACTTCATGAATTGATGTATGCTAATAGCTGTCTATTGTTTCGTATGCATTAGCAAGATAGAGAGTTCCGTAAAATGTGGACTAAATAAGGAACATAGAACTATAAAACTCTTTTAGTTTGGTCCTTTTCGAGGAGAATCAACTATGTTTGCTTCCAATTTATCGAATTGTCAGCTGATGTAATCCTAACTGAATTAGCATTTGTTTATATAGAAAGAGGAGCAGTCATGGCACTTCACGTGAGCACTTCCAGAAGTAGCATAATTCAGGGAAACTCAAAGTGGCTCTATTTCATTATATTCCGTCCATATCCAAATTCCATTCATTTAATACCCCTTTTGGCGTCATTGACATAACTGCATACTTATATCATGATGGTAGATATACCTACTCATGATGTGAGATAAAAATTAGGAACCAATCAACTTATGTAATAGAGTAGATGTATGCTACAAGATCTTTTTGTAATTTGCAAAGTTAAAAGTTTCGAGGAAGACGACATGATTGATGTTCATTCTCAACATATTTTTATGATTCTTACACAAAATTTTACTATAACTACTGCAACCACCAGGAATCTGTGAAGACCAAACATCCTCAACTTCACCATGAATAAAAAATTTATATACTTCTCCAAGGTGGAAATAAGTCTCTCTCTGTCTCTGTCTCTGTCTCTCTCTCTCTCTCTCTCATGCATGCATTCCAAAAAAAAAAAAAAAGTTGGTATATACATAGGTGGAGATATTGCATTTTGATTGAATATAATTTCTTTAATATAATGCTCTTAAGAGACGGTTTCTAGAAATTTCTATTTCAAAGTCTCGATTTGAGCACTGCCTTTTTTGACGTTTGTTCATCACTCATCAGTTATATATTTTCTTATAGCTTGCTTTTATTGCTTTACAGTATAAAAAGGTTAAGACTATCAAATCCACCGTTGCCCCGAATTCAGTAAAGCCGCCCTAAATTGTTTTATTTTATTGTACTTTTATGGTTTTAATTTAAATCATATTTTAAAATATAAACAATACTATTTTCTCTTTTTTTTATCATTTTAGGTGAGTGTTAACCTTTTGGCGATCCATTTCACTATGTATTCATATAATGGTTCCCATTTTCTGAATCGTTAGTAACAATGTCTGTTGGCATTTCTTCTTGTAGCGGGCATTCCCAACCTGAAATGGTTTGGGAGTGAGAGAGAGTACAATGTCATGGTTATCGACCTTCTTGGACCAAGTCTGGAAGATCTCTTCAACTATCGCAACAGGAAGTTCTCCTTGAAAACAGTACTAATGCTTGCAGATCAATTAGTGAGTAGTTACAACTCAATGAAGTCCTTCCTAAATCTTTTAGTTTTACTTGTTATTAAGTAACTTATGATTCTCTTTAGATTAATAGAGTGGAATACATGCATTCAAGAGGGTTTCTTCACCGTGATATAAAGTCTGATTACTTTTTGATGGGCTTAGGGTGCAAAGCAAATCAGGTATGTTTTTCCATGATTCTTAGGCTTGGTGCTATGGTTAGGATTTCTGAGCTTTTATTAAGTGTTTTGTATATAAGTTTATGGATTAGAGTATATTTTTTTGATGCTTGTTAATTTTCTCTCTGCTAACCACAAAATTTCTTCCAAAAGAAAAAAAAAATAGTTCAGCATGTGGAAGGCTGTGAATAAGCAATGGCTGTCCAAAAAGATAAGAAGTAGTAAATAGAAATAGTGTTTAGAGAAGGAAAAGAATTTACGAAAATCTAGACCTAAGGTCAGGGATGGCTAGCTTGGTTTGGGGGTGAGGGTTGGTGGTATTACATACACAAAAACTCAAACTGCTAACATGTTAGTAAAAAAAAAATCCTTTCTTTCCTAGCTTTAGTCAGTTTTTTTTTAAAACATTAATTTTTCACTCGAGGTAAGCATTAATTTGTTTTTAGATTTTGTTAATTATCAATCAGGCTTTTTTTAATATTTTTTATGCAACATTGTGCCCTTTTGCTTGTACAGTTTGTTAGCATGAATGATTTCTTAACATGCCATGATCGAAGATTTTCTTCAGTATGATTTTTTCAATACCTTATTAAGTGAATTATTTACTTTCATGATGCATCAGTCAAGCTATGTAAAGTAGTACTCATTTTACTCATTGTGAAATTATTTATAATTAGCTTTTGGAACCATAAGTTCAGAAAAAGAATTTGAAAGAGATGAGTTTTAGCCACACACTACGGATATTATGAAAAATGGTTTTAACATAAAAGCCAAACAGAGTATGAAGGTACCAATTAGTAAACCGCATATCAAGCAGTTGAAGTACTTTGAAATTTCACTGAGGGAGTATAATCACATTCTGCCATAGTATTAGGTTTATGTTGTTTCATTATCAGAACTCAGAATTTATGGACTCAATGGGTAATCTTGTCTCTATGTTGCCGGCTGTTTCGGTGTCACAAGGAAGGAGCAAGACCAGGCTCCAGTAAGTTTTATTTTATTTTTTTTATCAAATCAGCTTGTATTTAGGTATTTTTCGATGAAAATAGTTTAGTAGCCTATTTAGAATGTCAGGTAAATCTTGATGACAAAGTTTATGTTGACGTGTTTAACCTATCGAAAAAAAAAAGTTGTTGAGTTGTTTGCTATTATTGGCCAAATTCTTACTGTGTTCTATCAAAATCTTTATAAGTAGCATCACTTGTGCTGGGCAGATCATCAGTCCTCTAGCAGATGCCATTAAATGTGTTTGCACATTCATGATCAAGGGAGTCACTGCTTGCTTCGAAGGGTGAGGAGGAATTAGTTGGTAGTGCCAAGTGATGGAAGCAAGGTTAGTTCTGGCACATGGGATTTGAGACCTCATGCTCAGTTGGATATGGACGTGATCGGTGAAGCGCCAGTGGAAAGAGAGGGAATGGAAACGGTCCTAAACCACAGCTGAGATAGAGGAGAGAGGCAAGGGACAACACATTGAGAAAGAGGAAGGAGCTGAGCTGGAGCCAGAGAGAACTCAAATTCTTGAAAATGATTCAGGGACAATAGTGGAAGCTGGTGTAGGCAGCGAGAAGGTTACAGATAAGATAAATGATTCAGAAGGTGGGAGTACGGAGAAACTGGTTGGAACTGTTGAAGAAAATAGTGATTCTAAGACCGAAATTGAGGTGGTGAATTATAGTCAGTGAGTGCAGGTTCACGAATCCGATGGTGGTATGGAGATTTTGGCACTGAAATGAAAGATAAGAGTGTTGCAGAAGGTCGGCTGCTGAGGAGAGTTTGATGGTCAGAACCATAACGGAGGAGGAGGAGGAGAAGGATATCAGTGTTGAGGTTTCAAAAGGCCCTCAGTTATCTGAGCTTTCAAATGCAGCAAAAATTGAGGAGGTAGAAACAGTGTCTGGAGAGGAGATTTCAATAAGAGATACTAAAATGGAAACACAGCCACGCATGGAAATAGAAATGACGAGGGATGACATGGTCCACGAGATCCAAGTGGTTGATTTGCAAATGGAAGCTGAGGCGGTGAAAAGGAATGATGGGATTGAGACAATCCCACCCGAGGATTTAAAAAGGGAGACAGAGGAAACAAAGAGTGATTTGGATGAGCCTGGTCAGGAGTTGTGGTCCTGGCCGTCACCACCACGCGCCGGTGACCCAGAAGTTCCTCTACCTGCACGTTCCACCAGTGGTCACCATTTCTCCAAATTCTTTCTGGTTTGGTCGGAAATCGAGTTTGAAGGTCCAGTTTTTATGCAAAAATGGGATAGATTTTCTGATTCTCTCCCTGCTGAATTTCTGCTGCGTTTTGGTAGGATTTGGTTCTGATTTTTAGCCCCAAGTTGGCTCTGATACCATATGTTGATTATTTTCTTCAATTGCTCTAAGATCCGGGCTCAGTTAATCTCCAAATAACACCACAATCGAAGCCAACAAACCACAAACCAACACCTCCCCAAACCGAACTCGGTTGCTCAATGATTCTAGCCCACAAAGGACTAACAATGGAAGGTTACAACCAAGAGAATAGCCACAAAGGCTGGGTAGAGAAAAGGAACACACGGGTCTCTCAAAAAGGAAGAGCAGACGACTCAAAAGTGCACACAGCAAAGGCAAGACCGATTTTTGTCTCTTCACTAGAAAAAGGGACGACTGTTTCCAATTTCTCCACACACACAATAGTAATAGTCAACCAAATAAATAGGTTACGAAACAACAGGGCCCAATAACAAAAGGGGACAAGTCGACTAACACCTTAAAGTCATCCAAGTCATTTGGGTTGGGTTATGAGCAGCACTAATATAATTAGGCTGCTTCAAATGGCCTAAGTGAGTTACGTGATTCGATTGGTTCGATTGTGGTGTCGACATTTCACTTCACTCATCGACCAAGGCTTGTGAAGTATAATCCAACTAAAAAATCGATTTAACATCATAGCCCGGGATTTATTGGGTATCAAAACCCAACATTGATAATGAACTTTTATTCAGATTATATGGAGTAAATAATACATAGACTCAATAACGCCATAGCTAGAGAAAAAACTCAAGAGGTTGGTCCTTACCTCGTATTGCTTTCTGGAGACTGCAAGATGCAGGATGGTGTCCCCTTGAACATCCTTCTGATTCAAATTATCCTCTTTATTGTGTGTCTTGTGGTAAACTACCAGGCTCTTGAAAGTTTCAAATTGGTTGTTTTTCACAGCCAGATGGAAAGAGGTTTCACCACGAACTGTCACTTCCCCTGTGCTGTCTTCACAGGCAGAAAGCAGTTATCCAATCACTTGTGTTCTGCCTTTGATCACTGCATAATGTAATGGGATTCTTCTCTCTTTTCCCATAACCATGCACAAATTACTATCTATTTTCAATAGCTCCTTTACAATCTGTATATCCCCATTAGCTGCTGCAATATGTAATGGACTGAAACCTTCGTGGTTCAATTCTTTCTGGCCTCATATTTAATACCTCCTTCACAAATTGAAGGTTGCCCACCATGCAAGTAATATGTAATGGAGTGTCTACACCAAATAAGGTAACAGCCCTCATCAGGAAAGGATCATCTTTGATCAGACTAAGCAGTTGATGATCTCTTTTTTGTGCAACCTCAATTAGCCTTCTGTCCATGGTCTAATAATACATTCAATATAACAAATTCTTGACATTAGGTGTATAAATAATTTGGTAATGCTTATGTTGAAATGGCCTAGATTTAACTCCAATAAGAAAATAAAAATATTGTCTGAGATCAATTCTTGGATCATGTTGACAAAGTAATTTGTAAAGAAAGTCAATGGTTAAGATTATTAGTCATAAAAAATATGAGATTGTCACCGTGTAATGCAGAAGGCGTTTGCGATATACATATAACCTTCCCTAGGGTTATGGTTAAAGAATGTTTATTAGGTGTTGCGGAATTGATGCAGGAGGATCCAAGTCAGACAAGGTCGAGCTGTCTGATAGTACATTATTGGCGCTGCGATAATATAAGTTGGCGGATCAACGCAAAATTGGCAAGTAATCATCGACCTTTCCTAATTGGGGCCTTTTTGGACACGTTTCGGTATTTTGGCTATAACTTTGGCTACGGTTGTCAGAATCACGCACATGACCCCAATTCGGAAAGCTCTTTTCGATGCGCACGTCGTGGTCACCCAGCTATGCTGGGTGTACATCGGTTTTGAGGCCAAATTCAGCTGTTTTTCCTTCCAAATTATCGATTTAAGTTTTTTTTTTTTTTTTTACCATTTTTAGTAATATTTCAATTTCCTTTTTGACATAGATTACGATCTCAAACTAAGCCAGATTTTTGGGATCTTATTTCTATCATTACGTATTTCATTTTGGTATGAATAATAGATTTTGCTATTTTTGGTAAAATTCCGATAATTATTATTTTCTAGTTATTTAACCCGGCTTGTGGATTATTTTCGTTCAGTTGTTGGATAATAAAGATTTTCTCGTTTTTCTTGGTGTTATTCTCTTGCGTTCTTCTCTGTTATTGTCTATTGATTCCAGCCTACAGAATAATCACTATTCTGCCCAGCGTCAGGAATGGACCTTCAATTGGTGGAATTCGGGCTCAGTTTCGACTTGCCAATCGATATCAAATAATCAATTAAAACTCCGACTCACAACTTGTATTCACTTATGGTTGATTTATTCCTTTCTCACCTACAAAGGGATAGGGTTATGGTGATGATTTGCAAGCCACAAAGGCACAAAGAACGAGGCGATAGGAAGCAGCCACAGTTTTCTCTTCAAAACACAAAGCATACACACGTTTCCAATGGTACGAAGTGTATATTTATAGTTTATGTTATATCATCAATTGGGCCAAGACACAAGGTAATAAGCTAAGACACGAGAAAGTCATCATATAAGTGAATTTGGGTCAATGCAACATTAACAAATTAAGTTGCAACTAGTAATCCACGTTGCTTTCGGGTTAAGCATATAAATTGATTGTATTGATAATTGTTTCACTCATCGATCGAGGCCTATGAAATATAATCCAAACTGTTTAACACCATTGCCTGAGATTTATTGGATATCAAAATCGAGGGCATTATCTATCACCTTGAAATCAAAGAAGTGATTAGATGATTGATCACGAAAATATGTTTCGAAATTATATCACAGCAAGTGTACGATTCGTTGACAAGTAATAAAGTGGAAATTGTAAAATTTCGAGTATCGTTCCCACGAGAATTGATCTAACTTGATTTCTACTATTGTAACCCTAACCGAAACTATAAAACTCAAGATGGTTGTTATTGTGATTTTATAATGAAATTATGAATAACATGCAAATTAAACTAAAATTTCGATATAATTGTAAAACAATGGTTGAATGCAAAGTTTGAGAAAATTAATGTACGAAAAAACGTACTAGGATCCCGAATCACCAAGCAAAGTTCACTCTTAACCCCTATCTCACAATTTGACAACACGATGAATCGTTTGAAGAATCAATGTTCCTAACCTATCCAACAATCTCTTTCGAGTAGAATTTAACCTATCCTAGTATACCATTTGACTATATTTCTATGACAAATGCAATATATAAGAATGCATTTAGTTTTGTAAACACTTAGAGATTCACGTAATGCATATTGGTATATTTCTATTCTCTATGAACAAAACGACGATTTATACCTTGTTGAATTTATTTTCCTTCTTTCGAATGCATGAAATAAACCATCTAAACTCACACAATTATCGTACACTATAATCACGGAGACAAGAAGCGTATATAAATCATTCAAAACCATCAAACGTGTTTAATTGTCAAATTGCAAAATAGAAATAAAGAGATCACAATGTGAGGTTCATCGTTCACCTAGTACATAAAAAGTCTAGCCTAGCATAATGAAATTAAAACAACAATAAAAATGATAAAAAGAAGACATCACCAAAAAGTAGAAGTTTAAAGCTTGAATCTTGGATCTTGAAGTGAAACCCTAGTTCAAGCTCTTCTCCTTGCTCTTCTAATTCGACTTTTTCTCCCTAAGAATTCATAAACCCTAATTCTAGACGAGTTTTAGTTTAAATAGAGTGCTAAGATATCATTCCATAAGTATTTGATTCGAAAAAGGAAACTAGAAAAATCTCGCGCAGAAACCTACCTTGCGATTGCGAGGAAGGCAACTTCTTTGGTTGTTCAACTTGGTCCTCAAACTTCTTCCTTGCACTTTTTGAGCCTTGATTCCTATTCTTTCTACTTCTGGTCATCCATGTAATCGCCAATTAGCTCCTTGGTAGAATTCCATGCTCGATTCATCATTTGGGTCAACTTTTGGATAATTGCAATTTAGTCCCGGAACTTTCATTGACTTGCATTTTGGTCCTTTTCGCCTACATTTCGTTCATTCCATCAAAATAGCCCTACAAAACAATATATAACGAATTAAGTCCTTTTCAAGCTTTTTATAACAACATTCAATCTATTTTGTGTCATAATTAAGTGTGTAAAACACACTTATCAAATACCCCCAAACTTGAATTATTGTTTATCCTCAAACAAAATGATAACTTATCTTAACACAAGGCATGGTTTAACAGCCTATGGTGTCTCAGCATTAGAATTTAGTAATAGCAAAATGAACAGTTTCAATAGTGCAAAATCAAATCAATTTTCACCTGTCATGTGTAGAACTCGATGTGTATGTGGGTGCTTACTCATGCAAAGCATACCAAACTGATGATGGATGTAAATCCCGACCTACAGTAGTCAAGTATTTCCTTTCTTCACTCGAGAGATTTACACCCCCCAAACTTGTTTCTTTCGCTCAAAGATCAACACGTGTGTTCTAGAATAGAGCCTTTGATTTGCTTAAGTCCTCACCCTCTCTTAGTTTAGATAGATCTCACAGCCACAGGGTTGCAGTTCGACAGACAGGGATTCTCCTATTTATTTGATTGTTTCAACCGTTGAGACTAGATTCAGTTACTTGTTTCGTATCAGAGATATAATTCTATCAACCGGATGTCTGGGGCTAATTAGTGCATTCCATACATAGGAGTATGTATTTTATTCGTCAATGGATTTAAATTTTTTTTTTTTCTGGACACCGTCCATTTGCTTTCTATATAACCCCTGTAGCGAGTTTTGCGCCGATAACTCCCAAGTCAGATGACCATAGGGCACCAAGTTTTAAAACCCTTACAGACTTAATCACTCGAATTATAGGCTCGAACCGATGTCTTTATTATTATTGTTTATTTTCAATGATTAGTGCAATGCCCTTTCTTTTAGACATCCAGTTTCCAGAACTGCCCTCTAACTTGAAACTTTGACATCGTTGTTGTCTCATTGGTCTAATCCAATCCACATAACACAATTTTCACGCATGGAATTCCTACTCATCTCAATGTTCCCCTGTGATAGCTAAATCATCTCCAAACTTTTAAAATAATGGCTTATTGATAAGTGCAATAGAGGTTTGCTGGGTTGACCTATCATGTCCAGATCTACTCTACTTCATTCATCGATCACTAGCTTAGCATGCCCAACATCAGTATTGTGCGCAGGAATGTCAAGTTTCCACATAGACAAGTGTAGATCAATTTAACATGCACAATGTCCACAATTCATAGTCATACTGTTTCCAATCTTCTTATCATCGCCGGTAAAGCTATTAAACCCACACAAGCACACAAAACAAAAATGCTGAAGTGAACAAAAAGAAAACTACTTTTTTTTTTTTTATAAACAAGCACTCAAACATGCAACAAAACAAAAGCATGCAAAAATTAAAAATGAATGATAAACTAAAATTACTGAAATCATATGCATTTCCACCTCCCAAACTAAATATAACATTGCCCCAATGTGTAAAATGTAAGGGTAGAGAGTGAGAGTAAGGGCAAGAGAATGGGAAATGAAAGAACTCTCTGATCAAACTGGAGGTGGTGATGGTGGTGGAGGAGCAAAACTGGGTCCAGCATCCTGTTGTGGAGGTAGTTGTGCAAGAATCTGGCGCATCAACTCGGACTGCTCCTGAAGAAGTATAGATTGGCCCCGAAGTAGTTCTGTATGCTCTTGAAGAATACTGGACTGTCGCCGTACCTCAGCCTCAAGGCTGCCCAAACGAGTGACTGTCGCATCGGTGCGGAGCTGTATATCATCGACCCGTCCAGTATATAGGCTCAATCTCCCTGTCAATGTCTCGACCGCTCTACTCGATGCGAGTACTTCCCACCAATATCGGATGACACAGTGCGGGTGGCTAGTGTGTCAGCCCGCACCTGCTGTAAATCTGTGCTCATGGTCCCGAAAGTCCGTCAGACCCCGTAGGTCTCTCGTCGTAGCCGCCATAGTGGCAAACATCTGCCTCAAAATCTGTGTGTCGGCCCCAAGAGGTGGTGGTGGCGGTGCTACCGCCTGAGGCATATCCACATCTTCAGCCTCATCACCCTGTACATGTGGCTGCTGGGCCTGGTGAGCTCGCACTTGCGCTTCTTGTCGCTTCAGTCTCGCTCTATCCTGAGTTTCCAGTATACTGAGTGCAACGCCCCAAATTCTAGGAACTCGAAGCGTTAAAAATCTTCTTAAATTTAGCTCTTTACTTCAATCAAAATATATTTCAAATACGGGAAATTTGAAGTTTTAAATATATTATAAAATATGATGGGAGATAATTTCCTATATAGACTTAGACAATTACGGTAAAATTTGATTTTTGTAAAACACTCGGAAGAAACTCAGCAATAACCATAGCGTAGCAGCGGAGAGATAAAAATTTATTTGACCTAGCAAACGTCGTCGAAAACTTATGAAATTTTAATAGAGACATTTTCATCCATGTAGGAACCACATATAAAAATTTTGGGTCTCGATGATAACATTTAAAGCACGAAAATATTTTTCAACGGAGTTGGACAGAAAACTTGAAATTGTTCCGACGCAGCTTACTATAAAGGGCATAACTTTTTCTCTAGATAATATTTCTAGGAAATTCCAAAGGCCACTGTTAGAAGACTCGTAGATCTTTCATACCAAACTGATTTCCCTCAAAAACATGTACCGCAGCCTAAGTTATACCATTTTCAAATTGAAGGCAGAATCTGAAATTCCAAAGCAGAAACTAATTTAATTGCTTTTACAAAGTTAACATTTAAACAAGACACTCAAGTCATTGGTCCACTTAAATCCATGAAATAAACAAGTTAAAACATAATTTACATATAGTAATAATCACTGCCATCCGCCATCACGCTTCTCGTCAAGCCCGTCAATCTGAAATGTATAATTAGAGTGAGCATTTCAAAGAAACACTCAGTAGTATGTACACATGCTAACGAGAATTATATACAAACATTTACATAACATGCAAAAGCCGAATTTCATAGTAAATCGGTGATCAATCGACATACTTTTCTTCTAGTGATTACCTTCAATCACATAATAATTTTCATAGTGATTACCTTCAATCACAAATATTCATAGTCATAGTGATTACCTTCAATCACAACATAATTCATAAAACAATTACAGTTACGTACATGTTAGCATATAAATTTCTCAAAAGCATAATCAACTTGTGTACGGGAGATGATACTACCTTAAGATCTTTAGAAAAAATGTTAGAATTGAGTTGTAGGTAAAACTTTTCAGATGTACCGTCACCAAAAGGAAAAATCAACCAGCTTGCCGCTTTGTTTTCTTCAAATATATAATAGAAATGGCCGTGCGTGTGTGCGTGGGTAGTAGAAATAGAATAAGAAAAATTATGCTCTCTTGTCAGCCGAAATAGCAAATTAGCCAAATGAGTTGCTGTGGGGTGGTGTATAAAATATAAATATCCATGCATGTTCTCATAAAACCAACCATAATTGTTTAGAGGGAGAGTGGGGAGTTAAAGAAGAAAGTGGTTGAGGAGGTTAAAAGAAGTGGGGGCAAGTTGACTTGGTGGAAAATACACACACGTTTTCTTGAGGTGGCCAAACAAGATGGAGTATTTAATTTTGAAACAAACTCAAGTATTATTTAATAATAACATATTTAAAAGTTATGCTTAATAAAAGAGTAAAATTTGGATTGAGTATTTTATAGTTGCCAAATTAAATCTTCGTCCGTCACTTTAAAATAAATACACTAAATCATAATTTTTAAAAGACTAAAAATAACCGATCAAATTAATATAACATGGGTTTTCAAAAATAATTGGGCTAAGCTAAGATAATTAGATCGTCATGTATAAAAAGGATTCTATGCAACATACTATGGTGACCAAATGAATAACTTAAAATATTAGAGGTATCGTAGCGACGCGACAAGTTAATTAAATCCTTCGATCTTTTAAGTAAAAATTTTCTTTGTAAGAGTTAGAAATTTTCGGTCGCTACACTGCGTTTAATGAATGGGCTTGATCTGACTGGAAATTCCCCTGCTGGGAAATTGACGCCCGCGCGCTTGCAGATGCCGCTAATAAGACTGGGGAAAATCAATGAATTCCGGAGGTCACCTGAAAGTCCCAGTGTATGGATCTGTTCATAGATGAGGGATGCGAGATCGATCTTATGTCCTCGAACCAAATGATATAGCATGCCGGCTTTGGGATCCGGGAAGGTGGAGCGGTGTCGCGTTGGCTCAATGTTGTAGCAAATGAAGAGCCAAAGGATCGCGATGGAGGGTGTGAGTTCATTCTGATACCACTCGTCCGTGTCTAGCGGCCAGGCATTCTCGCGCCCCATCAGAACCTCCGCTACCTCGGACCATGGAAAATCCCCAGGTATTGGGATAATATGATCCCATGTCAGCTGGTAGTAGTCCTGGATCACTTCTGGTGTGAACATCACCCATTTGCCCCGAACCCATGTCTGGTGCTGATGCTCTGATCCAGATGTGTATATGTCCTTACTGAAGTTAACGTAAAATTCCCGGACCAGACCTTCATAAATGGGGTGCGGGTTTGCTACCAATTTTTCTCATCCACAGTGATGGACCAATGTATCCAGTTCAAACCTTGGGAAATCCTCCAGCTGAACTGGGCGCTCGGACAGTAGTTGCCAATGGGAGATGACATGGGTATAGCGAAGACGATAACTGGGGCCCAGAAAATGCCGCACACCCCCGTCAGGTGTTTGGGTGTGGGCCGTGCCAGAGGAAGCTCCAACTTTCTCCTTGCCTTTGGAAGTGTGTTTCGATGGCATCCTGTATAAAGAAAATAACAAAAATCAGTCCAGATAAAATACAGTACAAGAACTACGAAAGGCAATGTGGAACTCCCCCAAACTTGATTGAAATAGGTGTGAATGGTGAAGTATGCAATCAAGGGCGAAAAACGAGGCAGGTGTCTACCGAATGAAAAATCACAAATCATGGGAAAACAGAGTGAACGTTATGCACATCAAAAGAGAAACATGAGAATGATATGGCAAAGACATGGCAAGATGTGAAAAATCCTAAAAACAAGTCGAAAAATTGGAAATTTAGCATGCAAGACTGTGATCGACTAAGCAACTTTGCCCTGTGACATCGGCATGAAAACTCGAAATTTTCCCGAGCAACTCTCGGGCATATGAAAGAGGGTAAGTCCAACTACAACATATCCAAATTTGGTGCCAAACGGAGATCAAATGAGTCGAAAAACCGGGGGACGAAGTAGGTGTCGTGAAGTGCCATATCCTAGCCATGAGTGCAGTGGTGCAACCGAGATGTTATGACATGATTGTGATGATGTCTTATGATGTAATGTGCACCAAATGTTATCACAATATGCAATCCTACACATATGGCAACTAAGCAAACTTCGAAATTCATGATAGGGCACATAAATCATCACCGTGGCATTTCATCGAGCACCTTGTATGCGTTGGTGATTTCCTCAAAATAGCAACAATTGGAGATTGCAATCCTAGCCAAAATTTTCACACCACAATGCAATCAAAACTCCACAACTACCTAAACCCAAACTCCCATTCGCAATAATCAACAAAAACCGTAAAAAGAAAGCAACAAAGTGAGGAAAATAGGGGGGCCGAAAATGTACCTGAGAGATCACGGTGGGAAGTGCAAAGTGAATGTTGGGGTGGATGGCAAATCTCGAAGTGATGGGTGAAAAGGATGAAAATCTGTTGGAGTGGGTGCTTGAAGTGCCGAATTACTGTGTGAGGTCGAGAGGGTGTTGGGTGAGTGAAATGTGGGATTGGGTGTTGGGTTTTATTTTGAACCCGTGCAGGCCCTTGCGAGCAGTCAGGACCAATTTTGGTCCTGACTATGTCTGGGCGATCGCATGGCTGGTATAGCCATGTGATCGCAAGGGCTACCAAAAAAAAAAATTCTTTTTTTTTTTTTAAATGGCATGCAAAAGAAAACAAACTAAATAAACCAATGACACATCACCCCCCTCCTAAAAAATATATATAATCCCGAAAAACGCAATGTGGGTCTATTTTCACGAAAATTCGAATGCCGAACCTAAATCCCACTCGATGCTTTGAAGCTATTACGACTAAGCAATATTCATTTCAAAGTGCCGTGTGTGCGTGTAAACCATGAATGGCATGTCAAAAGCAACTTGAGTCCCGAAAACACAAGATTGCCTCTTTGGCCTCGATTTACGTGAATCTTTGAACAAAAGTGATAAATGACCCCGAAAACACCCCCCAAACTGCTTCTCAATATGTCATAAATAGCGTGAAACCATGCTTGCATGTGTAAAGACTGATAGAGACGGTGGATCACTTAACATGCCAAAAATGAGAAAAATCATGGAAAAATGCAATGTTGTACTCAAAACTTCTTTGCATCCCTCATTGTCAAAAATGCTTGTATCCTACACAAACCCACTTCTGACCATAAAATGCTCGTGGAAGCACGATGTGGTGTGAAAAGGCATGATGTAACTTAAAAACCTAAGTTGACCTAAAAATCACAGTTTTGGGAAGATAGTGTTATAAATAGCTCAAATACCCCCAAACTGTCTCAAGACACATTGCTCACTTTCCGAGGTGTTGATAATTAATGAGAACACATCCAACAACAAAATTGACCATGAAAGCACATGTTGGGTTGAAAACACAGAAAAATGAGTATGTGGCCTAGAGAAGCGTGAGTTTTTGTCCAAAACACCCAACAATGATTCCATTACCACGTAAGACATGTATAACACATTTAAAACTAATTGAAAATGCCCATGAGCATGTATGGATGGTTAAGATAACGGTGACCTAAAACTACGTGATCAAAGCAAAAAAAGTGAAAACTATCAAAGTAAAAACAGAAAGCAAAATAAATAAAAGGGCAGAAACGATGGGTTGCCTCCCATCCAGCGCTAGGTTATAGTCGATAGCTCGACTGTACCGTATGGAGATCAGTCTGGTGTCTGAAGGTGAACGGTAGATTTATCTTTCAAGAAATCCCCGCTCCAATAGTGTTTTAAGCGTTGTCCATTGACCTTGAATGTCCCTTTGCTCTCATGTGTGATTTCAACAGCTCCATGTGGGAACACCTGGGTGACAGTATACGGGCCAGACCACCGTGACCTCAACTTGCCCGGAAAAAGCTTCAAGCGAGAATTGAATAACAGAACCTGCTGCCCACAATGAACTCTCTTCTCTGAATATGCAGGTCATGAAATTTCTTGGTACGCTCCTTGTATATTTTTGCATTTTCATAAGCTTCCGGCAAAATTCATCCATCTCATTCAACTGTAGTAATCGCTGTTCACCAGCTGCTTGCAAATCCATATTCAACCTGCGAAGTGCCCAATAAGCCCGATGTTCCAACTCAACTGGCAAGTGACATGCTTTCCCAAACACAAGACGGTATGGTGACATCCCAATAGGTGTCTTGAATGCTGTTCGGTAAGCCCATAGTGCATCGTCCAATTTCCTGGACCAGTCTTTCCTTGATGAATTCACCGTGACTTCAAGTATTATTTTCAACTCTCTGTTGGAAATTTCAACTTGCCCACTGGTCTGAGGGTGATATGGGATTGCTATGCGATGTTTGACTCCATACTTACTCAACAACTGTTCAAACTGGCGATTACAAAAGTGTTTTTCTCCATCACTGATGATAGCTCTCGGTGTGCCATAACGAGTGAAAATGTATTTCTTTAGAAATCCAATCACCACTTTTGCATCGTTAGTAGGTAATGCCACTGCTTCCACCCACTTGGAGACATAGTCCACAGCAACAAGTATATATTGATTGGAAAATGACGATGGAAATGGTCTCATGAAGTTAATACCCCAAACGTCAAACAGCTCGACTTCTAAGATACTTGTTAAAGGCATTTCATTCTTTCTCGAGATATTCCCTGTGCGTTGACACCGATCACATCTCTTCACAAATTCAAAAGCATCCCTGAACACTGTAGGCCAATAAAACCCTAACTGTAAGACTTTAGCTGCCGTCTTGGAGGCTCCAAAATGTCCTGCATATGCTGATGAATGGCAATGCTCCAGAGTCTAAAGTACTTCTTCTTCAGGCACACATCGTCGACTAATCTGATCTGCATCACGCCTATAGAGAATGGGATCTTTCCAAAAGTAGTATTTCAAATCTGCATAGAACTTTTTCCTCTGGTGATTAGAATATTCCGGTGGAGGAATGGATTTGGCCAAGTAGTTGACAATATCAGCATACCAAGGCGCAGTCTCCACACTGAGAATTTTGTTCATCAGGAAGAACCTCATTTATCTCCACTGACTCATCTGGTTGGTCAAGCTCTAGTCAAGAGAGATGATCTGCTACAACGTTCTCACTACCCTTTTTATCCCTGATTTCAATATCAAACTCTTGCAACAGTAATACCCAGCGAATCAATCTTGGTTTGGCATCCTTCTTTGTCATTAGATACTTCAGTGCAGCATGATCAGTGTAAACCACTACTTTTGATCCAATCAAGTAAGGGCGGAACTTATCAAATGCATACACAACTGCCTTCTTTGTGGTTGCATAATTCAGCTGTGCATCATTTAAAGTTTTGCTGGCATAGTAAATCACATGGAAAATTTTGTTTCTTCGCTGCCCCAAAACGACTCCTACGGCGTAATCACTGGCATCACACATCAATTCAAACGGTAACTCCCAATCCGGTGCAACTACTACTGGAGCTGAGATGAGCTTTTCTTTGAGAGTGTGAAAAGCTGTTAAACACCCATCATCGAAGTCAAATGGATTGTCTTTCATCAGTAAGTTGCACAGTGGCTTAGTTATCTTCGAGAAGTCCTTGATGAACCGTCTGTAAAAACCGGCATGACCTAGAAAACTGCGAACACCCTTTACAGAAGTAGGTGGTGGTAATTTCTCAATGACTTGAATTTTCGCCATGTCCACTTCTATTCCCTTAGCTGAAACTCGATGTCCCAAGACTATGCCTTCCTGCACCATGAAGTGACATTTCTCCCAATTCAAGACCAGATTCGTTTCTCTACACCTTTCCAAAACCAAGTTCAGATGTTTCAAACACTCATCAAATGAAGACCCAAACACAGAAAAGTCATCCATGAAGATCTCTATGAATCTCTCAACCATATCAGAAAATATAGCCATCATGCATCTTTGAAACGTAGCTGGAGCATTACATAAACCGAAAGGCATCCTACGGTAAGCAAAAGTACCATAAGGACATGTGAATGTGATCTTCTCCTGGTCCTCTGGTGCTACTGGAATCTGATTGTAACCGGAGTACCCATCAAGAAAGCAGTAGTGTGAATGTCCTACCAACCTCTCCAACATTTGATCAATGAAGGGGAGAGGAAAATGATCCTTCCTAGTAGCTGTATTGAGTTTGCGGTAGTCAATGCAAACCCTCCAACCTGTAACTGTTCTGGTAGGAATAAGCTCATTCTTCTCATTAGGTACAACTGTGATTCCCCCTTCTTCGGCACTACTTGAACTGGACTGATCCACGCACTATCAGATATGGGATATATGATTCCCGCATCCAAAAGCTTCAATACTTCAGCCCGAACCACTTCCTTCATATTTGGATTCAACCTCCGCTGACTCTCCACACTGGGACGAAAATTCTCCTCCATGAGGATCTTATGCATACACAACGAAGGGCTGATCCCTTTAATATCTGCAATGGTCCATCCTATGGCTGTTTTGTGTTCTCTGAGTACCCGAAGTAGTTTTTCTTCCTCCACCTCACTGATTGAGTTCGATATAATCACTGGAAGAGTGCAAGAATCTCCAAGATAAGCATATCTGAGGTGTGGTGGTAGCTGCTTTAGTTCCAATTTAGGCGGCTGCTGAATCGAAGGTATATGCTTCTTGCTTTCTGTTCCAAGTTCTTCAAAATTTGGGAAGTGCTGTTTTCGAAAATATGGTGGGTTGATCTCCATAAACCGTGCACAAGTTCCAATCTCAAGTAAATCAGAATTGATTGATTGAGAATGAGCAATGCACGCCTCATATGCATCCGAGTGATGTTGAAGTAGAAAAGTATCATTCACCACCTTGTCAATGACATCGATTTTGAAACAACTATCTGTCTCTGAAGGAAACTGTATGGCCTTGAAAACATCGAAGGATACCTGCTCGTCACCCAATCTCAAAATCAGCTGCCCCATGTGAACATCAATCAGTGCTCTTCCAGTGGCCAAAAATGGTCTGTCCAGAATTAGTGGAACGTCTTTGTCTTCCTCCATATCCAAAATGAGAAAATCAGCAGGAAATATGAATTTTTCCACCTTGATGAGCACGTCCTCGATGATTCTTCTTGGGTGTGTCAACGATCTGTCAGCCAGTTGCAACGTAACTGTGGTTGCTTTAACCTCTCCTAATCCAAGTTTCCTGAAAACAGATAAATGCATTAAATCTGGCACCAAGATCACATAATGCTTTATCGAAGTAAATTTCACCAATGGTACAGGGCACAGTAAAACTCCCTGGATCTTTCAGTTTTGGTGGAAGCTTGTTCTGAATTCTGGCACTGACTTCTTCAGTCAACATTACAGTCTCGTGATCTTCCAACTTGCGTTTGTTAGATAGAATATCCTTTAAGAACTTAGCATAGCTCGGTATTTGGAAGAGTGCATCAGCCAATGGGATATTTATATAGAGCTTTCTGAAAACTTCCAAGGAATTTTTTGTACTGCTGCTCCATTCGTGGTTTCCTCAACCGTTGTGGAAATGGAATGGGTGGTTCATAAGGATTCACTGAATTATCTGGAACTTGCTGTGGTATCGCTGGTCTCTCTTTCACTGGTGTCTTCTTGGTGCTGTCAGTCTCCTCTTCAGTCTCTTTCCCAGGTGGGTTTACAGTCTCTTGATCTACTCCTAGTCTTTTCACATGTATCTCAGGTAGCTGAACTCCACTTCTTGTAGTAATGGCTTGAACATGCTCTCTAAGATTCACTTCTGTATTGCTCGGTAAAGCACCAGGCACTCTTCCTGTCATAGAAAGAGCTAGTTGTCCCATTTGAGTCTCTAGATTCTTAATAGCTGCACCCTGATTCTGGAAGTTTGTTTCAATCTTTCTCATGAATTGATTTGTGGTTTCCATGTATTTATCGGTCTTTTCCATGAGCTTTGCAAACATATCTTCCAACTGAGGTTTCCTTTCCTGTTGAAATTGCCCATGCGGCCGAGTATGATTTTGATTGTGATTCTGATTACCACCCCAAGAGAAATTGAGGTGATTTTTCCATCCGGGGTGTCTCAGAGTGAGGATTGTTCTGCTGACGTTGACCCCATTGAGCGAAATCCACCTGTTCCATCCGTTGTGTAACAATGGGATATTCAGCTGTACCATGCTCTGCTCCACATTCTTCACAACTAGGTTTCTTCACTTGTGCTGAATTCACGGTCTGTGTTATACCCTCTATCTTGTGAAACAAGGAGTCAATCTTCGCGGATAATGCCGAATATGTATCTACCTCATACACTCCAACTGCTTTCTTTGCACCCCCTCTATCTATAGACCACATGGCTGAGGTACTAGCCATTCTCTCAAACAACTCCCAAGCTCCCTCGACTGACCTGGTGGTTAAAGACCCATTTGATGACGAATCTACCATGCTTCTGAAAGTTGGTGTTAGTCCCCAATAGAAGTATCTGATTTGTTCTTTCTTGTCATATCCATGTTGAGGACACTTCCTTAGCATGCCCTTGAACCTACTCCACGCTTCATCAAGTGATTCAGTTTCATGTTGGCTAAAAATTGATATATCGTGCCTCAATCTCGCCACTTTAGCCGGTGAGAAGTATTTGGTGCAGAATTTCTGAGCCAAATCGTTCTAAGTAGTTATGCTCGCCACCGGGAGTGAATCGAGCCACTCAAGTGCTTTATCCCGAAGAGTTAATGGAAATAGTCTTAGCCTGATTGCATCTTCTGATATCCCAGGGTATTTGAAGTGTTGACACATATCCAAGAAACGGGATATATGTGTATGTGGATTCTCGTTGGCTGTTCCGTAAAATTGATGTCCATTCTGGAAGAGTTGGATGACATTTGTCTTCAATTGAAAGTTCGGCTGTCCAAATGCTGGGTAAACGATGCTGGACTGGCTCTGAACAACGTATGGTGCTAGAAAATCCCCAAGTATAGCATTCCCATCATCCTGAGCTTCAGCATTGGCTGGCGCTGCATGACCTATCCTCAGTTCCATTTGTTGTTCAGTCATTTCGATATGTCCTTGATTGACCTGATGTGCTACTCTTGCTTCTCTCTGTCTGCGATGAAAAGTTCGTTCAATTTCCAAATCAACTTGAACTAAACCACAGCTGATTGATCTTCGCATGCAATGCCTGAAATGCAAAAAACAGTAGCAGCACTTAGCTCAGCTTAAGTAATGGAACGAAAAATTAAAATACAACTAAAGAAAACAAGTTCGAATTAGTGTCTGAATAACAAAAATCAAATTAATACTCAATCCCCGGCAACGGTGCCAAAAACTTGATCACGAAAATATGTTTCGAAATTATATCACTGCAAGTGTACGGTTCGTTGACAAGTAATAAAGTGGAAATTGTAAAATTTCGAGTATCGTTCCCACGAGAATTGATCTAACTTGATTTCTACTATTGTAACCCTAACCGAAACTATAAAACTCAAGATGGTTGTTATTGTGATTTTATGATGAAATTATGAATAACATGCAAATTAAACTAAAATTTCGATATAATTGTAAAACAATGGTTAAATGCAAAGTTTGAGAAAATTAATGTACGGAAAAACGTACTAGGATCCCGAATCACCAAGCAAAATTCACTCTTAACCCCTATCTCACAATTTGACAACACGATGAATCGTTTGAAGAATCAATGTTCCTAACCTATCGAACAATCTCTTTCGAGTAGAATTGAACATATCCTAGTATACCGTTTGACTATATTTCTATGACAAATGCAATATATAAAAATGCATGTAGTTTTGTAAACACTTAGAGATTCACGTAATGCATATTGGTATATTTCTATCCTCTATGAACAAAACGACGATTTATACCTTGTTAAATTTATTTCCCTTCTTTCGAATGCATGAAATAAACCACCTAAACTCACACAATTATCGTGCACTATAATCACGGAGACAAGCGTATATAAATCATTCAAAACCATCAAACGTGTTTAATTGTCAAATTGCAAAATAGAAATAAAGAGATCACAATGCGAGGTTCATCGTTCACTTAGTACATAAAAAGTCTAGCCTAGCATAATGAAATTAAAACAACAATAAAAATGATAAAAAGAAGACATCACCAAAAAGTAGAAGTTTAAAGCTTGAATCTTGGATCTTGAAGTGAAACCCTAGTTCAAACTCTTCTCCTTACTCTTCTAATTCGACTTTTTCTCCCTAAGAATGCATAAACCCTAATTCTGGACGAGTTTTAGTTTAAATAGAGTGCTAAGATATCATTCCATAAGTATTTGATTCGGAAAAGGAAACTGAAAAATCTCGCGCAGAAACCTATCTTGCGATCGCAAGGAAGGAAACTTCTTTGGTTGTTTAACTTGGTCCTCAAACTTCTTCCTTGCACTTTTTGGGCATTGATTCCTCTTCTTTCTACTTCTGGTCGTCCATGTAATCACCAATTAGCTCCTTGGTAGAATTTCATGCTCGATTCATCGTTTGGGTCAACTTTTGGATAATTGCAATTTAGTCCTGGAACTTTCATTGACTTGCATTTTGGTCATTTTCGCCTCTTTTCGCTTACATTTCGTTCATTCCATCAAAGTAGCCATACAAAACAATATATAACGAATTAAATCCTTTTCGAGATTTTTATAACAACATTCAATCTATTTTGTGTCATAATTAAGTGTGTAAAACACACTTATCAATGATCACACTTCATGAATGAAAAATGTCATCAATGATAGCCATTCTTCTTCTACAAAATGCATAAGCTTGATGGTCAACGTACATGGCATTCTATAAACTATTTAATTCCATTCGTTGAATTAAATATTAGTAAATATATGTATACATTTGAAATTATCAAAATATTAGTTGGTCAAAATTATCAATTTTCCAAATTTTGAGGTCAACCAACGGCATAACTGACAATTTCAAATTAGATTGGATTCCATGTGCGAATTTTCGAAAGGTTTGGTACCGTGGGTGGCACAAATAAAATGTTCGGATCAAGTCTAAGATAAAATATAAGGTTTTGTTTCATCATCTTATCATTTTTTTATTTTTTTTATTATTATTACTTTTTTTGGCATAAGATTCCAAACTCTATAATCAGACTTTACAAACTTACAACTCTTACTTTCCACAAGCCTTTGAACTCGTGATGAAGCTACTGTCACTCTTCAAGAAAGCATATTCACTGAACTTCACATTGTTTGATATTTTGATCGTAACTTTCTCGAGAATACTCTTATTCATGCATGGTTCATGGCATTGGAAACTAGAGTTATCATTAATCATCTGATTCCGAGCACATTGAGAGTTATAGAGCTTCAAAATTATCATTAATTACTTATAGAGCTGCATTTATTTACCTATTTAAGTATCTTCGTGAATTGTGATGTTATTAGCCTATTAGTGGCAGATCCAGCACCCGACGAGGGGGTGCGGCCTCCCGTGCCGGATTCGTCGAAAGTTACAGGCGTGGCAGTCCTTGCTCAGATCAGTGGAGTTACAGGGAAGATTGAAACGGGGAAGAAGATAGGTGAACTTGAGCCATTTTTCTTTTTAAATTTTCGGCCTTTTCTTTAGTTGGGCTTTTTATTTTTAAGAAAAAATAATAATGAGCCAATCAAGAATTGCAAATGAAACAAGGGAACAATACATTTCTAAGGTGTTTACTTTACACCTTTTCAAAAATACAAAAAACAAGTTCCAAATTTCACAAATCAGGTTTTTTAATTTTTAATTTATGAATTAATGAATTATTAAATCAATATATTATTAAATATTTAATTCTAATATAATATAATTACCCCACCCCACCTCCACCACCGCTACCACTCTGGGAACTATTCCGACTACTGTTCCGGTCTCCGGAGACCGTTTCGACGATTGCTTCGATTACGGTGGCGATTCCGATGACCATTTCGCTGCCACTTTGTTCCGACGACTGCTCCGATTCTGGCAAGTTCCAACTCCGGCGAAAATTTTTAGGTCACAATTCAAAATTTTCGTAGGTTACAATTTGTTTATCAATCACAACTTAAAAATATAAAAGTCACAATTCTTTTATCGGTCACAGATCACAAAATTTATAAGTCGCAATACTTATTTACGGTCACAAACATCCCATTAATTGAACATTCATTATATTTAGGTCACAATTTATCAAATTATTGGTCGTAAATTAGTAATTTCTAGGTCACAAAGCATTTATTGGTCACCGTTTATCTAATTCATTGGTCACATATTGTTTGCTGGTCACAAACTAACCAAATTCTTGGTCACAAACAACAAAATCATTTGTGACCACCCCCGAATCATTTGTGACCACCACTTCGTCACGACCACCACTTCCAAAACCACCACCGCCAACACGACCACAGCACCCTGACACCCAACCACCGCACCCACAAACACACACCCAAACCGCATACCTAACAGATATGCAACCACCACAACCATCTGATAAATCAAACTCGAAAAAAAACAGAAATTACATATCCGCAACACCCCGATCCAACACCCACACCACGACGCCGTTCACACTTCGCATCGAAGTAGCCACCACCGTCCCAACCAGATCACGGAGGTGCAAAAAACTGACCACGAAAGCAAAACTCACCCAACCATCTCCACTGCACCATACCACGAAAGCAAAACTCACCCAACCACTGGACTAGATCACAACCACACCCCACACTCCATGGCCACCGCATCGCACCACTTAAAAAAAACAACAGATCTGACCGTTCTCATACCATGGACCGCGTAAGGCGCCTTGGCTGCTCCTGCTATTTCGCCGGATCGAAGAGAGAAGTGTGTGATAGAAAGAATAACGGTGAAGATGGGAGAGGGGTGGAGGCGGCGATGGGTGGAGAGAGTGGAGAGACGGCGATGGGTGGAAATGGGTGAGAGACTGTCGGTTTCTTACTATTATATTAGGGTTTGATTAAATTAATTAAATAAAAAAATGTTTTTGAAATTTTAATTAAAACCTGATTTTTGAAATGTTAAACTTGTGTCCTTATTTGTGAAATTGGAAATATAATTCCAGGTGTAGGTGTAATTTCCTCATGAAACAAAATTCAATAGCCCATAGACCAGGATAATTGAGATGCAGTTGCTCGCATTGAAAGAAGTCTAGTGCTCCTCATGGGCGGTGGAATGGGTGCTGGCAAGAGCACTGTCCTCAAAGGCATTAGGGAAGAGTAATTATTGACTATCCCTTTTAATTCTGTTAACTGTTAGAGAAGTGAGATTTTGGATATTGATCATTTTGTGGAATTAATTTGATTTGATTTTGGACAATTGATCTATACAAATTTTATAGCAAAATGGAACATAAAATCCAAGGCCTTATTTTTGTAACTGTTTTCGTTGTTTTGACCCTTGGAAATTTTTCTTTATTTTTTTTGTTTTGTGCGTATGATTATAGTAGATTGATGGATATTTTGAATAGAGAAGAGTAGAAATTGTACGTGAATGCTTTGGGGGTGGAGGAAAGAAATTAAAGTTTTAAAGGTGTGAAATTGTGGGTGATTGATATAAAAAATTTGGGTATAATTTGCAAACAAATAAAAAGCTTGGGACTGCAGTTTCAATTATTCCTTTTTAATAGTGACAATTTTTAACGGTTCAATTAACAGAATTGAATGGTATGGGAGTTTTTTGCACCTAAAAGGTTGTATTCCGACTAAATGTTTCAAACACGGACATTTTCTACTATTTTCAATCGGTTTGGGGATTTTCCGTACAATGTCTAACAGGTAGGGAGTTTTCTGCTATTAAGCCTTTAATTTACATATAGATGAAAGAATTTTTAATGTTATTTAGTTAAATATTAATAAATGATCTTGCTATTACAGTCGTTGAGTATCTGTCATAACCTTTAACAATCGCCCTAACTAACCTTTAATTATCGATCCGCCACTGTAGCCTATAGTTCCTTTGCCTTCATTTTAATGCTCCATATCTATCGTAATTCCTTTGTCAAGTGATGGAACTTGAAAGAGAACAATGCCATTAGCCATTTTTCTCAAAGAATCTATGTTAGGAAGAGGGTTTATTTGGATAAAACTTCAAGAGAATCGACGAGTGGAAGAGGCTAGAAACTTATCTCAAATAATTTACTCAATTGACTTGTTGGCTTGCTACAAAACACGAGAGCATCTATATAGTGTTCAATAGACTCTTCGACACAAATTTCCCAACAACCTTAATAAATGAATGTCCATTTACTTGCTAATATGCACTAACTACTTCAGTAATACAATACTCCCTCTGTCTCAATTATATAGGTTGAGTTTCCTTTTTCTCTTGTCCCAAATATATAAGCATGTTTCCTAATGTAGAATATTTTGTTGTATTCTTTTACCAATATACCCTTATTAAATTTTCCCAACTTAATATGCCAACTTCTTGAAATCATCCAAATACACACATTTTCCACTTCTTGGAAACATGGAACAACTCTCATTTCTTCTTCTTCTTCTTCTTCAAATTCTCTATTAGTTCCAACTATAATTTAGTTTTACATACTGAAAATTAAATAAGGGTAAATTAGGAAAGATCTTGACAAAAATAATTTTCCAATGACATTAAAGAAGCTTTCTTAATCCATGTGAAAAATGAAACAAGCCTATATAATTGGAGTAATGCTATTCATCCTCACTGGGGATGAAAACACAGTCTAGGTGACTTTAAATGCCACATTAACGTCACCTAGACTGTGTTTTCATCCCCACTGAGAATGAATAACATTACTCATATAATTGGGACGGAGGGAGTAAAATTTTAGAATATAGACTATTGTATTCATAGGCTCACTTAATGATAAAATTAACAAACACGAGACAAACAAGTAATTTGTTTAAATCAAGTTTATTTCTCAACAAGCAGGCCTTTTAACTGTGCATGCTCTTTTGTTTCCAATGCTTCCAAGCTTTTCTTGTCGCTATTGCCAGCAATCGCAGCGCGTATGGCAAAAAGTAGGCACTTATCAACATGATGTAACCAAGAGCTTTGATTTCCTCTTTGGCTCCTTCGAGTATAGCACCGGTTGCGAAACCATAAGTGAACATCATAGCACCTACGGATATCTGAATCTCCCATTGAAATGGAAACCCTATTGTGAGATACATTATGATTAATACTGATGCAGAGAGACCTAAAGAGTTGGTGAACAAGAACAATTGTGCAGCAGCATTAGACCCTAAAATTCGTGCAGCACCAGCGCGTGAAGTTGTCCCTTCTGGGTTAAAGTAAGGGGGTGGGGCTGGTGGTGGATATCCCGAGCCAATGGAAGGTTGTTTGTCCGAAGTTTTATGCAGAATCGCTGCCGGAGGATTCATGCCTGCTTGAAAGGACACTGTGGCAACCAGTGCAGCCACAACTAATAGTGCATTTCGGACGTGATCAGGTGAATCCCTTGGCTTCTGAAATTTGAAATATTTTAACCAATCCATCATATGCAGAGGATCTTCCAGCTGCTTGATTGGTTCGGTTTTTGGTGAATTTTCTGTTCTGATAGTAATAGCATCTTGTGCTCTAACTTCTCCTTCTGCTTGTAGAATTTCTCTAACTTCTCCTGGTTGTAGAATTTCTCTAACTTCTCCTGCTTGTAGAATTTCTCTGATCCGGACATCATAAGAATTTTCAATAACAATGTCCAATATATCTAGTGCTGTCAAACGTTTGGCATTTGTCGAATTGACATTTATTGTTTCTCTGATCCTGTTACTGTTAAGGAGTAGTTCTATGGCCTGCAACATGGAAAAAACATTTTTATGATGTAATGTAAATTTAATGATTAAGAACAGATAAAAAAGGGAATATATTCTTGATAGAGATGAACATACGGCATGTTGTTTTGTAAAAACTGCAATGTGCAGTACAGTGTTCCCATCACAATCCCCCAAATTAACAACTGACTCCTTGCCAAGTCTCTCCAGCCACTTGATCGACATGCTAAATGCATCACACTGGTAATTTTTCAAAGAAAGGTGAAGGAAAGTCTCCCCATGACCTGTGATATCTTGAATAGAATCTGGACACGTAGACAATAATTCATCAATAATATCAATTCTCCCCTTGATAGCAGCATAATGAAGAGCCGTTCTTTGGTCTTTGCCTTTGAGCCGACATAATTTTCTATTTGCCTTCAGAAGTTCCTTTACTATCAACAAGTTTCCCATGATTACAGCAATATCCAGAGACCTGAAGCCATCCTTGTTCAATTCTTCAGCAATTTCAGGATCAAGTTTCATAAGTTCATGCACAAAATTAAGCTGCCCAGCTTTGGTTGCAACGTGTAGAGGAGATTCTGTGGGCGACATTAGTCTTAAATCAGCGAGAATTGACGGATTTTCTTCAAGAAAAAATTTAAGAACCTCAAGATTTCCTGTGCGAGCAGCATCCAACATATTCTTGCCATCCATTTTTGGGTATTATGCACTTGTGCCTGTACAATAAAGACCTTCCTGCAGTAAGGAAATCGTCATTGAATTATTTTTTCTAGGATAGAACTAATGGATGGGTTTAGTTTCTAAGAAAAGATCACTGTTGCTAGAGGTTATTTTCAAAATCATCAACTAATATACACAGAGAATTGTTTACTTTATGAACAAGTTTTATTGACTATTCCATTCTCATGTGTGCAGACCCAACATGCTGACAAAATTAAGTGCGTTTCAAAAAACTTGCATTACATCTATATATTTATATAAAGAAATTATATCTTGAATCTTAAGAGGAAAGCAATGGTCTTTCCACGTAACTTTTACCTAAACAAACAACGACAACAAATAAATTTTCTTCACAATAGATTTGCTGGTGTGATGATTTTTTTTTTTTCACACTACAACGTTAAGTTCAATGCTAAAGAAACTGGAACTTTACAATTTACTATACCCCTCCTTGTAATGTACTCGGAACGGTGAAATTATTATTACTTAAGCTGCACTTCGAATGCCACCTACCAGCCAAAAACTAACGAATAAACTTGGTTCGACAGAAACATTATTCTGATTCCGGACATTCTAATACTTGTAGAACTTGAAAAATCATTGGAAGGATGGACAGAACAGGAGCATCCGAGGATTTGGAAAAATATGATTCTGTCTGAAAATAGATAAGATAGAATAGGATAGCACTCTACCTTATCTAAGACTAAATATCTTGGGAACTTTCCTATAATCAAAAGTCATAAAAATATTTGTAAGTTACTGCAATTCCACCTACCAGCCATAATATATTGCAAAGAAAAATCCTAGGAAGAGTCATATGGACAGGAGCATCCTGGGGATTGGAAAACGTTGTTTGCATAATTGCATGTGCCAATAGAGAAGAAAAAGTAAGAGTAAAATATCATCAGGTCTATGTTACGTGATGAATATTTTTTCCACAAAACCATTCACATTAAATATTCATATCACTTTAACTTTACCACTTCAAAAAAATCTTTACGGTTCAACTAGAGATATAGCACACAACATTCAAGAATCAAGACATCTCAACTTTTTATTTTCGTATTCGTTTTCTAACATTGAAAATTTTAAAAACACCGGCAGCTGTTTGTAGATATATATCACGGAATAGATAAAGATTATCTCTTGATAAGCAACCTACAGCAAATCATAATATTCTAGCCCACACAGCGCCTCGATAGGCTTCAACAAAGGGCCTGACTTTCAGACTTGCTGTGAATCACTGTAACCCCGGACGGATCATGTTGTCGGAAATTCGACTAGCGTAATCGAAAGAACAAATAAAAATAACAGAAAATAAAAGCAGAAGATGAAGCGACAGATCATACAGTCAGTAGAGCACTTTCTGATGCAGAGGTTCACCATAAAGATGCAACTGCAGAGCATACTCATGTTTCTAGTCAGATCTTACTCCATATCATTCAAATCTACAATTACTTTGTATCTTCTGAAATTAAGTAGGAACTGGAAGAGTTTAGAAGAAGAACATGATGAATATAGAAACACACTAGTTATTATTGATAACTTTCGATAATTTACAATGAGGAGGAGTTCCCCTTATATAGAGGATAGAAAACATTTAAAAACTTACACGGGACCCACGTGTCTTTAATACGTTGGACACGTGTTCTAATTTTACAAACCCTATCTTGAACATGATTACAAAAGGACAAACAGCTTTAATAAAGTGATGTTGTTGTCGTCTTTGTCATGGTGTGTCAAGGTTCATAGAATCTTATGGTTTGATGGTAAACCGTGTTGATTTAACCAAGGGGTATTAATGTCCTTTTCACTTGGCCATGGATCTTGTGAATCTTGGGAAAGACTGTCATCTGCTTGTTCATTTGTTTAACTTGGTCCTTCATCTTGTGATTTTCCTTTACTGGATTCTGCTTTTCCTTTTCCTTTTCCTTTAGACATAGAATTCCACTAGGGATTTGCATGTAGTTCATTTTCAATTCTTTCAATTTCCTCAACTCATTTATATTCAAATCTGATTCAAACCAAATAGACAAGTCTTGTTCTTTAATTCTACAGTTGGCACTCTATATTAAGGATAGAATCCCACGTCGAATAAAGATGAAAATAAAGATTAATTTATAAGAATTTGGGTTACTCCTCTTAATAAGGTTAACATTTTAAAATGGAACCTCAAATCTTAACATGGTATCAGAGCCCATTAAACTCCAACGAGAGATTCGATCCGATTAAGGCTCAAAAAAATTGAGTACGTGGATTTCAAGATTGGTATGCTCAAATGAGCCACCATCTTGCGGGGGCATATTAAGGAATAAAATCCCACACCAAATAAAGATGAAAATAAAGACCAATTTATAAGAGTTTGTGTTACTCCTCCTAATAGGTTGACATTTTTATATGGAACTCAAATCTTAACACTCTGGACTCCAAATTTCTTTAAATTATTATATACTTTCCAACTGCTCCATCAATGTGTCAACTTTCTCGATCCATTCCAATATTTTTTTAAGTCAACTTTTAAATTCAAAGTCCTTTTCCTAGTTAAATACGCAATCAGAGCTAAAAAGAAAGAACGTATTTCATTTATGTAATCTGTTAGGTTTATATTTTATATTGGCGATTTTGTGAACAAATTGACCAACTTGAACATTTATAAAATTTTAGTGACTAAATTTTAAAGTTTCATAGTTGGTAGGATTAGCTTAGGGTTTGGGGTTATATGTTTGGAACAAGAAGCATTCACGCCAAATTTTCGCTAGCTGCTCGTCGGAGTGTTGCTCGAGCGACTAAAGCAGAACCTACTTCGCTCAATTCTCTCCCCACTGTCGCTCGAGCTACAGACCCTTCGCTCGAGCGAGAAAGCCTCTTCGCTAGAGCGATGTATTTTATTGGAAAACTTAATTTTCCTTTTCTGAGATTTTTAGTCGGTCCATACAACCTAATTCGTCCAACCTATATATTGAAGGCGCCGTATTTTCTGATAGACGGATTGAACAACATATTATTCAAGAAGAATACATCCTACACAAGATCCAAAGTTCAATCATTCATTGTTCATGAACATCTTTCATTGAAAACATCAAAGCTATCAAATCAAACACTGAATTAGTTTCTCCGCTTGGATTTGCTGCAAGATTGTGTCGTCAACTGTGCTGCATTAAAGATCAAGGAAGAGTTTGAAGAACGAGGAGTTCTTGGGGAAGATCTACAGGAGATAAATTGCATAAAGAGTCAGGATTGGAGTTCGTGTGCTCATTCCAGGAGGACTGCTTTACAAAGAAGAGTGGGATTGGTGTTGGTATGCACATTTCAGGAGGGTTGCTTCATACTTCAGACAGGAGATCAGAAAGCTTATGTTGTCAACTTTGCTGGTAGTCTGTAAGTTTTATTGACAGTTTATAGTGGATCTTTGACTAGCAAAGTGCCCGGAGTTTTTCCCACGTTGGGTTTCTCCGTGAACAATTCTGGTGTTGTTTACTGCTTTATTTACTGCTTTGGGATTACTGCGGTATTTCAAGATAGGTTAAATTGAATTGTTTAACTAATCACCTAGACATAATTAACTTGTGACTTGTTGCATGTTAATTAAATTTTAATTCCGCATTTACACCTAATCACCCCCTTTAGGTGTAGTAGGGTCGAATCTTGCGTTTCTCAATTGGTATCAGAGCCTAATCTCGTGTCATGACCCTTATTTGATTGTCTAGATGAGTAGTTCATTGTCTGTGCCACCATATTTTGATGGCAATGATTATGTCTATTGGAAAGTGCGTATGAGAGCTTTCCTGAACACTTTGGATGAACGTGTTTGGATTTCGGTGCAAAATGGGTGGACTCCACCTTCAACGAATGCTGATGGTGTAGTTACACTCACTGACATTTCTTTATGGATTAAAACTAATCTGGATGAGTGTAGCTGGAATAGTAAAGGTTTACATGCTTTGTTTATGGCTGTGTCTCCTGAGGAGTTTAGGAGAGTGTCTATGTGTGAGACTTCTAAGGAGGTTTGGAATATTTTGAAAACTACCCATGAGGGCACTAAGATTGTGAAAAACTCAAAATTACAACTGTTGACTTCTAGGTTTGAAGAACTTAGGATGAATGATGATGAGAGGTTTGATGAGTTCTATGCTAAACTGAACGATATTGTGAACTCTAGTTTCAATTTAAGCGAACGGATCACCGAGTCAAAAATCGTTCATAAGGTTCTTAGATCCCTACCTGAGAGGTTTAGACCTAAGATAACTGCAATTGAAGAAAGTAAGGACCTTGACGCCCTTAAAATAGAAGAACTCGTTGGTTCACTCCAAACCTATAAATTGACCTTAGTACAGCCCAAGAAACAGAAGTCCATTGCTTTGAACACCTGTAGGGAAGAAAATTCTGAGTCTAGTGATGTAGGGTCCCTTAAAGGAGGTCCATTGCTTTGAACACCTGTAGGGAAGAAAATTCTGAGTCTAGTGATGTAGGGTCCCTTAAAGGAGAAGAGATAGCCTATTTCGTGAAGAAGTTTAAGAAGGCCTTGAGAGATAGACCTAAACCACAACCTAGACAGATGAGTCCTCCTAGAAGATTTCATAAGGAAAAGCGTGATAAGAGTGGTGGTAAAAGGACTAATGGTTAACTCCAGTTAGTTAGATGTCATGAGTGCCAGGGGTTTGGGCACTATAGAAATGAATGTCCTAATCTTAAGAAAAGTTTGACAAAGGATGGAGGTAGAGCCTTTGTTCCTGTACTGTCTGATGATGACTCTACTGAGAGTGAATCGAGTGTGCAGTCTGAGTGTGAGAAAGTAGGAAAGTACGTGGCCTTTGTGTCTCGAGTAGATAGTGAATCTGATAAGGCTAGTGAAAAGACTGAGGTTGAGATCGGTAATGAGGCCTCGGATGATGAGGATAATCTTCAAGTTGTGTACTAGGAGCTGTATGAGGAGAGTCTTAAGATTAAGAAACTCAACCATGCCCTACTTAAGAAGCTTGATTCATTAGAGCGTGAAAAAAAGAGACTTGCTGGTGAGCTTAAGGAGTCGACCAGTTCCCTGAGTGAGTTGAGATGTATCAATGAAAGGTTAGAAGGGATGGTTAAGACCCTCACGAGTGATCTAGAAAAATTCAACTCTCAACTTGAAGCTTTCTCAAGTGGGACTAAGAAGCTTGATAGTCTTTTAGGTATGAACAAGGTTGTTGGTGATAGACAAGGTCTAGGTTATGTTAAGAACAATTCCAACTCTGCTAGTACCTCTAAGACTTCTTTTGTTCCTACTTTTACTCAGCCACACATTGCTAGAAATCCTGATCTGAGAGCTGAGCGTATCATAAGACAGAGAACTCTTAGGGCCCGTAAGAACACTACACCTCAAGTTCGTTCTCAACAATCGTATGTGTCTGAGCCTAGATTTGTACCCACTTGCCATATTTGTGGTGTATTGGGTCACATTAGGTCAACACGTCTTATGCGTGTGCGCAAGGACAGAAATCAGGATATTCCTAGTCAGGTCAATTATCTTTCCAGTCAAGTTCTTCAGCTGACAGAGTTGATCTCTTAATTGACTAGGGCTACTTCCACGGCTAGGAAGGAATGGGTCAAGAAAGTTGATCTCGACCGTATGGCGGCTGTTGGTGCTTATACACCACACTAATCCCATGCGCGGGCATCTTCATGCATTGTCAATCACACTGGTACACCTTGCATTCATCAGACACTTTGCATGCGTTTAATTATTTTTATGTTTTGTTTCATTGTCTTTGTTTTATTATTTGCCGCCTACATTTCGTTTGTTTTGTTTTTGCTTATATGAGTATTTCATTCAAAATAGAAAAATCCAAAAACATTTAAAAATTTAAAACCAAAAACAAATGTGTGTTTTCCTTGCTTAGGTTGTTTTTGTGGACTACTGCATCATGTATGTAAAACTTGACAATGTATGTTGAGTGTGAATATGCATTTATCTGATGAATAGTCCGCATTCCATCACATGATTGCTGTTTTCTCTCGAGTATTTAGTATATGTCCAATCATGTATTCTTAGTACTGCACACACTATGATCATGTAAATAGGACTTGAGCGCATGTATGAGACTTGGGATGGCTGTCACTTGTTGATAGGGTGACTCTGAACATGAATTGACTTATTATGTTAGACCTTAGCTCATGCATATACCCCCTATTCATTAAACATGATATATGCTCTATATCTTAATGCTACTTTTCGAAGCCTACTTGAATTGAGTTATCAAGCCTGTGGGGTTTCTCATAATCTGGTGCCTATGGTCATCTTACTTGGGTTAACCGGCCTAAAGCTCGTTACAGGGGTCATGTTAGCCGCTTAATGCAAAGCAGCCTGCACTTGAGATGAAAATAATATATGAGCATTCCTATTGAAAGTTTTGATACAGAAAAAAAAAACAATATTTATGCTGTAAGTCAGGGAGAGAAAAGAATTGACTTAAATAGAGCTTTTTGTATAGGTCCTAACGTGCTTAAAAAGTTTGACTTTCATAAATAGGGAATAGACCTATTAACAGTGATTTTTGGCATGTCCCTTCTCACTAATTTAAGGTTTGGAGTTTGATTTACTTGGAATTAGTGACACATTACACACATGAGTCACATATACAACTTACTCGAGTTAAACTTGATCTATGTGTGTGGGACAACACTTATAATCTTAAATTTGGCATATTTATGTTCAACTGCATTCTCTAGTTGACCAACATGTTGAAGTACGTGCCATGTGTTAGTTTAAAAAAAATCGAGTGGTGCTAGAACTGAAAGTTTTGAAAAGTGTGCTATTTTTATCAATTTCAGAAAACTGTGCTTAAGACTGAATTTTTCAAATTTCTGGTGCTTTTTTTTACATTTGAGCTTTCGCTCGATTTTCGCTCGAGCGAGCCTTTCAGAAAGGTCTCACTCGGTCTTCGGTCGACCATCGCTGGAGCAAAGGTCGCGTATAAGGCGCGATTGCAACCTCATTTTTACTCATTTTTTCGAATTTTTCTCTCAAATTTCGATCTACTCCTTGTCAAATCCTTGCCTAAACACTCTTTTAGTAGCTTGGGCATCAATCTTGGACCACGTTAACATCAATTTCATCGTCCATTTCAAAAAATTCAAAGGTAAATCCTTAAAATCCTAGTTTTCGATATTTTTGGGGGTTTTGTGTTTTTGGTGGTTAATTGCTTTAATTCTCCACTTCACTCCACAAGTTTTGAGTTGGTTAATGATATGGGATTGCTATTTCATCAATGTAATTCAATTTGTGCATAACTTTGATGGTTTTTGGACATTACATTGAATGTGGTTCATGTCACTTGCATTTTGCCCGGTTTTTGTTGATTTTGATGGAGATTGGGATAGGTTTAGTTGATGGTATACTAGGTTGTGATGCTCGGATGATGGGTTGGCCATGGGGGCTTTGAATTATGCATTGAATGTGTTGAATCTTCATTGCACGCCAAGTGTTCGATAAAATGTTTCATTGAAGTGTTCGTGTGTTTTCGGGCATCACTTTGCATACACGAGTCATATTCCATCCTATGAACATATCTATGCACTCACATGTCATTTTGGAGTCGATATGACTTAAGTTTTGACTTAGTGACATGACACTGCAGTCACTGCACCATGTACATGTGTCATATGTTTGCATCGTTTTGCATACTTTGTGGACTTTTTGCATCGTTTTGCGTGCATTGTCGTATTCTTGCATCGTTTTGCGTTTTTGCTTCACTGTTACATCATTTCACGCATTTTCATGCATTTGACTGCGTGGCTGCTCGTGTGGTCTACATTCTCTTTTGTAGCATCTTTTAACATGTTTGTTCTGCAATCATGTTCCAAATGCCGCTGAAGAGAGCCAGGACCACAACTCAGCAGCCCAGTGGATCTTCTTCGTATATTCGGTCGCGGTTCATTTCTTCTACTGCCTATGAGGTTTTTTCTTCTCAGTTCTCTCATCGTCCAGTCCTTGTAGAGCGTAAGGTTATTTTAGGTGATCTATCCCTTGACATTGCTGGCATTTTTGTTTCTCGGGGTTGGGATTCTTTGTTGTCTGGGTTGGTTCCCCCTCCTAGTCTTTTAGTTCAGGAGGTCTTCGCGAACATCCACGAGATTTGCAATCCTGCCTTTAGAGTCTATCTTAGAGGTCGTACTCTTAGGCTCTTTCCTGATGTTTTGGCTGCGTCTCTTCATATTCCTCGGGTTCTTCACCTGATTTTTCCCTATCTTTCGGCTGAGACCAGCCCTTCTGACTCAGTAGTTTACTCTACTCTTTTTGATACCCCACTGGCAGGGAGTACAACTGTGGTTCGCACTGGATTGCTTCCGATCGAGCGCCAGGTTCTGTTGCGCATTGTGTGCACGAACCTATGGCCGGTCACACACACTTCTTCTTTACCTTCTGAAAGGGCTAGATTTCTTTATGCCCTGATTCACGGTGACTCGATTGACCTTCCCACTTTCTTGTGCCAGCATATTCTTTGCACTTTCCGAGTCCCGGTCGTAGGATAGGACTTCATTATGCTTGTCTTATTCATCGATTAGTCACTACCCTTGGCGTTGTCTTTCCTGAGGGTCCTTCTTGTCGATTAGGTCGACCGATTGGTCTTGTTACCGTTTCATAGAGTCGATCTCATGCTTCTTCTTCTTCTACTCCTGTTGAGCCTACTGATCTAGTAGTGCCAGCAGATCCCATCGATGATCTTCTTTTTGCTGATCTGCCCTTCATTCCGCCTCTGAGGCTCCATCTACTTCTGGTGTCCCTCATTCTACGTCTTCTTCTGTCCCTCATGCTTCTTCTACTGTTGATCCCATGGCCGCCTTAATTGCCCAAATGTCTACTATGATCAGCCAGCAGGCTCGACTGCTTGCAGAGGTGACTCAGACGAGGGCAGAGGTCACTGAACTGCGTGGCGAGGTTATAGACATTCAGCGACGATTGCGCTGGATGCGAGAGCACTGGGAGTACAAGAGTGATGAGACTGATGGGTCGGATAGAGATGATGCTCCTGCCTCATAGATAGGGATATTGTTGTAGTTGACATTGATATTTGTGTTGATAGCAGTTAGGTTGATTCTTGTTATCGTATAAACTTTTTGTAGCCCTTCTTCAGTCATTGGAATTTTCAATGTCATTTGTTGTGTGTTTTCGCTCCATTTCTTTGGCATTTGTGACAAAAAGTGGGAGAATTTCATAGTAAAGGGGAGATATACACATTTCATGTCTAGAGCAGCTTGTTACATATTGATACTTATCATATGTCTTAGTGGAGTCATTGGGGTGAGACACAGATACTGTATAGATAATTTATGTTTTACATTTGATTTGATCATTTGCATATGTCTTGTGGGGTCGTTGGGGAGAGACATAGATACATGTTCTACTGCTTTAACACTTAAGAGTTTGCAGTAGTGGCATTACATTTGCTTTGCATATCATGCACTGAAGGGGAGCATGCGCATTGCAACTGTGTTGCATTTCATACATAACTGTTTGAGTTTTTTCTTGATGTTTTGTGGTATTAATGTGGTTATGGTGTCTTGGTTAACATCACTTGTGAGCTCTCAATGCAAGCTTTCATATCTCTTTCCATTTTCCAGACACATCATTAAATATCAATATCATATTAAAAACATTTCACATCGAACTATCTCGAAGACACACTCTGTATCCCGATGGTTACAAGGTGTTAGTGGATCTTCTCAGCCAACCTAAAATGATATACCCTCTAAAGACACATCCACGGTACATAAATCGAAAAGAAATAGATTTTTGCTTCATAAGATGATCCTACATCTCATTCGATTCAAACAAAGTTGGAGGCCATCATATGCATCATAAGCTTGCTACATGAAATTTAAAACAAGCTACCAATATTCAACTTCTCAATGCTATGCTAATATTTGACAAGCAAAAAAGGAGATCCGAAAAAAAAAAAAAAAAAAACTCGCGCGCGCACACACACCAAGATAACGACAAAAATCTAACTCCCAAGATTAAATACTTCAGTAAAGAGACATAATTGAATGTCCTATGGCATACTGCTCAACCAACATCAAAGATGTCAAGATCCTAACTTTTAATATTTGATCATTTGATATTTGATTGTACATATATAACTCGTCTAAGGACTAAGATAATATATATTCATAATATTAAATAGTTAATACCATTAAAATAATTAAATTTTATATGACTAATTTAAACTAAGTCGAATGAGCTCTATATATAACGTTTCAATTCATATTATTATAATTTACTTTTAAGTCCATTAACTTCAACTAATGATCAAGGGAGGACCTACATGAGGCCCAGGCCCCCACTCAATTTTTAGATTTCCCGATTTTTTGTTTTTTTTAGATTTTCAGATTTTTTAAAACTTTTTTGTCCATGTTTTTTTAGGTTTTCAGATTTTTTTTCAAGGTTTTTTGGTTTCTCCCCCCACTGAACTTCCTTCCTGGGTCCGCCCCTGCTAATGATAGAAGTTTTCATATTTTTCTTAGGGGGGAAAAAAAAAGGAAATATGTCCCATGGCTCCACTCCGCATAAGACTCAAAAATTAGTGAGTCCTCAAAATTAAAATATGGAAGGTTATTATAATTATTGAAAAATTAGATAAAATTCATGAGATATCTCTGATATTTTATCTATAATATATTATAAATAAAAACACATGAAGTTCTTGCCGGCTGCTTCCGACAATGTGAGTTATAAGAAAACAAAAAGGATTAATTCCGTTAACATTGACAAATCTTCTGTATCTTATCCGAATATGAAAATGAATGAGCAGAGCGACTTTTGAGCAAAATATCTAAATTGGGCCCATTTGAATATTCAAAACTAAAGGATCGAGCCATAACCATTATACATAGACCGGAGGCGTCGACGCCAACTTGTCAACTTGTGAAAACTCTATTAGACATAGACTGGAGGCGTCGACGCCAACTTGTCGACTTGTGAAAACTGAAACGTATATGTATATATTTTTATGTTCAATTATCATAACTAGTATGTTTGGTTCAACTTAAAAGGTTTATCTTAAGTAAATTTATGAATAAGTGATGTTATGGCCTTTTTTCTTCTCATGTTGGGAAACTTTAAAATTATCTTGTGTAAAGGGAATATAACATTGTCTTACATCGAATAAAAAGTAGAAAAAGAAGGTTCAAAATAGTTATATTGATGGTAACACAGTACTTTTGCTATGTAATCTATTGATGATAAGAAAATTGACAAAATCATGCTTTTTTATTGCCCACTTTAGTTGAGTAAAATATTAAAATATTTTTAAAAATGTCAAAAGTATATCGATATTTGTCTCATTTTAAAGCCTACGTTAAATAAAGTACGTTAGGCTCGAAAAAAATATTTTCCAACTAATTAAGCTCGAGTTATCAATATTTAAAGAAACATATAATTTTCTTTAATATTTTATTAATAAACTTTTAATTTATCCTTGATATTTGCGTACAATGCATGAATATGGGGATGAGTACCTACGTTGGGGGAGGGTAGGGGCTGAAAAAGACAATCAAATGTTGAATTTCATTTTGACCACTACTTACATGGCAAATGCCACTAAGCAGTGGGTAAAGTTTCTCCTACCCACCGGGGGTAGGAGAACGGGACTGCTATAGTAGCAGCTAGCAAAGTTAAATTTAGAGAGTATATTTACACACTCCCACTATCCACTCTATTTTGGCTCTTCAATTTATTTTTTTAAGAAACGTTTATTGATTTTTCTTATATTTTGTTTCACATGTTTTTTATATGTTAATGGCCATCAATTCTAAATAATTTAAGTAGTAGAGTATTAAAATATGTAACTAATTAAATACAATCATTATAATGTAAGAGTAGAAAATTGGAGAGCAAAATTCACCCTCTATTTTAAAAAAGTTAAAATACAGAGTTCATTGAAGCTTATTTTTAATTATTTATTCTTTAAGAAAGTGAGTATTTTATATTTGAATAATGCTATTCAGCCCTAGTGGAGTTGTAACCCTAGTCTGTGTGGCTCTAAATGACAGGCTAAGTAAAATGTAAAATTAAATGACTTATTTAATTTTACCTATCATTTAATGTCATATTAACGTCAACTGGACTGGGGTTGTAACCCCAGTAGGGCTAAATAGCATTACTCTTTATATTTAGAAAATCTCTTGTAGATGCTTAAACTGTCAAAGGTAATGATAGATTGTTTATGGTACTACAAGAATATAGGAAAATATATATTTAAATTCAAGCATTCAACATTGATTATGAGAAACGCAAGATTCGACCCTACTACACCTAGAGGGCGGTGATTTAGTGTAAATGAGGAATTAAAATTTAATTAACATACAATAAGTCACAAGTTAATTATGTTTAGGTGATTAGTCAAACAATTCAATTTAACTTATCTTGAAATACCGCAGTAATCCCAATGCAATAAATAAAGCAGTAAACAACACTAGAATTGTTCACGAAGAAACCCAACGTGGAAAAAACTCCGGGCACTTTGACAGTCAAAGATCCACTATAAACTGTCAATAAAACTTACAGACTACCAGCAAAGTTGACACCACAAGCTTTCTGATCTCCTGTCTGAAGTATGAAGCACCCCTTCTGGAATGTGCACACCAACATCAATCCCGGCTCTTCTTTGTAAAGCAGTCCTCCTGGAATGAGTACACGAACTCCAATCCCGACTCTTTACGCAGTTTATCTCCTGTAGATTTTCCCCAAGAACTCTTCGTTCTTCAAACTCTTCCTTGATCTTTAATGCAGCATAGTTGACGACACAATCTTGCAGCAGATCCAAGCGAAGAAACCAATTCAGTGTTTGATTTGATAGCTTTGATGTTTTCAATGAAAGAGGCTCATGAACAATAAAGGATTGAACTTTGGATCTTGTGTAGGATGTATTCTTCTTGAATAATGTGTAGTTCAATCCGTCTATCAGAAAATACGGCGCCTTCAATATATAATTTGGACGAATTAGGTTGTATGGACCGACTAAAAATCTCAGAAAAGGAAAATTAGGTTTTCCAGTAAAATACGTCGCTTGAGCGAAGAGGCTTTCTCGCTCGAGCGACAGTGGGGGCGAGAATCGAGCGAAGTAGGTTCTGTTTCAGTCGCTCGAGCAACACTCCGACGAGCAGCTAGCGAAAATCCAGGGTGAATGCTTCTTGTTCCAAACACATAACCACAAATCCTAAGCTAATCTTACCAACTATGAAACTTTACAATTTAGTCCCTAAACTTTTATAAATGTTCAAGTTGGTCAATTTGTTCACAGAATCGCCAATATAAAATATAAACCTAACAAACTCCCCCTTTGACATTCTGTGATAAAATACAATACAAAACAGCAACAACCTATCCAAACTACCTAAGTCCAACAAAACCAACTAAATGCAACTTCCACTTTGTCAATCCTGTATCCTTAAATCAAAAACTCACATACCATTGTAAAAGCACATGATACAGGAAATAAACAATAAAGTACTTAGAAGCATAGTCAATGAAATAAGCAAACTAGTTTGAGATCAATAATCGGTGAAAAAAGAACATGTAACCAGATTGTATTTAGATTTTAATTCATCATAATCAGCCCCGTTCTCCTACCCCCGGTGGGTAGGAGAAACTTTACCCACTGCTTAAGTGGCATTTGCCACGTAAGCAGTGGTCAAAATGAAATTCGGCATTTGATTGTCATTTTCAGCCCCCACCCTCCCCAACGTAGGTATCCCATCCCCACATTCATGCATTGTGCGCAAATATCAAGGATAAATTAAAATTTTATTAATAAAATATTAGAGAAAATTATATGTTTCTTTAAATAGCGATAGCTCGAGCTTAACTAGTTGGAAAATATTTTTTTTCGAGCCTAACGTACTTTATTTAACGTGGGCTTTAAAATGAGACCAATATCGATATACTTTTGACATCTTTAAAAATATTTTAATATTTGACTCAACTAAAGTGGACAATAAAAAAGCATGATTTTGCCAATTTTCTTATCATCAATAGGTTACATAGCAAAAGAACTGTGTTACCATCAATGTAACTATTTTGAACCTTCTTTTTCTACTTTTTATTCGATGTAAGACAATGTTCAGCCCCGTTCTCTTACCCCCGGTGGGTAAGAGAAACTTTACCCATTGCTTATGTGACAAAATGTGGCATTTGCCACATAAGCAGTTATCAAAATGAAAATCAACATTTGATTGTCTATTTTAGCCCTCACCCTGTACCCATCCTCATATTCATGCCTTGTAAGCAAATATCAAGGCAAAATCAAAAGTTTATTAATAAAACATTAGAGAAAATTATATGTTTCTTTAAATAGCGATAACTCGAGCGTAATTAGTTGGAAAATATTTTTTTGCGAGCCTAACATAATTTATTTAACGCGGGCTTTAAAATGAGACCGATATCGATATACTTTTGACATCTTTAAAAATATTTTAATATTTGACTCAACTAAAGTGGACAATAAAAAAGCATGATTTTGCCAATTTTCTTATCATCAATAGATTACATAGCAAAAGAACTGTGTTACCATCAATATAACTATTTTGAACCTTCTTTTTCTACTTTTTATTCGATGTAAGACAATGTTATATTCCCTTTACACAAGATAATTTTAAAGTTTCCCAACATGAGAAGAAAAAAGGCCCTAACATCAATTATTCATAAATTTACTTAAGATAAACCTTTTAAGTTGAACCAAACATACTAGTTATGATAATTGAACATAAAAATATATACATATACGTTTCAGTTTTCACAAGTCGACAAGTTGGCGTCGACGCCTCCGGTCTATGTCTAATAGAGTTTTCACAAGTTGATAAGTTGGCGTCGACGCCTCCGGTCTATGTCTAATAGAGTTTTCACAAGTCGACAAGTTGGCGTCGACGCCTCCGGTCTATGTCTAATAGAGTTTTCACAAGTTGACGAGTTGGCGTCGACGCCTCCGGTCTATGTATAATAGTTATGGCTCGATCCTTCAGTTTTGAATATTCAAATGGGCCCAATTTAGATATTTTGCTCAAAAGTCGCTCTGTTCATCCATTTTCATATTCGGATAAGATACAGAAGATTTGTCAATGTTAACGGAATTAATCCTTTTTTTTCTTATAATTCACATAGTCGAAAGCAGCCGGCAAGAACTTCATGTTTTTTTTTATAATATATTATAGATACAATATCAGAGATATCACATGAATTTTATCTAATGTTTCAATAATTACACTAACCTTCCATATTTTAATTTTGAGGACTCACTAATTTTTGAGTCATATGCGGGGTGGAGCCATGGGACATATTTCATTTTTTTCTTTTTCCCCCCTACGAAAAATATGAAAACTTCTATCATTAGCGGAGGCGGACACAAGAAGGAAGTTCAGTGGGGGAGAAATCAAAAAACCTTGAAAAAAAATCTGAAAACCTAAAAAAAATGGATAAAAAAGTTTAAAAATCTGAAAATCTGAAAAAAAAAAAAAAAAATCGGGAAATCTGAAAATTGAGTGGGGGCCTGGGCCTCATGTAGGTCCTCCCTTGATCATTAGTTGAAGTTAATGGACTCAAAAGTAAATTATTATAATATGAATTGAAACGTTATATACAGAGCTCATTCGACTTAGTTTAAATTAGTCATATAAAATTTAATTATTTTAATGGTATTAACTATTTAATATTATGAATATATATTATCTTAGTCCTTACACGAGTTATATATGTACAATCAAATATCAAATGATCAAATATTAAAAGTTAGGATCTTGACATCTTTGATGTTGGTTGAGCAGTATGCCATAGGACATTCAATTATGTCTCTTTACTGAAGTATTTAATCTCGGGAGTTAGATTTTTGTTGTTAGCTTGGTGTGTGTGTGCGCGCGCGAGTTTTTTTTTTCGGATCTCTTTTTTTGCTTGTCAAATATTAGCATAGCATTGAGAAGTAGATTATTGGTAGCTTGTTTTAAATTTCATGTAGAAGCTTATGATGCATATGATGGCCTCCAACTTTGTTTGAATCGAATGAGATGTAGGATCATCTTATGTAGCAAAAATCTATGTCTTTTCGATTTATGTACCGTGGATGTGTCTTTAGAGGGTATATCATTTTAGGTTGGCTGAGAAGATCCACTAACACCTTGTAACCATCCTGGATACAAAGAGTGTGTCTTCGAGTATAGTTCGATGTGAAATGTTTTTAATATGATATTGATCTTTAATGATGTGTCTGGAAAATGGAAAGAGATATGAAAGCTTGCATTGAGACCTCACAAGACTTGTTGACTGGCATGAATTGAAGTGTTTTCCTTTGAGTACCCAAAGAAACCACATTCTTCCTCGCTAAATTAAGTGAAAAAAGAACATGTAACCAGATTGTATTTAGATTTTAATTCATCATAATCAGCCCCGTTCTCCTACCCCGGTGGGTAGGAGAAACTTTACCCACTGCATAAGTGGCATTTGCCACGTAAGCAGTGGTCAAAATGAAATTCGGCATTTGATTGTCATTTTCAGCCCCCACCCTCCCCCAATGTAGGTGTCCCATCCCCACATTCATGCATTGTGCGCAAATATCAAGGATAAATTAAAATTTTATTAATAAAATATTAGAGAAAATTATATGTTTCTTTAAATAGCGATAGCTCGAGCTTAACTAGTTGGAAAATATTTTTTTTCGAGCCTAACGTACTTTATTTAACGTGGGCTTTAAAATGAGACCAATATCGATATACTTTTGACATCTTTAAAAATATTTTAATATTTGACTCAACTAAAGTGGACAATAAAAAAGCATGATTTTGCCAATTTTCTTATCATCAATAGGTTACATAGCAAAAGAACTGTGTTACCATCAATGTAACTATTTTGAACCTTCTTTTTCTACTTTTTATTCGATGTAAGACAATGTTCAGCCCCGTTCTCTTACCCCCGGTGGGTAAGAGAAACTTTACCCACTGCTTATGTGGCATTTGCCACGTAAGCAGTGGTCAAAATGAAATTCAACATTTGATTGTCTTTTTCAGCCCCCACCCTCCCCCAACGTAGGTACCCATCCCCATATTCATGCATTGTACGCAAATATCAAGGATAAATTAATAGTTTATTAATAAAATATTAAAGAAAATTATATGTTTCTTTAAATAGCAATAACTCGAGCTTAACTAGTTGGAAAATATTTTTTTTTTTTAGCCTAACATACTTTATTTAATGTGGACTTTAAAATGAGACCAATATCGATATACTTTTGACATCTTTAAAAATACTTTAATATTTGACTCAACTAAAGTGGATAATAAAAAAATTGATTTTGCCAATTTTCTTATCATCCATAGATTACATAGCAAAAGAACTGTGTTATCATCAATATAACTATTTTGAACCTTCTTTTTCTACTTTTTATTCGATGTAAGACAATGTTATATTCCCTTTACACAAGATAATTTTAAAGTTTCCCAACATGAGAAGAAAAAAGGCCCTAACATCAATTATTCATAAATTTACTTAAGATAAACCTTTTAAGTTGAACCAAACATACTAGTTATGATAATTGAACATAAAAATATATACATATACGTTTCAGTTTTCACAAGTCGACAAGTTGGCGTCGACGCTCCGGTCTATGTCTAATAGAGTTTTCACAAGTTGATAAGTTGGCGTCGACGCCTCCGGTCTATGTCTAATAGAGTTTTCACAAGTCGACAAGTTGGCGCGACGCTCCGGTCTATGTCTAATAGAGTTTTCACAAGTTGACGAGTTGGCGCGACGCTCCTGGTCTATGTATAATAGTTATGGCTCGATCCTTCGCTTTGAATATTCAAATGGGCCCAATTTAGATATTTTGCTCAAAAGTCGCTCTGTTCATCCATTTTCATATTCGGATAAGATACGTAAGATTTGTCAATGTTAACGGAATTAATCCTTTTTTTCTTATAATTCACATAGTCGAAAGCAAATGCAAGAACTTCATGTTTTTTTTTATAATATATTATAGATACAATATCAGAGATATCACATGAATTTTATCTAATGTTTCAATAATTACACTAACCTTCCATATTTTAATTTTGAGGACTCACTAATTTTTGAGTCATATGCGGGGTGGAGCCATGGGACATATTTCATTTTTTTCTTTTTCCCCCCTACGAAAAATATGAAAACTTCTATCATTAGCGGAGGCGGACACAAGAAGGAAGTTCAGTGGGAGAAATCAAAAACCTTGAAAAAAAATCAAAACCTAAAAAATGGATAAAAAAGTTTAAAAATCTGAAAATCTGAAAAAAAAAAAAAAAAATCGGGAAATCTGAAAATTGAGTGGGGGCCTGGGCCTCATGTAGGTCCTCCCTTGATCATTAGTTGAAGTTAATGGACTCAAAAGTAAATTATTATAATATGAATTGAAACGTTATATACAGAGCTCATTCGACTTAGTTTAAATTAGTCATATAAAATTTAATTATTTTAATGGTATTAACTATTTAATATTATGAATATATATTATCTTAGTCCTTACACGAGTTATATATGTACAATCAAATATCAAATGATCAAATATTAAAAGTTAGGATCTTGACATCTTTGATGTTGGTTGAGCAGTATGCCATAGGACATTCAATTATGTCTCTTTACTGAAGTATTTAATCTCGGGAGTTAGATTTTTGTTGTTAGCTTGGTGTGTGTGTGCGCGCGCGAGTTTTTTTTTTCGGATCTCTTTTTTTGCTTGTCAAATATTAGCATAGCATTGAGAAGTAGATTATTGGTAGCTTGTTTTAAATTTCATGTAGAAGCTTATGATGCATATGATGGCCTCCAACTTTGTTTGAATCGAATGAGATGTAGGATCATCTTATGTAGCAAAAATCTATGTCTTTTCGATTTATGTACCGTGGATGTGTCTTTAGAGGGTATATCATTTTAGGTTGGCTGAGAAGATCCACTAACACCTTGTAACCATCGGGATACAGAGTGTGTCTTCGAGTATAGTTCGATGTGAAATGTTTTTAATATGATATTGATCTTTAATGATGTGTCTGGAAAATGGAAAGAGATATGAAAGCTTGCATTGAGACCTCACAAGACTTGTTGACTGGCATGAATTGAAGTGTTTTCCTTTGAGTACCCAAAGAAACCACATTCTTCTGCTAAATTAAGTGAAAAAAGAACATGTAACCAGATTGTATTTAGATTTTAATTCATCATAATCAGCCCCGTTCTCCTACCCCCGGTGGGTAGGAGAAACTTTACCCACTGCATAAGTGGCATTTGCCACGTAAGCAGTGGTCAAAATGAAATTCGGCATTTGATTGTCATTTTCAGCCCCCACCCTCCCCCAATGTAGGTGTCCCATCCCCACATTCATGCATTGTGCGCAAATATCAAGGATAAATTAAAATTTTATTAATAAAATATTAGAGAAAATTATATGTTTCTTTAAATAGCGATAGCTCGAGCTTAACTAGTTGGAAAATATTTTTTTTCGAGCCTAACGTACTTTATTTAACGTGGGCTTTAAAATGAGACCAATATCGATATACTTTTGACATCTTTAAAAATATTTTAATATTTGACTCAACTAAAGTGGACAATAAAAAAGCATGATTTTGCCAATTTTCTTATCATCAATAGGTTACATAGCAAAAGAACTGTGTTACCATCAATGTAACTATTTTGAACCTTCTTTTTCTACTTTTTATTCGATGTAAGACAATGTTCAGCCCCGTTCTCTTACCCCCGGTGGGTAAGAGAAACTTTACCCACTGCTTATGTGGCATTTGCCACGTAAGCAGTGGTCAAAATGAAATTCAACATTTGATTGTCTTTTTCAGCCCCCACCCTCCCCCAACGTAGGTACCCATCCCCATATTCATGCATTGTACGCAAATATCAAGGATAAATTAATAGTTTATTAATAAAATATTAAAGAAAATTATATGTTTCTTTAAATAGCGATAACTCGAGCTTAACCAGTTGGAAAATATTTTTTCCCGAGCCTAACGTACTTTATTTAACGTGGGCTTTAAAATGAGACCAATATCGATATACTTTTGACATCTTTAAAAATATTTTAATATTTGACTCAACTAAAGTGGACAATAAAAAAGCATGATTTTGCCAATTTTCTTATCATCAATAGATTACATAGCAAAAGAACTGTGTTACCATCAATATAACTATTTTGAACCTTCTTTTTCTACTTTTTATTCGATGTAAGACAATGTTATATTCCCTTTACACAAGATAATTTTAAAGTTTCCCAACATGAGAAGAAAAAAGGCCCTAACATCAATTATTCATAAATTTACTTAAGATAAACCTTTTAAGTTGAACCAAACATACTAGTTATGATAATTGAACATAAAAATATATACATATACGTTTAGCTTTTCACAAGTCGACAAGTTGGCGTCGACGCCTCCGGTCTATGTCTAATAGAGTTTTCACAAGTTGATAAGTTGGCGCGACGCCTCCGGTCTATGTCTAATAGAGTTTTCACAAGTCGACAAGTTGGCGCGACGCTCCGGTCTATGTCTAATAGAGTTTTCACAAGTTGACGAGTTGGCGTCGACGCCTCCGGTCTATGTATAATAGTTATGGCTCGATCCTTCAGTTTTGAATATTCAAATGGGCCCAATTTAGATATTTTGCTCAAAAGTCGCTCTGTTCATCCATTTTCATATTCGGATAAGATACAGAAGATTTGTCAATGTTAACGGAATTAATCCTTTTTTTTCTTATAATTCACATAGTCGAAAGCAGCCGGCAAGAACTTCATGTTTTTTTTTATAATATATTATAGATACAATATCAGAGATATCACATGAATTTTATCTAATGTTTCAATAATTACACTAACCTTCCATATTTTAATTTTGAGGACTCACTAATTTTTGAGTCATATGCGGGGTGGAGCCATGGGACATATTTCATTTTTTTCTTTTTCCCCCCTACGAAAAATATGAAAACTTCTATCATTAGCGGAGGCGGACACAAGAAGGAAGTTCAGTGGGGGAGAAATCAAAAAACCTTGAAAAAAAATCTGAAAACCTAAAAAAAATGGATAAAAAAGTTTAAAAATCTGAAAATCTGAAAAAAAAAAAAAAATCGGGAAATCTGAAAATTGAGTGGGGGCCTGGGCCTCATGTAGGTCCTCCCTTGATCATTAGTTGAAGTTAATGGACTCAAAAGTAAATTATTATAATATGAATTGAAACGTTATATACAGAGCTCATTCGACTTAGTTTAAATTAGTCATATAAAATTTAATTATTTTAATGGTATTAACTATTTAATATTATGAATATATATTATCTTAGTCCTTACACGAGTTATATATGTACAATCAAATATCAAATGATCAAATATTAAAAGTTAGGATCTTGACATCTTTGATGTTGGTTGAGCAGTATGCCATAGGACATTCAATTATGTCTCTTTACTGAAGTATTTAATCTCGGGAGTTAGATTTTTGTTGTTAGCTTGGTGTGTGTGTGCGCGCGCGAGTTTTTTTTTTCGGATCTCTTTTTTTGCTTGTCAAATATTAGCATAGCATTGAGAAGTAGATTATTGGTAGCTTGTTTTAAATTTCATGTAGAAGCTTATGATGCATATGATGGCCTCCAACTTTGTTTGAATCGAATGAGATGTAGGATCATCTTATGTAGCAAAAATCTATGTCTTTTCGATTTATGTACCGTGGATGTGTCTTTAGAGGGTATATCATTTTAGGTTGGCTGAGAAGATCCACTAACACCTTGTAACCATCGGGATACAGAGTGTGTCTTCGAGTATAGTTCGATGTGAAATGTTTTTAATATGATATTGATCTTTAATGATGTGTCTGGAAAATGGAAAGAGATATGAAAGCTTGCATTGAGACCTCACAAGACTTGTTGACTGGCATGAATTGAAGTGTTTTCCTTTGAGTACCCAAAGAAACCACATTCTTCTGCTAAATTAAGTGAAAAAAGAACATGTAACCAGATTGTATTTAGATTTTAATTCATCATAATCAGCCCCGTTCTCCTACCCCCGGTGGGTAGGAGAAACTTTACCCACTGCATAAGTGGCATTTGCCACGTAAGCAGTGGTCAAAATGAAATTCGGCATTTGATTGTCATTTTCAGCCCCCACCCTCCCCCAATGTAGGTGTCCCATCCCCACATTCATGCATTGTGCGCAAATATCAAGGATAAATTAAAATTTTATTAATAAAATATTAGAGAAAATTATATGTTTCTTTAAATAGCGATAGCTCGAGCTTAACTAGTTGGAAAATATTTTTTTTCGAGCCTAACGTACTTTATTTAACGTGGGCTTTAAAATGAGACCAATATCGATATACTTTTGACATCTTTAAAAATATTTTAATATTTGACTCAACTAAAGTGGACAATAAAAAAGCATGATTTTGCCAATTTTCTTATCATCAATAGGTTACATAGCAAAAGAACTGTGTTACCATCAATGTAACTATTTTGAACCTTCTTTTTCTACTTTTTATTCGATGTAAGACAATGTTCAGCCCCGTTCTCTTACCCCCGGTGGGTAAGAGAAACTTTACCCACTGCTTATGTGGCATTTGCCACGTAAGCAGTGGTCAAAATGAAATTCAACATTTGATTGTCTTTTTCAGCCCCCACCCTCCCCCAACGTAGGTACCCATCCCCATATTCATGCATTGTACGCAAATATCAAGGATAAATTAATAGTTTATTAATAAAATATTAAAGAAAATTATATGTTTCTTTAAATAGCGATAACTCGAGCTTAACCAGTTGGAAAATATTTTTTCCCGAGCCTAACGTACTTTATTTAACGTGGGCTTTAAAATGAGACCAATATCGATATACTTTTGACATCTTTAAAAATATTTTAATATTTGACTCAACTAAAGTGGACAATAAAAAAGCATGATTTTGCCAATTTTCTTATCATCAATAGATTACATAGCAAAAGAACTGTGTTACCATCAATATAACTATTTTGAACCTTCTTTTTCTACTTTTTATTTGATGTAAGACAATGTTATATTCCCTTTACACAAGATAATTTTAAAGTTTCCCAACATGAGAAGAAAAAAGGCCCTAACATCACTTATTCATAAATTTACTTAAGATAAACCTTTTAAGTTGAACCAAACATACTAGTTATGATAATTGAACATAAAAATATATACATATACGTTTCAGTTTTCACAAGTCGACAAGTTGGCGTCGACGCCTCCGGTCTATGTCTAATAGAGTTTTCACAAGTTGACAAGTTGGCTTCGACTCCTCCGGTCTATGTCTAATAGAGTTTTCACAAGTTGACAAGTTGGCGTCGACGCCTCTGGTCTATGTATAATGGTTATGGATTGATCCTTCAGTTTTGAATATTCAAATGGGCCCAATTTAGATATTTTGCTCAAAAGTCGCTCTGTTCATCCATTTTCATATTCGGATAAGATACAGAAGATTTGTCAATGTTAACGGAATTAATCCTTTTTTTTTCTTATAATTCACATAGTCGAAAGTAGCCGGCAAGAACTTCATGTTTTTTTTTATAATATATTATAGATACAATATCAGAGATATCACATGAATTTTATCTAATGTTTCAATAATTACACTAACCTTCCATATTTTAATTTTGAGAACTCACTAATTCTTGAGTCATATGCGGGGCGGAGCCATGGGACATATTTCCTTTTTTTTTTTCCCCCTAAGAAAAATATGAATACTTCTATCATTAGTAGGGGCGGACCCAGGAAGGAAGTTCAGTGGGGGCGAAATCAAAAAACCTTGAAAAAAAAATCTGAAAACCTAAAAAAATTGGACAAAAAAGTTTGAAAATCTGAAAATCTGAAAAAAAAAAAAAAATCGGGAAATCTGAAAATTGAGTGGGGGCCTGGGCCTCATGTAGGTCCTCCCTTGATCATTAGTTGAAGTTAATGGACTCAAAAGTAAATTATAATAATATGAATTGAAACGTTATTTACAGAGCTCATTCGACTTAGTTTAAATTAGTCATATAAAATTTAATTATTTTAATGGTATTAACTATTTAATATTATGAATATATATTATCCTAGTCCTTAGACGAGTTATATATGTACAATCAAATATCAAATGATCAAATATTAAAAGTTAGGATCTTGACATCTTTGATGTTGGTTGAGCAGTATGCCATAGGACATTCAATTATGTCTCTTTACTGAAGTATTTAATCTCGGGAGTTAGATTTTTGTTGTTGGCTTGGTGAGTGTGCGCGCGCGCGAGTTTTTTTTGTTTTTTTTTTTCGGATCTCTTTTTTTGCTTGTCAAATATTAGCATAGCATTGAGAAGTTGATTATTGGTAGCTTGTTTTAAATTTCTTGTAGCAAGCTTATGATGCATATGATGGCCTCCAACTTTGTTTGAATCGAATGAGATGTAGGATCATCTTATGTAGCAAAAATCTATATCTATTCGATTTATGTACCTGGATGTGTCTTTAGAGGGTATATCATTTTAGGTTGGCTGAGAAGATTCACTAACACCTTGTAACCATCGGGATACAAAGTGTGTCTTCGAGTATAGTTTGATGTGAAATATTTTTAATATGATATTGATATTTAATGATGTGTCTGGAAAATGGAAAGAGATATGAAAGCTTGCATTGAGACCTCACAAGACTTGTTGACTGGCAGGAATTGAAGTGTTTTCCTTTAAGTACCCAAAGAAACGAAATTTTTGAACATTGCTGAAACTTGTGCCTTCTGTAGTATTTGATCATACAAGAGAAGTTTTAGCAATTATCTTGCTTGGTCAAGTTCAACACTCATAAGAAATGGGTATTGCCCACAGGGAAGCTATAGGAACAAACCGTTTTTCATATAGCAAGAACAAACAACTTGTAGGCAAGTTTGATATATAATGTCGAATCTCCTACTCTGGATATATGATGTTGCTCGATTGGTTTTGATTCTTGGACTTGAAGTCAAAAGGAATTAAATTTTTGCTTCAGCAGTAGCAGTAATAGAGACACGCCACAATCTAGACATAAAACATATGTTTCAATACCCATTTAATGTAATCACTAGAAGCTCTTGAATCTTGATACAAATTCCACCAGTGACAGAAGAAAACTATGCTTCTCAAGTTTGAAATAACTGTTCAACTTCGGTTATGGTGCTTTGTGCATCTTCAATTTCAGGGCCTTCCTTTTGATCTGACGCCTTCAACTCAACCTGCAATAAGAGAATCTCTGTTGTCATTCATATGTAACATTGAGTATTATGATGAATTAAAATCTAAATACAATCTGGTTACATGTTCTTTTTTCACTTAATTTAGCAGAAGAATGTGTATCAGTACCAAGATGAGGAATCCAGAAACAAACAACCAACCAATATTTTGCACTTGAAAGCAATATTATGAATTACCAAAGTTCCTTTAAGATCATCTAGAGCAGCCTCGAGACGCTTACGGCAGTCAGGAATCATCATCCTGGATTCAGCTACCACGTTTTCCTGAATGAAACACAACATGAAAGTTATTACTCTAAAAGGAAAAAACAAGAAAGCAGCTAGGAGATTCAAATAAAAAGGTCCATTTTATCCAAACTTAGAAGCATCTTGCCCAACAAAACAATGTTTCATCAGACAAAGAACTAACAGGGTTCCAGATATTGAAGTAATACATCTGATTAGATTATCAAATTGAAGTTTGATGATAGAAATAAACCTTTGCTGACAAACCCTGTTAATGTAGAAACATGGCTGCACTCAAATACTAAAAGCTTCAAGTTCAGATTGATACTAATTAAAATGAAATCCCCACTAGATCAGGAAACCCAGACAGATTATCAAGCAACATTTAGCAAGTAATTTCTTCATGCTAACAAGCATTTATCTGAGTTAATTAAAATATTCGTTGGCATCAAATGGTGCGCCATGCACAAATTCACTCATTAGATTACTATTTAAGTGTGTGCATCATTTCTTGAATGTTAAGTTTTGTTTAGCTGCATGCCTGCATCAGACTGCATATCTAGGAATTCATATTTCACAACTGATTAAAGTGCTCTTTTCAAAGAGATTGAATGATCACATTGGATTTCTCTTATCTATCCTTTACAAACTTTAGTTTCACTTGCAAGACTTGTTATTAAACTATAAAGTATATATAATAATTAACAATTCTTTTCCCTCATTTTCATTTGTATCATTTTCGAGCACCAAGCATAGCCTTGGCAAAGAAACGCATTAAAGGCACAATTCATATAAGCATAAGTGAATGCCTTGGCAAAGTCCAAAAACACCCCTGTATAAGGTTTTGCATAATTCACATTTTTACACTCTACTTGAGCTATAGCACAAACATCAGAATATGAGCATAAGTGAATGCCTTGGCAAAGAAACGCATTAAAGGCACAATTCATGCATGTCAATATTGGGGCTTGTATGGTGCACTTGGGACACACTTCAACAAATTCTCATGATTTTTTTGTTCATTTACTCAAGTGTTTGATTTGATTATCCATGATGAAATTAGGACACCCTCCACAAACAAATCAAAACACCATTTGAATGTCTTACAATGCTCCACCATCTTTTGACTTTACCAAAGCAATCAGCTATGGTCTGCCTTCTTCTTCAGGTCACACAGACACCTTAAAGCAAACTACCAATACAAGCCATATCAGTTTCAATGTATAAAGTTTTCACAAGCATTCAGTATTTATTTGAATAATAGCTGCTACGTTCTCAGCTTAAATTTACTGTTTTAGCTGCTATTGTGCATCGAGAGATGCTAATCAAACAGGGGCTATGGACAGGGTTTAAACAGGGGCTGAGGTGAATCTCACCTCAGCCATTGATTTGAATTGTAGCATTAGTTGTTGGAATATATGCAAGTAGCATATTTAATCTACAACAAACCAACAGCTCACCTCAGCTGAATATGGCGCCAATTCCATATCCTTCTAGTTCCTTCTTCCAGCTGTTATGTAGTTAGTTTGTTAGATGGTTTGTTAGAATTTAGTCTATAAATAGAGCATTGTATTCACTTTTACAATTGAGCTTGATGAATAATAAAATCTCCTTCTTCTCAAGTTCCTTCAATATATTCTATATTGAATCTCTCTTTTATTTTCTCAATATGGTATCAGAGCAATATCTTCCGCTGCAGTAGCCTCTATTCTTCAGCCATCCTTCAAGGTGTTCGACAAAAGTTCCCACTGGCAAGAGGCTTAGAGATTGCACTGGTGTTTGGCATTTCCAGCTTTCATTTCACTCATCAATGGTGATGATGTCTTTAGCAAATCCCCGGTTCAGAGCCATGGATGCTCTTTTATTCCGGTTTTATGTTGCTGTTTTTTTTTTTTCTCTGGAATGCTTCTCTGCTGGCATGGTCCCAGCATCTTCTCCAGGCTGCCTTCTTCCAACAGCGTCTCTCTACAATTCAAGATGTTCCATCTTGAGGGGGAGTGTTGGAATATATGCAAGTTGCATATTTAATCTACAAAGAAACCAAAGACGGCCTCCTCACACGTTCAAAGCATGCCCAAAGACGGCTCACCTCGAATTTGAATATGGGGCCAATTCCATATCCTTCTAGTTCCTTATTCCAGCTGTTATGTAGTTAGTTTGTTAGATGGTTTGTTAAATTTAGTCTATAAATAGAGCATTGTATTCACATTTACAATTGAGCTTGATGAATAATAAAATCTCCTTCTTCTCAAGTTCCTTCAATATATTCTATGTTGAATCTATCTTTTATTTTCTCAATATTAGTGAATGTGCATCTTAAGTTAATTAATTTCTTGAACAGAGTGCTTTTATTTTTCCATGGGAATTCCAAGAATCAAATGGCATTTTTTATTCCCTTACTAGTTTAGGTTAGAAAGAACCAGAAATAATCAATATTTTCAAAAATCTTCATCACGGTGATTGGTAAAATCAAGCATTCATTTCCAACCATTCTCATCTGGCTCAAATATAACATATAATCCTTGCAAGAATAGGCAATGTGTAGGTGAATTAATGGCATCACAGTCTACACGCAGCAGTGAGTTTAAAAGGAAAACCTGTTGCTTAAGATCATATGGATCGGCGCCTTTGGCCTTCATGTCTGCGGTCTTGGAGGCTTCCCTTTCAACCTCTTTCTCGTAGGAGTGCAGCTCCTTCACTATTCTCCTGCAGCTTGATGTCTTAATCTTCAGATTCCTCAGCATTGCCATTATCATGCTAAAATTGGAGCTTCCTCGTCTGGTTAGGGTTTTTGGATCCACTCATCCAAAGGATAGTATTATGGGGAATTTGGCCATTTGACCCAAGTGGACAATGATATTGGTGAAATGGCCTTTGACCATGAATAAAAAATAAAGAAATAAATCAAAATGTTTTAATTGATAAAATGACAAAATTATCCTTCAATTATTAACTCAATTCCCTCATTTCATATCGTCATTTCTACTTCAACTTCTTTGTAAAACCTTATTCTCCATTTTTGAAATTAAGGTTTTCTTCTTCCTCTTTTCATCATCTTCAACTCACCAAAAACTTTAAAGATTCGAAATTTGTGCATCAACGTTTTCTTCAATGACAAAATTATTGGCTTTGAATTAGTATTGAGAAAAATCAAGAAAAGGAGTACTGAAATCAATTGTAAATAGCTTGACGCACTCTTCTTCTGTGAAAACCTGCTCTCCGACGACACCCATGGTCGTGCACACCACCAAGTGGATAGCACTCACCTGCACGACGAACACCATGACTTAACATCGACCAATAATGCACCAATTCGATGTGTCGTTGTTGCTCAAAAGGTCTCGTGTCGCGATGTAAAACGACACTACAAATCGTTATTCGCAACGTAAAACGACACTACAAATAAGTATTCCATTGTAATTTGATTTTTTCAACATTATACGTGTTACGTGCATATTACAATATAAATAAGTTTCACTTATTATTTTTCATGGGATGAATGGGGCCGTAATTGCTTATACTCGTATATAGATATGTAACACGAAAAGTGTCATTTTTATGTCCAGTAACGACACTGGTGTCGTTCCGAAAATTTCACCAACATCCGATTTTTTCAACAAACAAATTTTTAGTGGACTCTCTAAAGTATGTAATACAGAAAGTTATGAAAAGATATGAGATGATTGTACAAATGACATTACGACGATACACAAGTGTCATTTGCGGTGGAAAAGAAGCAAAAAATATTGAATAAATCAACAAAAAGTATTGGCGAAAATACGAGGGGTGGAGGGGGGCGGGCCCCCCTCCCGAGGGCCCCCAAAATTTTTTTTTAACTAAGAGGATTGGAAACAATGATTTTGAGTACCAAAATAGGCAAATTAGATTGACTGACCAAAAAGACAATCAGTTTGTCGACCTTTTTAAGTTAGGGGGTCCAATGCTTGACGTCGTTCCGCTGTAAAAGTAGCAAAATATTGGAGAAATTAACATAACGACAAAAGTGTCGTTACTGCTTTGAGAACGTCTACTAGAACGACGGTAATCGTCTGCTCGTATCTAAAATTGATTTTGAAAAGCCGCGATCCGTCCGAGCTACGATGATGATGAGTTGAACTCATTTAAGTTATGCATCGAACACGCCACTTACAACATTCAAAATTTATGCTCATTACTTAATCAAGAGAAAAAAAGAAAACGACAAAACCGTCGTTACTATTTTGAAAACGACACAAGTGTCGTTCTGACTTTAAAATCGATTTTGAAGAGCCACAACCAGTCCGAACCACGATAATCGACAAAATTAACACATTTAAGTTGTAGGCTCAACACGCCACTTACAAAATTCTTGAGATATGCCAATTTCTTGTACTTTCAAACGAATTTAGACTAAGATTTGTGTTTTCACCGTTTCATGCCTTATATTTTATATCAATTCCACCGTTAGTTGTCACACAATCAATATTTTCGTCCTTCTTAGGTTGGGGGTCCAATCCTTGATGTCCTTGCATTGAAAAGTAGCAAAATATTGAAAAAAATCTACATAACGACACAAGTGTCGTTACTGATATCAAAACGGCACAAGTGTCGTTATGCTGAGTGAATAAAATTCAATGAGAACGGCACTAGTGCCGTTACTGTCCAGAAAACGACACTTGTGTCGTTCTGAAAGGGAACTCATGTATTCCACCGTTAGTTGTCACCTAATCAACACGTCCAGCCTTCCCAAGTTAAGGGGTCCAATTCTCGTGGTCGATCGGTCCGGAAAAGTTGAAAAATACGATGAAATCTAACGAGAGCGGCACTAGTGCCGTTACTGTCCACAAAACGACACTTGTGTCGTTCTGCCTGGGAAGAGAAAATTTACATGTTTAAATATAACGATAATCAGAGAGACACTTGATGAAATCTTGAGTTTCGAAAATAAAGGCAAATTGATGAAACAAATGAGCAAAACGACACTTGTGCAAGCATCGATTTCAGAACGGCACAAGAGTCGTTTTGCTGCCGGGATGAAATCCAACGAGAACGGCACTAGTGCCGTTACTGTCCACAAAACGACACTTGTGTCGTTCTGCTTGAGAAGAGAAAATTTATTTGTTGATAATGAGAGAGACACTTGATAAAATATTGAACGGTGAAAAATAAAAGATAAAAGATGAAGCAATTTATAAAACGACAGAACTGTCGTGTAACGGCACAAATGTCGTTCTGCCTGGAAACAAACGTACAGAGCTCCACGACCCGACCGAGGCACGAGAACTCGTTATATGTACTCATTTGAGTTGTAGGATGAACATGCCGCTTATTTTGTAGGGGAGATATGCACAACGTCTACACTTTCAAACAAAATCAATGTAGACTTGATGGTTTTCACATGTTCACACATCAATTCCATCGTTACACATCTCCTAATCAACAAGTCCAGCCTTCATCAAGTTAGGGGGTCCAGTTGTCGAGGTCGTTCGACTCGAAAAGTTGAAAAATATTGAAGAAATCAACGTAACGGCAGAATCGTCTTCAGAACGGCACAAGTGTCGTTCTGCCTGGAAACAGATGTACAGAGCTCCACAACCCGTCCGAGGGACGATGAACTCGTTATATGTACTCATTTGAGTTGTAGGATGGACATGCCTCTTATTTTGTAGGGGAGATATGCACAACATCTACACTTTCAAACGAAATCAATGTAGACTTGATGGTTTTCACATGTTCAATACCATATATGCTACATCAATTCCACCGTTACACATCTCCTAATCAACACGTCTAGCCTAACAAAGTTAGGGGGTCCAGTTGTCGAGGTCGTTCGACTCGAAAAGTTGAAAAATATTGAAAAAATCAACGAACTACAGAATCGTCTTATAACAAAGACAAGTGTCGCTCGCTCGAAACACACGCAGAGAGCTCCACGACCCGTCCGAGGGACGATGAACTCATTATATGTACTCATTTGAGTTGTAGGATGGACATGCCTCTTATTTTGTAGGGGAGATATGCTCAACGTCTACACTTTCAAAAGAAATCAATGTAGACTTGATGGTTTTCACATGTTCAAACATCAATTCCACCGTTACACATCTCCTAATCAACAAGTTCAGCCTTCATCAAGTTAGGGGGTCCAGTTGTCGAGGTCGTTCTACTCGAAAAGTTGAAAAATATTGAAAAAATCAACAGAACGGCAGAACTGTCTTGTAACGGCACAAGTGTCGTTCTACTTGGAAACAGACGTACAGAGCTCCACGACCCGTCCAAGGGACAATGAACTCGTTATATGTACTCATTTAAGTTGTAGGATGGACATGGCTCTTATTTTGTATGGGAGATATGCACAACGTCTACACTTTCAAACGAAATCAATGTAGACTTGATGGTTTTCACATGTTCAAACATCAATTCCACCGTTACACATCTCCTAATCAACAAGTCCAGCTTTCATCAAGTTAGGGGGTCCAGTTGTCGAGGTCGTTCGACTCGAAAAGTTGAAAAATATTGAAGAAATCAACAGAACGGCAGAACTGTCTTGTAACGGCACAAGTGTCGTTCTGCCTGGAAACACACGCAGAGAGCTCCACGACCCGTCCGACGCACGATGAACTCGTTATATGTACTCATTTGAGTTGTAGGATGGATATGCCTCTTATTTTGTAGGGGAGATATGCTCAATGCTTAATCGAAATGACAAACAAAACGACACAACCGCTCAAGCTATCGTTCATTAAAACGCACAACCTGCGTTACGAATGTAAAGAGATTATTTATTAGAATGGTATGAGTATCGTTATATTTACAAGTATAATGATAATGAGAAAGACTTGTGCCGTTACTGATCATATAATGTCTACTAGAACGTCACAAGTGTCGTGATGCCGTGTGAAAAAAATTCAACGAGAATGCCACTTGAAGATGTCGATTGTCATCGAGAAAACGACACTTGTGTCGTTCTGCCTGGAAACACCTGTACAGAGCACGATGACTCATTCGAGACACAATATTCGATTAGATAAACTCATTTACGTTTTAAGATGGACACCCCTCTTAGAATGTAGGTGAGATATGCTCAATACTTGATGGACATGAAAAAGAAAACGACACAACTGCGCATCCTGTTCTGAAAAAGCACAAGCGATGTTTTAGTGTAACAAAAAAAACATATGTGCATCATAACTGCCGTTCTGGCTTCATCAAGTCTAAGACAATGACACAATCACTCGTTCCAAACATTATAAGTAGTTTGCTTTTCAAAACGACAAAAGTAGTACATCGTAACATAACACCACCATCCATTTTCTATATTACAAAAGTTGTACATCACAACACCACAAAAGCCTCATATGTGTCATGTTGTCTTCATTGTTCATGTATCTCGCTGAGTGGTATACGATCTGTACAAATGATACGATTATGCCGATGATCTATATGGAATTGAACAGACAACTTCTGTTGAAGTTCCAATAATGTCCTCTTGCACGGAGAAATTAACATTGTTTTCATCTCTAAGAGGAGATTCATCTTGGAAAACTTGTTTTTCGGAACTGCCTTGAATTATGGTCAAATTATCCCAATCCACATAGTTTCTTTCTATATCATTCCCATAATCGTCATCGTATTGCTCAACTTCATTTCGATTGCTCACATCTCTCTTTCTACGATAACGACTGTAGTGTCGTTCTACACTACGTAAACGGCCGATCGCTGCTCGAACTACAAATCGTCCAAAGAGTTGCGGAAATACACCAACAGTAAAAGCAAATCAGCTAAAATATCATTTCATACTATATTCAACAATAAAAGGACCAAATGTACATGAGATTTATAAAAATACCATTTTCTTTTCTTCAAATAATGGAGATTTCAATGTAGGTAATATAGAAGCTAAAATCCTTGTTCCAATGCTCAAAATGTTGGAGAAGATAGGTGAGGAATATAATCAATAAAAAGATTTTAGAAGGCGGCAAACATTGGAGATGAAGAGCACGTTGGATTTTTTTTTGGGTCAAAGAGCACGTTGGTTTTCAGACGAGAGAAAATGGTGAATTTGATGGAATGAAAAGGGTGTATGAGTCTTTTACTTGATGGGGATATTTTAGACAATTTGCCATGTTTATTTATTGTATTTTTTAATTGAGGCCATTTGACCAATAAACAATGAGAAGGGGTCTTTTTTCCAACTACTTTGTTTGACTAGGTCTTTTAACAAAGAATCCCTAGTATTATTGCGAACACACAGAGTGAGACCTAAATCGTAATTTTAATTTTTAGTTTGTTTACATTAGCCTCTTTAGGGAGTTAATTGTCATAACAATTACTAAATTCACGTAGTCAATATCTTCAACTATTCACTAAAATTCCAGATGTCGAATTTTGACTATTCAACTTATCAAAATGTTGAATGTTACTCAACATTAGTTTCACAACTTTAACGAAATTGGTGACGTGAAAGATTGAATATAAAGGAGGTGCCCAACGTTATTCAAACTGTAGTTTAAAATATGCGTATTTGATTTCTTACTATACTTTGAACGATACTTTTGATTGTTCGATGTATTTTAAAGTGGTCGAGTTTTCGTTGCTAAATTTGTAAAACGTCGATTTGTCGTAAAAATTTAGGAATGATGTTTCAAGTATCGTTTGCATACAATAAAATTTGATATCTGATACTTTAGTGAGCAATCGAATACACGAAAATAAATTTAGTGATTATTGAAACAGTTAACTCCTCTTTTGGCAATTCATAAATTAGTTTATAAAGTGGAGTAGATATATGGATAACAATGAGGAAGGATTAATATATGATTAAAATTAATGTTCGATTTCAATTAAATTTATAAATAATTAATATTTTAAGAATATTTGCCCCAATAATAAAAGTTTGGAAAAATTGCAGTAGCGGTTTTAATTTTTGCAGACTTTACTCTCACGTTCAATTTGAACCAGTGAATTCTCCTAACCTTTCATGAATATGTACTAGGAGTCCAACTTGACAGAAACTGTCCTAAAACCATCCGTTGACTTGGAAAATATAAAAATGAGGTATTTTTACCACGTTAAGTAGGGACATTTTCGTCCATACCAATTTTTCCCTTTAATTTAAAAACAACAATTAAACTAAAAAACAAAAGGAAAAATAAAACCTGCTCCCCTCATCTAAACTCTCAAAACCAATTGAATATCAAAACTTTAAACCCCAAACTAAAAAAGGAAGATCAATATAACACCAACTTGTAGATAGGGGCAAAAAAGATGCTATAATTATGTACTTGGTAGAGATGTAGAGAGTGATAAGAGATTCAGGGAGGTGGTTGTCGAGGACGATAGAGACCGAGTTGGACGTACACGAGTTCCTCGTTGTCATCAACGTCGAGAATAGGTTGTTCGACGCCTGTTGTCGATTCTCTCCGTCGCTACTCTTAATTCAGTGGTCATTTTCTCTTCGATGGAATTGGGAAGTTGTGAGTTGAGGGTGGAGATTTAGGTTTTCGACTCCTTTCGTTTTTCAATTTGATTTTGGTCATCTTGTGTTTTTGTTTGTCCAATTAATTGAGTGGGATGTGTTTGTACATTGAGGTCGCGACCTAGGGAATGAAATTTCGAAGGATTGGGTGGTCGGTGGTGGCTCCAGCCAATAATGGCATATGGTTTTTCTAATTTGACGTTGGGTGATGTGTGCAAGATGAGTTTTATTTTATTTTTTTTCCTTTTTCCTTTTTTATTTTATCTTTAACTTATTTTAGGGATAATTTACAAAATTACAATTTTACTCATTTCAATTTGATCAAAATTGGTCAAAGTTCACTTTTTTTTTGGTCAAATAACGATCAAATTAATGGTTTCCATCAAGTTAGATTTCAAGTGCATATTTATGAAAGGTTAAGGACTTTTGATGGCATAAATTGAAAACTAGGGTACAAATTTTAAAAATTGAAAAGATTAGGGACCGTTTCTGCAATTTTCCCTAAAAGTTTTCAGATTTATAATCACAAAAAAGTTCGATTGAGGACCTAAACGCTCTAACTGATATATCTTGGGACCCGACTACAAATTTCCTCTCGACTCTCGAATACAGGGAAAAAAAAAACACACACACACACACTCCAGTTTAGGTTCTTATCTGAGCGGCCGACGAGCCATTGAGCTGTCCCCATTCTCCATGTAGTCGAATCACTCGAAACGAACCCTTGTTTTTCCCGGCTCCCTTCACTACTCTCCATCTTGCTGTACAAGCTTCTCGCTTCTGTTCGATCCTTCGTAGATTCAGGTAGGTAGTGATATATATAAAAAATAATTATGTATAAAGATCGAGGGGGAGGAGGAGGCTCGTTGAAGGGTGGGGAAATGTTGGATCGGAAGCGAATCAACGATGCGCTGGACAAGCACTTGGAGAAGTCTTCCCCTTCTACATCTAGGAATAAACCATCCTCTTCCTCCATACCCTCCACCTCCGCCGGTGCCGGGAAGCACAATGACCACCGCGATGCCCGAGTGCCATCAAACTTTACTTCCAGCAAGAATAAGTCCTCCGATGGTGCGTAAATTTTTGGTTTCTTGAATTGGGTGTTTTTAATTTGCAAACGTTTATGGGCGTGGCGGTGAATTTTTGGGTTTTTTTTTTTTTTTTTGGGCAATATTCCAAATTTTAGGTGATTTTAGTGGAATTTGTGGATATTGAGTTTTAGTGATTGAATATTTTTTCTGGTCTTACTTTTAAAATTATTTCCATTCCCAAGGTTCTAGGTGGTTATTTTCAATTTGGATTTTTACTTCTTAGAGTTCAATAAACATTTATCTACTTTTTACAGAATTCATGTTACTTTTACAAACTTCCATTTTAGAAAACAAAAGAACTCCACTTGCATGACCCACGACACAGGGTAACAATTTCTCATGTCAATAACAATATTTTTTAAAAGAATATAAAAAATATAAGTCACCTAAATTAGAAAAATAAACCATAAAAAAAAAGGTATAACATTTCAGTAATCTTAGATGAAAAAAATTCTCTGATGTTCAATAATTTTAATGTGTTCAAACCCACAGGAAATTATTAAATTAAATAAGCAACCAATATATAAAAATTTAATTAAAAAGTTAATTTATTTTTAATAAAATTTCAATTTAAAATTTTATATCTCTATAGAGAAATTGGTGGAAGTCATGAAAAAGAAGAGAGAGAAAAGTCTTATAAGAATTTTATTTTTAGATTTTTTTCATAAAAAATGGAGAAAATGATTAGAAAGAAAAGAGAGAAAAGAAATGAGACTATGAAAAAGAGAATGATAGTAATAACAGATTGAAAGGAGGAAAAAATATTGATTTTGTGTAATGACTCTAGGGATCGTAGAATGAAAGAGAAAAGATAAATTTTGAAAAAAGAAAAAAAAAAAATTACCGATACAAAAACATTTTTTTCTTTGTGAAAGTCTTCAAAATCTTGAGGGTGAATGAGACACTATTTGTTAGATTTTGCATTGTACTTTCTGCTAAGAAACTAGTACATGAAGGATTTTACAAAAGTCAATTAAAGTCATTGACATTTTGAATGTTTCATGACTTTTTAAAACTTTTAAAAAGTCTTGATTTAATACCCCATAAATTTTAAGGACTATACCATAAAAGTTTGTATTGAATACCCCCACTTATGTGAAATCTTAGTAAGTCTTGATTGAATACACCTAGAAGTGTCTAAAAGTCTAAATTGAATACACCTCCTTAGAATTCAAGGTGTTCCTGTTATTGTACAAATATCAGATTACGTATCATGGTGACTTGAATTTCTTGGAAGTTGGACACCTGTCAAATATATTCACATATCACTTGTGCAAATTTGGCCATTAGATAGCAGATATTTCCTGGGAAGTTCTTTTAGGATTTGAGTTGAAGGAATAGTGTGTTATTTTCTTTGAGGAAAGTAGAGCTTGAATGGTTAGTATGCTGTATTGTGATCTCTTTATAAGATTGTATGGTTCTTCATTTTGGGTATTTATGGAAGAAAGATATGAGATTGCATAAAGCATTGAGTTAAATTAACTTTTGGAAATAGTAGTGTGAACACAGTTTGGTTTGGGCTATTTTTGAAGTATTTTCTAACCAAACCATTTCATTTTCCAAACCAAACCGATCTTTCTTTGTAGTTCAGTTTGGTTTCAAACCACTGTTTAGCAACATAAAAATAATATCTTTCAAACAAATTAAAAATAAATATATTGATGTGAAATCTCGTTATAACACTTAAATTAAAACCTTCTGAACATAAACTTTATAATTCAAATATATTTGTCTCGATACAATCTTAAATCAATACAATGTTCAATCATTTTGAGCTTGCAAATTCATTCCTTTTGAAATAGATATGAAAATATTATCATAAAGGCCCCGTTTGAGCTACCTTATTATCTCATTAAAATGAAAAATATAACCGTTATTCATCACATCAACATTTAAATTCAAATTTTCTATCTCTTGTGTGGGCCCCAATAATGACTATATTTTCCATTCTCATTCTACAATAATTTAGCTCAAACAGGGGCAAAATATTACTTCCCTAAGAAGCCAATGAAACCTTCTAGCAAGTAAATTACTAAATTTTTTGGAGTATAAATTGAACTAATAAATAATATATTTTGGGTAAAAATAGTAATTTTTTTTTTATAAATTAGTTGAATGGTGGTTCAATTTGGTTTTTAGTGGTATTTAACAATCGAAATCTAAACCAAACCTTTCCAAACGGTTTTGGTTTGGTTTTGAAATGGTCGAAACCTAAACCACTTGAACCTAAACCAACAGTTTCAAAATCGATGTTTCTGTTAAGTTTGGGGGATTGACCTTTTTTCTTTTGTTAAGGAAATACAATGGTGATAATGAAGTCCTTGTTTCTGGTAAGGTAGCTGACAAATGTTCTATTATTGTGGTGATGTTGGGGAAGCGACTTTCATATATTTCTTCATTTTGAGTCAAATATAAGGGGCACTTCTTGAAAATATGGTAAAAAAATGGCTTTTACTTGGGAATTTCTGATGTGTGCTTTAGTACGTCTACTCTTGATAATGGTTCTCAAGTTCCTATAGCTAAGGGTTGCAGATAGCTGTGTTCTTCGTGATTTTCAGTTGTTTGTTCTATTTTTAAGATCAAATTTTGATAATATCCAGACACGTGAAGCAGCAATCAGGCTGTATGTTAATATTCATGTAGATGTGTATATAACTTATGTATGTGAAGTTACCTATATTGTTTATTTAAAAATATGTCCAAATACACTCATATAGGTTTCTCTGTGAGCATGGATATGGCATGTATGTATATATTTGTTTTGATCAAACAGGACCCTGATGCTGATGTTTGTTTATTTTGCAGAGGAATCTGAAACAGACGGTGAAGAGTCTGATGTTAGTGGTTCTGATGGAGATGATACATCGTGGATTTCTTGGTTTTGCAACTTGCGGGGAAATGAGTTCTTTTGTGAGGTTGATGATGAATATATTCAAGACGATTTTAACCTCTGCGGGTTGAGCAGTCAAGTCCCATATTATGATTATGCACTTGATTTAATTCTGGACGTTGAATCCTCTCATGGTAAAATTTTAGTTTGTTTAGAGTAATTTTGGTTTTCCAAATGCAACAGATGTTGCTTTAGTTTAATAGTTCTTTCGTGGTATGGTTATATTTTAATATTTGTAAACCTATATGCCTGGACTTGCAGCATTCAGTACCAAGCTCTACTTCTCTTTTTCTTTTTTCTCTTGAAATATGGAGGTTGTCTTTTTTCACTCGTTTATGGGACCAGTGTCAAAGGAAAGGATTGTTGCACTTTCTTCCTTGAATGAATTGACATTTGTGGACGGTTGTTCATTCGGGATTCTTCTATCCATATTTAGAACTACTGGATTAACTTCTCCTGCTTTTACCCTTTTTTGCCTTTGATGACTAATAATGCCCTAAGTAACCAACTGTCAACTTTCTTTAAATAGAGCAAAAGTTTTCTCTCATTTAAAAAAGAAAGGATTGATTTCAAAATCTTGTATTGTCCTTTGTTTTCTGTACTTTAAGTTTTAGGATTGTGTAAAGTAGAAAGTTTTATTTTGTAAAGTTCATTTACAAAGAGCATATTTATAGCGTATTTATGGAGGATCTTGCTTGTATGAGATTATTCAAGTAATGAGAGCATTTTTGTTTTAGCCCTTGGAAAACTTGCAATGAAAACCATTTTATTTAACTGCCTGTTCAATTCTATACATTTATCAAAATTAGTCATTTTCAGTTGCGCCAGGAAGCTCACCATTAATACAGCTATCCAGTTAGGTTTTAAATTGTTTGAGCACTTGCAAAGAACCCGTTATTTGCTGGTTGCATATAGTAACAGGAATAATGGTAGACCTAAATGGAGAGGCTGACCTAAAATGATGGAGTGAAATAACTAAAAGGACATAAACCTTTGTAGTTTAACGTTTGAGGTGGTCTTGATAACTTTGAAGATGATCCTTCACGCATAAAAGAAGGATCTATGTAGCTAGCCCCAGATAAGTTTAGAACAAGACTTTGGCTTAGTCGATCTATAACTGTATTTGTCCTGGGCTACTGGAGGTGTTTCATGACATAATTTTCAGTGCTATATCTGGAATATTGAATAACACTAGTTGTAGGAAGGAGACGGCAGTAAAACTAATCCAAGGAATCAGGATGTAACGGCAGGGATCCCTCATCTGGAATCTTGTACCTGCCTTATTCTTACTGTCCATTCTGGGAGAGCCCGTGGCCATCTTGCCTCTCACGGCTTTCTTTTCCCTCTTCAGCGATTTGAACCTAAGACCTCCCTTAAGAAGTACTTCAGTTGAATGCTGGTACCAATTTAGTGGATCCATGTTGTTACACAATATCATCTCCATAACTGCACCACCCTCAACCACAGGATGATCTCAATTGCAGCAACAATCAGCCACTAGTCATCTTCAAATGTAGCATCCATTTTCAGGAAATACATAGAAGTATCTTTGTAATGGCAGCATCCAATCCCATGAAATCAGCTGCAGAATCGTTTCAATTACTGCACAAATCACCAGCTGACCTTGATCACATCTTATAGTTGTAAATCCTATTTTGTAATAATGCAACCTCTACAAAATCTGTATGCGTGCGTGTATTTAATAGTGAAAAGTAGATACGGTAGGTAGCATACAAAATATCTGCCTTCATAACTAGCACAGTATCATCTGTGGCTGAAAGCTTTTAGAAAGTTCAAATTATCATGGGCTCAGGATTAAATAATACTTCCATTTCTGGATTGCTCTCTAATAAATGTTTTCAATTTTGGGGCATGCTTGCTTACCTTTGTTCTCTGTTTTAACTTCCATAATACCATGTTCCCTTCTGCTGAATTATGTTTCAAAATTTCCACAATAAAACTGCCACTGAGATCGCAGTTTAGTTTGGCTGTTCTTTCCTTTTCCCTTGACTTGTTAATGCTGCAATTTATTTGTTGCAACTGCTGCTTCCATTTTCCTTTTTTATCCTTTTGCTGAGTTGTATGATGCTGGTAATAATGTTTTCCCATTTATGGACATGAATAGGTGATATGTTTACTGAGGAACAAAATGAGTTGGTTGAATCGGCGGCAGAGATGCTCTATGGCCTTATTCATGTCCGATACATTTTGACGAGCAAGGGAATGGCTGCAATGGTATCATTATTAGTCAGGTTATATTTATTTGTTATTGGCTCTCTCTCCATTAATTATGAGTTATACAACTTGTTGAGATGCAAATTTACAGTTGGAGAAGTACAAAAACTATGACTTTGGACGATGCCCAAGAGTTTACTGCTGTGGAGAGCCTTGCCTTCCAGTTGGTCAATCGGACATTCCACGTTCAAGTACCGTGAAGATATACTGTCCCAAATGTGAAGATATTTACTACCCTCGATCCAAATACCAAGGCAGTATCCTACATCATTCTCTCTTTAAGGCTTCTTCCCTATGTTTAATTTGCGTTCTTATTTAAGTTGGGTGCATGTGCGTCTCTCTCACACATACACACACAAAAGCTCGTATAAATGCATTCACTGAATTACATGCCAGACTCTTGTCGAGAATCAGAGCCACCATGATTCAAATGCTACCGGACAATGAAAGAGAAACTAACTACTAATATGCCAGACTTGTTTAAGAATCAGAACTACCATGATTCAAATGCTACCAGACAATGCAACAGAAACTAACTACTTATCCCACTATTTCTATTAAACGCCCTAGCCTAATATTTCCCTTCTTGAAATCAATAGATTTGGTTCTGCATTCTTGTTTGGCTTTTAAATGAAAAAAGAAAAAAAATTCTTCCATCCATGATAGTAGGGGTGTAAGCGGTCCGGTTTTTGCGGTTTTTGACAAATTTTCAAACCAAACCGTTTTGACCGGTTTGAGAAAAACTCAAACCTAAACCAAACCGTTTTGACCGGTTTGAAAAAAACTCAAACCTAAACCTAACGGTTTGGTCCGGTTTTAAACCGCCGGTTTCACGTATATTTTTTTTTCCTGTCTAGTATCTACTTTTATGTCATTAATTCAATATATATTTATAGCTTACTAGAAATAAATCTAAAACAAACTAAATATATTTACTATAAATTTAAATACCAACAAAATAAAAGTAAAATCACAATAAACTAAAATATAGTTTTTTATTCGCCCTTTTGACGTTTTAGGATAGTACGTTACGATAAAAATACAATACAAGTCCACTAAAATAAATATAAGGTCCAAAAAAATATAATAATGTCCCTTTTCAACTAGCAAATGGAATAAACGAATTAATTTTGTCACAGAACTCAAGAAATATCAAATTTTGTCACAGAACTAGCAAAAGGAAGAAACATTCACATACTCAAGAAGCCACAGAACTCATGATCAATTTTGTCCTTCATACACAAAAAAAAATTTAATTAGCAAATTGGAAAAAAAAAAAGAATTAAGATACGGATCCAATCCATCTAATAATAGCTTCCAAAAAACAAGCTGCAAATATTTTTTCTCCCCCATTCCACTATATATACCCACCTTCATCTTCTGCAATTTAAAACGGAATTATACATATTCTCTCATATGTAAACAAATGTCTTTTGCTCTCCTTATAGCACGTATTTCAACTTTAAAACTTACTCTCTATCAAGAAATATGTAAACAAATTTCAACTTGAAATTGAAACTATTTCAATTTTTAGCCTTACTCACGATCAAATAATATTCAAGAACATGAAATAGTCTAATAATATCGGCGAACGTACACTACCGGCGATCGGGAGGTTCGAGATTTCGAGGGCGTTGAAGATTTGGGAGAAACCAGGAGGGGCCGCGGGGAGCGAGGCTGCGACCAGCGAGTTGCGAGTGAGAGAAATGGAAATTGGAAGATTAAGGTTGTGACTTGTGAGTATATGGACTTGGGTTGAGTCGTTTAATGCTACTTCTTTCAAATTTGTGCATTTTTTTATATATAATTAGGTTTGGGCGGGTCGTAAATCTTAATAATTAATAGGAAATTAGAAATTGACAAAAATACCTACAAAATGACAAAATTATTCAATTTTACAAAATTGAAATTTTGGATAAATTTTCAAAAAAAAATCAATTTTTTATTTTTTTATTTTATATATTTTTCGCCGGTCCGGTTTGGTTTTAAACCATAATTAAAATTCTCAAACCTAAACCAAACCGTTTTTGACCGGTTTGGTTTGGTTCAAAACCATTTCGTTGACGGGTCCACGTGGCACCAAACCGCCGGTTTCGAAATTGCGGTTTCGGTTCGGTTTTCCGGTTTGGCGGTTTTTGCTTACAGCCCTACATGATAGTTGAAATTTCTTGCAGCTCTCAAATCTTAATTATACTCTTAGATTTAATCCTAAATCCTAGTAAGATGAAAAGCGAACCAAGTTATACTTTTCTCATGTTGTGGAAGATACCCACACAGCTACTAGATCATCTTATCCTAGGAACTCAAATTGGCAACTGACTTTGAATTCATGAATGACAAAAGTTGAATTCATGGAATTCAACTGGAATATGCAAAGAAATTGATGTTCAGTAATGTGATTAATTATTGTTGATTTTTTTGGATTGATATCTGAATTGAAATCATGCATTGAAAGTATTAAACCATAAAGGATTTGGTATATTTATTAGATAATGCTTCAATGAGCTAAAGCCATTTTGTAGCATGAACTTTGTGGAAACGATTTCTTTAACTGACAAAGATATTGACGGAGCTTATTTCGGCACTACATTCCCTCATCTCTTCTTGATGACACATGGACACCTCAAGCCACAAAAGCCAACACAAAGTTACACCCAAAGAGTTTTTGGCTTCAAGCTTCACAAGCCTTGAGCAGATGAATTTCCAGTTTTGTTGAATTGGGATCAAATTTTCTTCTCGGAAGTGGTTCTCATCTGGCCTCGATGATGTACAAGTTCTTAAGGGGTTACAAGCCAGTCGTGACAAGCGAGGTAAACAAAGAGGTGAAATGAGGAAATTGAATGATTATTGAGGTGCAGTCTTGCAAATTAGTTGTTTAAGCTCTCTCCATAAATTCGGCACAGTATATGTAATTTTTATTTACCTTTCAGGTTTGTAACTGTTTGAAATACTTTTCTATTGTTACACGTTGAGTGTCCATATATTGGAGCTGTATTTTCCTGTGGAGCAGCCATTTAGAACTGTTTCCGAATGTAATCCTGCATGAAGGTGGTGTCAATATTTACATAGTGCTGACAAAGAGGGAAATAAATTTTCGTTTCAAGTTAATCACTTTACTGAAATTATCTTTTAAAAAAGGTGGTGATAATGTTTGCATAGCTATTTTGATACTTTTTGAGATCTAAACCATTTTGATATGGGATCGAGCAAGGCTTGTTACATAGTCTTCTATTCCAATAAATGCTTCTTGTATGATTAAAATATTCTTCCTATTATCAATGCTAATCGAATTGGAATACTTCAAATAGTCAATGCCTCCCTTTTTTTTTGTCAATTGGGTTCGTGAAAAGGACACAAGTCTGAATTTGCATGAGTTACCTTTCAGATTCGTGAAACGGACACGGCTCCTTGAATTTGCATCAGTTACCTTTCAAGGCTATGGTTAGAAAGTATGCACAACTATTGAATTTGGGCTGTGGACTCAGTTGTTGCACATAATTTAAAACAAGAGGAAATTACACCTAAACCTGATTTTAGAATACCGTTTTCATAAATCATGAATCAAGTTTCACACTGCAAAAATAAGGTTTTAATTAATAATTTAAAAATATTTTTTTAATTTTAATTTTATATCTATATATACAATATAAATTAATTTATATACACTCCCCTACCCTATCTAACCCAACCAAACCCTAAAATACCCATCTCCTCTCCACTCTCATCTCTTCTCCCGTCTCTTAACGCCGTTGTCGCCACGATGTCGACTTCTTCCCCTCATCTCCCTCTCTCATCTTCACTCACCCTTTCGCTCCTCTCCACTCTCATCTTTTCTCCCGTATCTTAACGCCGCCGCCCTTTCACACACACCAATCTATTCTGATGCATCATCTCACGCCTCCTCCGACGATTGGCAGTGACGACACTGCACGGGACAGGCGTAGCGTTACCGCCTAGTGTTGCACAAAGCTGCGATGTCGCTGCTGCTTCGTTTGCAACGGGGTCGCGCTTCTCGCAACGGTGATGATGCACTTCGAATTCTTTTCATTTTCTCTTCATCCATTTTCTCTTCATCTATTGTATTGATAGTTGTGGTGTGATGGGTGTGGTAGAGGTGAAGAAGGTGATGGATTTAAGGAGGTGGTGGTAGTGGTAGTGGTGATTTGTGGATACAGGCTGGGATAATGGTGCAGAGGGGATAATGGTTGTGGATTTGGGGATTTTTTTTTTTGTACGTGGTGGTGCCGCTGGTGGAGGCAGTGGCGAAGTAGTGGTCACAAATGATTTGGTGATGGTTACAAATGATTTGGTTGATTATGACCAATAATTTGGTTGTTGTGTAACAAATAAATAATATGTGATCAATGAATTAGATAAATTGTGACCAATACATGGTGTGTGACCTAAAAATTGTGACATAAATATAATTTATATTCAATTAATGTGATGTTTGTGACCATAAAATAATTAGTGTGACTTATAAATTTTGTGATATGTGACCGATGAACAAATTGTGATTTTTAAAATTTTAATTTGTGACCGATGAACAAATTGCGACTTATAAAAATTTTGAATTGTGACCTAAAATTTTTTGAATTGTGACCAAATTGCTTAGATATGTGACTTTAATATATTCGTTGGAATTGGAGCAGTCGCCGAAAAGGTCGTCGGAACATTCGTCGAAGAAGAGTTGTGACCGGAACGGTAGCCGGAATAGTCCCTGAAGCGGTAGGGGTGGTGGAGGTGGGGTTGGGTAATTATGTTATATTAGAATTAAATATGTAATAATAAATTGATTTAATAATTTATTATATTTCATAAATAAAAATATAAAAAACCTGATTTTTGAAATTTGAAACTTGTTTTTATATTTTTGAAATGGTGTAAAGTAAAAACTTGAGATATGTATTGTTCCCTTAAAACGATGCTATTATCATATGCTAAGTATTGAACTGGATATTCACTTCTTTGTTAGAAAAATAGAACTTGGAAAATTGATAAACCCAGGAGTGGTTAAATGGGATATCTGTGTGAACCAATTAGTTATTTGGTTACTTATTTTCTTTTTATTTAAAATTTTTTGTGTTTGTCATGTAATTGGATTGGTTCTTGAGTTTATCAGTTAAACTGATTATTATAATTCGATTCTTACAATGGATTGACGTAGACACATCATTCACGATTGTAAGAATTGATCACTTCCTTCGGCAGATTCCAGAAACAAGAATTTTAGAAAATAGAAATGGTTCGACTTCAGTGTATTCGATCATCGCTTGTCCAGTACTCGATTTCTTGACGTGTTATTTAGGAAGAAAGTGATCTTACAAAACGTCACCTGATAAGACAAATTTCAAAATAATAGATAATGCTATTAGTCATAATCAATGGACAATATTGGGTCCATTTGTCAAATCAATGACCAAAATTCAATCACACATTTTCAACTTGCCCATCAAAAATTTAACCTGCTCCATTTAAAAATGAGATCAAAGACAAGTGGACACTTTCATAATTAGCATCCCTTTCGAGACCTTGTTTGTAATTTTCAATTGGAAATTTCCATTTGTACCGAATAAAAAAATTATAGAAGCCTTACGCCCTCTCATATGAGGGTGGATCCCGCGTAATAAAGAAGTAAAAAAAAAAAAAAAATTACCCACGCACCTGCTCATGTGAGTATCTGTAACGCGTCTGTATTTGTACCTCTCTCTTTTCAATTTTGCCTAATCTTCATTTAATTTCACAATTTATAGAATAGATACTATTAAAGTCTTGTACATTTAATTGATTTTATTTTTCATGAAAAATGTTATTTTTTTTTTCACCCAAGTTATTTTTTTTTTCACCCAAGTTCCTACTTTTGAATTATTTAATTAATAATTTTTTCATGAAAAATATTTTCCAAAAGTGAATTTGACCAATTGACTGTTTGTTGAATTTTCTTTCCACGTAGATTGCTACATGACGTTTTGGCTTAAGCCTCGATGGCAAGGCGTAACAACAATGATGGTGGTGGTAGTGGTGTATCACGGGTTTCCCCGTGCGCGCACGGGGAAACCGATTTTCCCCGTGCGCGAACGGGGACCCATATTTTTTTTTTAATTTTTTTACCTTTTTTTCCCTCTACTTTTTTTAGCTAAAAATTCTACTATAAATATAATTTCGCTTATTACAAATTTAATTCAAAAATATTAGAAAATATTTCATTTCCCGTTGGGGGCGTTGCCCCCGAGTCCCCTGCAGAGGGCGCCCCTCGACCCCGCGCGGGACCACCGCGGAGTCGATCCCGGGGGCGTTGCCCCAACCCGGCAGATGAGGCGCCCGCCCTCGACCCTCCCGACCCGCCGGCCGTTGACAGTGAGTCGATCCCGCGGGGCGTTGCCCCAAACCCTGCGCAGGCGCCGCCCCCTCGATTCCCTCGCTGACTCGACCGGGCAGTCGATCTCGTTAGGGCGTGCCCAAATCCCCCACAGGCGCCGCCCCCTCGGCGACCCGACCGTTTGGCCATTCGATCGATCCGCGGGGCGCGGCCCCAACCCCCACGAGGCGCCGCCTCGATTCCCCGGACCCGACCGGGCGAGTCGATCCCCGTTGGGCGTTGCCCCCCGACGCAGGGGCGCCGCCCCCTCGACCCCGAACCACTCGAGAGATGCCACTTCTCATCTTGATAAAAATATGTGACTTTCTTCAATTTACTTAATATACACTTCGTTTTTTTATTTTTATTATGATTTTATTTATTTTCTTTATTTTTAGTCATTCATGATTTTGTCGATATTAACTTTGTTTCCAATTTTTTAAGTTACAAAAAAACCATTCTAAAAGTAAACATATTAAATTTTTCAACATCGATTGAATTGTGCTATCTTCGGTATAATATTTTTTTATTCTTTTCTAGATTTCGTAGAGTTTAATCTGTAATTAATCTTTGTATTTTTTCCTTAAAGTTCCTATTATATTATTGTGAACTCTAATTCGTATTTATTGTTCTTCCGTATATAATAATGTCCAATTGTATTTTTCGATAGTGATAATTGACTACGTAATACACTATACCTTCATTAATTTTTGTAATAAATTGTTATTTGTTTAACTTTCTTTATGCATACTACTTTTCTTTCATTTTGAAATATATTTTTAGTCATTTTTCACAAATTTCGATATTTCAA